>JANJGN010000034.1:12517845-12631634 GCA_026770705.1 Isurus oxyrinchus
GTGCCCCACCAACACCCTCCCCCACCCCTAACTACCCCAGCCTGACTACCCCCTCCTGGCCCCTCCCACCCCCCCCACCCCCCCCCCCGATCAACCGAATAACCCCCCTGGTCTCCGACTACCCCCCTCGCCCCCCCAGCCCCCCCCCCAATACGCCTGACCACCCGCCCGCCCTCACAACCTACCCCCTTCGCCGACCCCCTGACCTCTCTCACCCCCACCTCCCCCCCCCCCGCCGCCGACCCCACACTACCCCCTCACCCGCTCCCCCGACCGTCTCCACCCCCACCCCCCACCCCCCACCCCCCACACCCCCGTAGCTTCTCGAAAAGCGGCCTTGGGGGCGTTAAAACCGACCGATACACGGTGGCGAGCGGGGCTAAGAAAGGGGGGCCCTTGGCTTCACACTCGCACCCCCCACTCACCCCCTCCTCCCCCCGCCCCCCCCCAACCCCTACCCCTACCCCAGCCGCCATGCCAAGCCCAGCTCAGCCATCCGACACTCTGAGGGAAGGACTCCCAGAGCAGCAGCCCCTGCCTTTCGTTGCTCAGTGTTGGGGGGTGTTGGGGGGGGGGGGGGGGGTCGTTGGCGGGGTCAGAATTTTGGGCGAGGTGGGGGGGTGGGGAGGGGTGGGGGTGGGGGGGCCCTGTAGCTCGGGTGTAAGTTAAGTGAGTAGGAGTGGAGTGACCAACGGGCAGGGGTTACCACCCCACGGAGGTCTCGGCCTAGCCGTTAGGGTGATACCTGGGCAGGGCGGTGGGGGCCGGAGGCTGTCAAGCTCGGGGAAGATCGAGCAGGCCGGGGCCTCTACTCTCTCCGGAAAAGGGGAGGCCGGGAGGCTGTGACCCGGTTGACGTTTTTACAACGACGTAGAGTGCTTGACGGGGGGGTGGGGTGGGGGATTGGGGGTGGGGGGGTGGGGGGGGTGGGGGTGGGGGAGGGGTGGGGTGGGGGAGGGGTGGGGTGGGGGGGGTAGGGAGGGGTGGGGGTGGGTGGGGGGGGGTGGTGGGGTGGGGTGGGGGTGGTGGGGGGCGGGGGGTGGGGGTGGTGGGGGGCGGGGGGGTGGGGGTGGTGGGGGGCGGGGGGTGGGTGACGAGGCAACGCCTCCTGTTGCCGGGCCGGAGGAGCGCTCAGGTTCCCGGAGATGAGGCAGTCGCCGATAAATCCGATGGGGAATTCAGGAGAAAACACCCTTCATCCAGGGAGCGGGGGAGGGTGTGGAACTCGCTGGGAGAGGCCGAGGCGAATGAGTGGGAGGTTGGGGGGGGGTGGGATACGTTCAAGGAGCCGGGGGGGGGGGCGTGGGGGGGGATATGCTGGAGGAACACATGAGGGACAAAGGAACGGAAGGAAGAAATTTACAGCCCCCATCGCCGGGGGTGGGGGGGCGGTGAGGGGACAGGACGGTGAAACACGGCAAGCCATTCAAAAGTCCGCTGAATTTGGTGGGACGGTTAAAATCCCGCCCGCGGTGATGGGGTGCGATGAAGAGTGGGTGGGATGCGGCTCCTGTGGAGCATGAAGACCAGCACGCGGTAGATGGGCCCAATGGCCTGGTTCTGCGCTCTGGACCCTCTGTGACGTGAGAGGCCTGGCCCACCACCGACAGGAGGGCGCTCGCATAACGGGCACGCACAGAGGCGCTACGTCTCCCTCTCTCTCTCTCGAGCGCACACACAAAGCCCCCGGAAGCCCATTCACACCGGGGGAACAGGTGGGAGCCCAGCTTCACTGGAATCTGCCGGCGAAATACAAGCGCCGACTGGGAGAACTGAACTGAAATCCCGTCCTTTGTGTCTTTAACAACAGACCTGGAACGGTATCACCCGTCCGATGGCGAGACCATACTGGCAATACTCACTGACCAGAAGCTGCAGGGAAAATAAGCCGAGGTCACTCCGACGGCTTGAAGAGAGACGTGTCAACTCCTGTTCCCAATCATCTGTGTAAAACTCTTGTCCGCTGTGATTTTTCATGCCGATATTGAATCCACTCACCACAGTGATTTATCACGCTGCTTTTCAACCAGTCATTGATGACAGAATTGGTGCTGAGGATGTCTAATGCCAACAGCAATTAAACAATCACAATATCTAACAGCGCTGACTGAGTTTAGAGTCATTCTTCCAACAGACAGACTTCTGTGGAAATATTAGTGACACGACTGAGGGAGTGCTGCACTGTCGGAGGGTCAGTACTGAAGGAGTGCTGCACTGTCAGAGGGTCAGTACTGAGGGAGTGCTGCACTGTCAGAGGGTCAGTACTGAGGGAGTGCTGCACTGTCGGAGGGTCAGTACTGAGGGAGAGCCGCACTGTCGGAGGGTCAGTACTGAGGGAGTGCCGCAGTGTCAGAGGGTCAGTACTGAGGGAGTGCTGCACTGTCAGATGGTCAGTACTGAGGGAGTGCCGCACAGTCGGAGGGTCAGTACTGAGGGAGTGCTGCAATGTCAGGGGGCTAGTACTGAGGGAGTGCTGCACTGTCGGAGGGTCAGTACTGAGGGAGTGCTGCACTGTCAGAAGGTCAGTACTGAGGGAGCACTGCACTGTCAGAGGGTCAGTACTGAGGGAGTGTTGCACTGTCAGAGGGTCAGTACTGAGGGAGCGCTGCACTGTCAGAGGGACAGTACTGAGGGAGTGCCGCATTGTCAGAGGGTCAGTACTGAGGGAGTGCTGCACTGTCAGAGGGTCAGTACTGAGGGAGTGCTGCACTGTTACAGGGTCAGTACTGAGGGAGTGCTGCACTGTTACAGGGTCAGTACTGAGGGAGTGCTGCACTGTCAGAGGCTCAGTACCGAGGGAGTGCTGCACTGTCAGAGGGTCAGTACTGAGGGAGTGCTGCACTGTCAGAGGGTCAGTACTGAGGGAGTGCCGCAGTGTCAGAGGGTCAGTACTGAGGGAGTGCTGCACTGTCAGGGGGCTAGAAGTGAGGGAGTGCTGCACTGTCAGAGTGTCAGTACTGAGGGAGTGCTGCACTGTCAGATGGTCAGTACTGAGGGAGTGCCGCAGTGTCAGAGGGTCAGTACTGAGGGAGTGCTGCACTGTCAGAGGGTCAGTACTGAGGGAGTGCTGCACTGTTGGAGGGTCAGTACTGAGGGAGTGCCGCACTGTCGGAGGGTCAGTACTGAGGGAGTGCTGCACTGTCAGAAGGTCAGTACTGAGGGAGCACTGCACTGTCAGAGGGTCAGTACTGAGGGAGTGTTGCACTGTCAGAGGGTCAGTACTGAGGGAGCGCTGCACTGTCAGAGGGACAGTACTGAGGGAGTGCCGCATTGTCAGAGGGTCAGTACTGAGGGAGTGCTGCACTGTCAGAGGGTCAGTACTGAGGGAGTGCTGCACTGTTACAGGGTCAGTACTGAGGGAGTGCTGCACTGTTACAGGGTCAGTACTGAGGGAGTGCTGCACTGTCAGAGGCTCAGTACCGAGGGAGTGCTGCACTGTCAGAGGGTCAGTACTGAGGGAGTGCTGCACTGTCAGAGGGTCAGTACTGAGGGAGTGCCGCAGTGTCAGAGGGTCAGTACTGAGGGAGTGCTGCACTGTCAGGGGGCTAGAAGTGAGGGAGTGCTGCACTGTCAGAGTGTCAGTACTGAGGGAGTGCTGCACTGTCAGAGGGTCAGTACTGAGGGAGTGCCGCAGTGTCAGAGGGTCAGTACTGAGGGAGTGCTGCACTGTCAGAGGGTCAGTACTGAGGGAGTGCTGCACTGTTGGAGGGTCAGTACTGAGGGAGTGCTGCAGTGTCAGAGGGTCAGTACTGAGGGAGTGCTGCACTGTCAGAGGGTCAGTACTGAGGGAGTGTTGCACTGTCAGAGGGTCAGTACTGAGGGAGCGCTGCACTGTCAGAGGGACAGTACTGAGGGAGTGCCGCATTGTCAGAGGGTCAGTACTGAGGGAGTGCTGCACTGTCAGAGGGTCAGTACTGAGGGAGTGCTGCACTGTTACAGGGTCAGTACTGAGGGAGTGCTGCACTGTTACAGGGTCAGTACTGAGGGAGTGCTGCACTGTCAGAGGCTCAGTACCGAGGGAGTGCTGCACTGTCAGAGGGTCAGTACTGAGGGAGTGCTGCACTGTCAGAGGGTCAGTACTGAGGGAGTGCCGCAGTGTCAGAGGGTCAGTACTGAGGGAGTGCTGCACTGTCAGGGGGCTAGAAGTGAGGGAGTGCTGCACTGTCAGAGTGTCAGTACTGAGGGAGTGCTGCACTGTCAGAGGGTCAGTACTGAGGGAGTGCCGCAGTGTCAGAGGGTCAGTACTGAGGGAGTGCTGCACTGTCAGAGGGTCAGTACTGAGGGAGTGCTGCACTGTCAGAGGGTCAGTACTGAGGGAGTGCTGCACTGTTGGAGGGTCAGTACTGAGGGAGTGCTGCAGTGTCAGAGGGTCAGTACTGAGGGAGTGCTGCACTGTGCAATCTCTTAAAATGCCAGTGCTCCAGACTCTTAATAGTGAGAATAGCAAGAACCTGCAGATTTCCCATTGTAATGAGTAATTTATACCCAGTTACCCGGTGATTAATCTAAATCTGTCAGGGAGGAATTTTCTCTTTTAAGCTCTTTCTACAGCACCAGGGAACAGCCAGGGCTCTGGTGCACGGTGACGCAGGCATCCAGTTGGTTCAGGACCAACCTGATTCGAGTGGGAGGCAAAATGAAGCCAATTCATCATCTTGATGATGTTATTCTGACAGAGCCACACGCTGGCTTTAATGAGTCGTGTGGCCTTCCCTGAATGGAGGCAACTAGAAAAATCTAACCAAACTCTTTTTTTCCTCCTTGGCACTGTTACACCCACTTCCTGTCACTGTCACACTCACTTCCTGTCACTGTCACACTCACTTCCCGTTGATGTAATACTCACTTCCTGTCACTGTCACACTCACTTCCTTTCATCGTCACACTCACTTCCTCTTCTTGACACACTCACTTCTTTTTGTTGTCACACTCACTTTCTGTCACTGTCACACTCATTTCCTGTTCTTGTCACACTCACCTCCTGTAGCCATCACACACACTTCCTTTCATTGTCACAGTCACTTCCCGTTGATGTAATACTCGCTTCCTGTCACTGTCACACTCAATTCCTTTCATTGTCACACTCACTTCCTCTTCTTGACACACTCACTTCTTTTTGTTGTCACACTCACTTCCTGTCACTATCACACTCACTTCCTGTCACTGTCTCACTCACTTCCTGTCACTGTCACTCTCACTTCCTGTTCTTGTCACACTCACTTCATGTCACTATCACACTCACTTCCTGTCACTGTCTCACTTCCTGTCACTGTCACTCTCACTTCCTGTTCTTGTCACACTCACTTTCTGTCACTGTCACACTTACTTTCTGTCACTGTCACACTTGCTTCATGTCACTGTCACACTCACTTTCTGTTCTTGTCACATTTGCTTCCTGTCACTGTCACACTCACTTCCTGTTCTTGTCACACTCGCTTCCTGTCACTGTCACACTCACTTCCTGTCTTGATCACACTCACTTCCTGCCACAGTCACACTCACTTCTTGTCATGGTCATAGTACCTTCCTGTCATGGTCACGCTCACTTCCTACCACAGTCACACTCACTTCCTGCCACAGTGACACTCACTTCCTGCCACGGTCACACTCACTTCCTGCCACAGTGACACTCACTTTCTACCACAGTGACACTCACTTCCTCCCACAATGACACTCACTTCCTGCCAGAGTGACACTCACTTCCTGCCACGGTCACACTCACTTCCTGCCACGGTCACACTCACTTCCTGCCACGGTCACACTCACTTCCTGTCACACTCACTTCCTGCCACGGTCACACTCACTTCCTGCCACGGTCACACTCACTTCCTGTCACACTCACTTCCTGCCACAGTCACACTCACTTCCTGCCACAGTGACACTCACTTCCTGCCACGGTCACACTCACTTCCTGTCACGGTCACACTCACTTCCTGTCACTGTCACACTCACTTCCTGTCTTGATCACACTCACTTCCTGCCACAGTCACACTCACTTCTTGTCATGGTCATAGTACCTTCCTGTCATGGTCACGCTCACTTCCTACCACAGTCACACTCACTTCCTGCCACAGTGACACTCACTTCCTGCCACGGTCACACTCACTTCCTGCCACAGTGACACTCACTTTCTACCACAGTGACACTCACTTCCTCCCACAATGACACTCACTTCCTGCCAGAGTGACACTCACTTCCTGCCACGGTCACACTCACTTCCTGCCACGGTCACACTCACTTCCTGCCACGGTCACACTCACTTCCTGTCACACTCACTTCCTGCCACGGTCACACTCACTTCCTGCCACGGTCACACTCACTTCCTGTCACACTCACTTCCTGCCACAGTCACACTCACTTCCTGCCACAGTGACACTCACTTCCTGCCACGGTCACACTCACTTCCTGTCACGGTCACACTCACTTCCTGCCACGGTCACACTCACTTCCTGTCACACTCGCTTCCTGCCTCGGTCACACTCGCTTCCCGCCTTGGTCACACTCACTTCCTGCCTCAGTCACACTCATTTCTTGCCTCGGTCACACTCACTTCCTGCCTCGGTCACACTCATTTCCTGCCTCCGTCACACTCACTTCATGCCACAATCACACTCACTTCCTGCCACGGTCACACTCACTTCCTGCCACAGTCACACTCACTTCCTGCCTCGGTCACACTCACTTCCTGTCTCGGTCACACTCACTTCCTGCCACAGTCACACTCACTTCCTGCCTCGGTCACACTCACTTCCTGCCACAGTCACACTCACTTCCTGCCACAGTCACACTCACTTCCTGCCTCGGTCACACTCACTTCCTGCCACAGTCACACTCACTTCCTGCCACAGTCACACTCACTTCCTGCCACAGTCACACTCACTTCCTGCCTCGGTCACACTCACTTCCTGCCACGGTCACACTCACTTCCTGCCACAGTCACACTCACTTCCTGCCTCGGTCACACTCACTTCCTGCCACAGTCACACTCACTTCCTGCCACAGTCACACTCACTTCCTGCCTCGGTCACACTCACTTCCTGCCACAGTCACACTCACTTCCTGTCATATGTCATGTTTACTTCCTGTAATTTACAGCTCGTCATGTTCAGTCCCTGTGCACATGAGAGATGTACACATGGTGCCGTGGTGTCCAATCCCAGCCTGCACCATTTTGCATTTTGCTTCGGCTGACCCTCCCATATAAATCCCACCCCATTGCAGAAGGCTCGTTTCTGTCCCCTTCCTGGAACATGTTGAATCATCAGTCTTCCCTCTGAGATTTGAGGCAAGACTGGATTGTGGAGGATGTTGTTTGATTGGGTGAGATTTGGACTGTGGATAATGTTGTTTGATTGGGTGAGATTTGGACTGTGGATAATGCTGTTTGATTGGGTGAGATTTGGACTGTGGATAATGCTGTTTGATTGGGTGAGATTTGGATTGTGGAGGATGTTCTTTGATTGGGTGAGATTTGGACTGTGGAGGATGTTGTTTGAGTGGGCGAGATTTGGACTGTGGAGGATGTTGTTTAATTGGGTGTGATTTGGACTATGGATGATGTTGTTTGATTGGGTGAGATTTGGATTGTGGATGATGTTGTTTGATTGGGTGAGATTTGGACTGTGGATGATGCTGTTTGATTGGGTGAGATTTGGACTATGGATGATGTTGTTTGATTGGGTGAGATTTGGACTGTGGATGATGTTGTTTGATTGGGTGAGATTTGGACTGTGGAGGATGTTGTTTGATTGGGTGAGATTTGGACTGTGGAGGATGTTGTTTAATTGGGTGAGATTTGGACTGTGGATGATGTTGTTTGATTGGGTGAGATTTGGACTGTGGATGATGCTGTTTAATTGGGTGAGATTTGGACTGTGGATGATGTTGTTTGATTGGGCGAGATCTGGACTGTGGAGGATGTTGTTTAATTGGGTGAGATTTGGATTGTGGATGATGTTGTTTGATTGGGTGAGATTTGGACTGTGGAGGATGTTGTTTAATTGGGTGAGATTTGGACTGTGGAGGATGTTGTTTGAGTGGGTGAGATTTGATTTGAGAGGTGAGGTGAAGGCACAGCATTTGCTAATTAGGGGAAGTAAAGCCTGTCACGGGTAGAAGTCAGCTTGGGTTAGCTAGAACTGAGCTGCAGTTGCATAAGCCGGAAGGGGGGATAGAAAAAACAAAAGTAATGGAAACATGAAAGCTTCGAGATTGAGCTTCGAAGAGAGAAAGAACTGAGACAGCGCGGAGTGGTGAGAGTAAAATTTAAGCTGCATGGTTTATGAGAAGCTGTTCCAGTCAATATTGTAGAGAATAACAGTGATGTGAAGAAACCTGTATACATTTCTCACCATAAGATAGGCATATAAAAGCAAACTGTTGGGGGTTGAATGGTAAATCAGTATAAGTAATGAGAAGCAGAAACAGTAAATGCTGGAAAAACTCAGCAGGTCTGAGAGCATCTGCGGAGAGAGAAAAATAAAACAGAGTTAACATTTCGAGTCCGTATGACTCTTCTTCAGAACTAAAGAGGAGTAAAAATGTGTTGAAATTTATACTGTTTAAGGTGTTGGAGCAGGTGAAGCTGGATAGAAGATAGGAGGAGGCAAAGGAGAGATTGTCAAAGATGTCATAGACAAAAGGTCAAAGGGCGTGTTAATGGTAGTGGTACTGGCTAAAGGAGGTGCTGATGGTGGCATTAAGGTCAGAAAGCAGAATGTGGTAATAGCAGGATAAGGGTAAGCACTCTGGAAAGAACAACATGAACAAGTGACACATGGCCCTAGTGGGGGTGGGGAGGGGGGAGGGGATGTTGGTGGGAAGAAAGGTTGCAATAGGATAAATGTTGGGGATAAAACAATGAATAAACATGAAAATAAATAAAAATAAGTGGATAAAAAATAAAAATTTAAAAATTAAAATGAGCATTGAGAAAAGAGGGGTAAAAAAGGGGGTGAGGATGAAGGAAAGAGTTCATGGTCTGAGGTTGTTGAATTCAATATTCAGTCCGGAAGGCTGTAAGGTGCCTAGTCGGAAGATGAGGTGTTGTTCCTCCAGTTTGCGTTGGGCTTCACTGGAACAATGCAGCAAGCCAAGGACAGACATGTGGGCAAGACAGCAGGGTGGAGTGTTAAAATGGCAAGCAACAGGGAGGTTTGGGTCATTCTTGCGGACAGACCGCAGGTGTTCTGCAAAGCGGTCGCCCAGTTTACGTTTGGTCTCTCCAATGTAGAGGAGACCACATTGGGAGCAACGAATGCAGTAGACTAAGTTGGGGGAAATGCAAGTGAAATGCTGCTTCACTTGAAAGGAGTGTTTGGGGCCTGTTATCCTGGAGAATGGTGAGAACATGGAACTCGCTCCCACAGGGAGTGGTTGAGGTGAATAGTAGAGATGCATTTAAGGGGGAATCTGGATAAACATATGAGGGGGGTGGGAAGGAATAGAAGGATATGGTGATGGAGTGAGATGAAAATGGGGACTGGGAGGAGGCTAGTGTGGATTAGAAATACTGGCACAGAGCAGATGGGCCGAATGGCCTTGTTTCTGTGCCACTGACTCAGTGCAACTCGATGCAACTCTCTATTAAAACTGAGCTTCTGGCCACCTGTCCAAATATCTCCTTCTGAGAACCAAAGTCAAGTGTTGACATTTCCTGTGATGCATCTTGGGACCATGTTTTTCCCCAAAAATGTACTTGATTCACAAAAATTAGTAAAATTACATTTCATAACAGCTCAAAATGGACACTACGAAATGTACAAAAGAATTCAAGAACTTTCCATGCAGCATGTGCCACCTTGTGGTGCCACAATGCAATCGCAGTTACGCAAGATGTTTACCAAATATATCCCATGACAAAGATTCTGCCCAAGGGATTTTCTCCAGTTTCCAGACCTGAAGCATTGGACTTTCCCCACTAAGCATTTGCTGCCCCAAAATGTCGCTTCCAAGTTGCATGAGCTGCAGTATAACTCCTGATTTTGCCCGAATGCACGAGCTAAATAGACTCAGCATCCCATTCCGCACTCCCCACATCAGCCCTCTGCAGCTGTCTGCCTCCCCCACAGTACTGCCCCCCCAGGACACCACACGAACCTGCCAGGCGCTGAACCTGCCCCTGGCGTAACACTCCCAAAGAATACCACTGGGGTCACTGTCATGAATGGCAAGTGAGGGAAAAAAACAGCAGCTCGAGTTTGGACCACTAGAGGGCGATGGCCACCCATCTCCTCCCCCCTCCAATCACGAGTCAGCCCTGAACCACACACAACCACACGGACAGACAGCATTGCACAGACTGCCCCAGGACTGTGCCTGAGGGCAGTGACTCCCCTCCACACTTTGACCATGAATCAGGCAGTTCAGTGAAGGCAATGACAGGCTCAGGCTGAATCTCACAGCCTGTAAGAAGCACAAAATCTGGGATACAGGCAGAGGGAATGGAGAGGGGGGGGCGGAAAGAAAATGGAGGGACAGCAGAATGCTGCGGAACAAGGGGAACTGGGTCTCCTCGTACATCCGTCAGCATTGCAGGCACGAGCGATGAGGGAGGCAAATGGGATGTTGGCCTTTATCGCAAGGGAGGTGGAGTATAAAAATGGGGAAGTCTCCTTACAGCTGGACAGGGTGTTGGTGAGACTGCACCTGGGTACAGCTCTGGTCTCCTTGCTTAAGGAGGGATAGGCTTGTGCTGGAGGCGGTTCAGAGAAGGTTCACTTGCTGATTCCTGGGATGAAGGGGGGGTTTGTCCCCTGAGGAAAGGCTGGGCAGGTTGGGCCTGGACCCATCGGAGTTTAGAAGGACGAGCGGCGACCTGATCGAAACATATAAGGTTCGGAGGGGAATCGACAGGGCAGATGCAGAGAGGGTGTTTCCCCCTCATGGGGAAATCTAGAACTTGGAGATGCAGCTTCAGAATAAGGGGTCCTGTTTTCTGTGCAAAGAGCTGTCCCCAACAGAGCATTGCAGACTGGCACATTCCAAGGTCCAGGACTATGTGCTGAGGGTGGAGGCTGGGGGTGGCGGGCAGGTTTGGAGGGGTGGGGGTTGGGCGTGGGAAGGAGGTTGGGGGTGGTGTTGGAGCAGGGCGAGGCTTGTAGGGGTTTTGATGGTTGGGTTGGTGGGAGATCGATAAGGGAACTTGAGTGGATGGGGTGGATGCTAATTGGGGTTAGGGTGGGAGGGGGAGTTTGAGGGGTTAGAGCAGATAGGTGTTGGGGGTGACGTGGGGTGGGGGATATTGGTAGTGCTAGCGATCGTGTGGGGTGGGGGTGACGTTGGGGGGAGATTGTTGGGATGGGGGATAGTGCGGGCTGGGGGTATCACTTTTCAGGTTTAGCGCCACAAAATTAAATGCTCTTCACTTCTCAAAATTCAATTTTAAATTCAAAGCAGCATATCAATGGCAGTCTAATTTGCATAATGCCATAAAGTGGCTACAAATAAATCACTACATTTACTAAACAACTCAATCTGTAGCTAATACAACCTTACCATTCTAATTTCTCTGGCACCAACCAACAGTCACCAAAATAACAAAATACCCGAGCACTACTCTGATGACATGCTGAGTGATAGAGCAGAGACTTGGGAATCTTGGGATTCGGCAAAATAAATGTAAGAACCTAAAAACTGGCATTTATGCAAAGCAGTGTGCTGTCCCACCCATTTATTATGTTTGCAAAGTCACAGGTTGAAATCGCTACTGTCACTAAGTGATGGCTGAAAGAAAGGCTTTTCAAAATTTCCATTGCATCCTAGGTTCACCACACCCTGCACCATCCTGTTTAAAATCTAGCAGAAGATGGTCGTGCTGTGGGACTTGAATTTTTCTGGGGAGTGAGGATTCCCGATCATCCTTTGTAACTTTGACACAAAAAAAAGCCATTGAAATGCCAGAGAAACAGCATGAAGGTCTTTTACTACAAAGGGCGTGTACAGAATCCCAACCCGATGACTGAAATGCTCCTAGAAATGATTTCCCTCAGGACATTGCTCTGTTACACTTTTTCTTTTGCTGTTGATGTTTCTTATTTATTAATTACCTGTTTGCATTTTACACTGTAAATTCACAGTGTGCAGCGTAATCTGTATATCTGCTTCTGGAGGAAGGGGAAACAATTTCGTTCTTGAGTTTTTGCACCATGTATTGCTTCTTCTTTGAAAAATTCAGATCAACAATTCAATCTACATTTTTCCTAAGTTGCTGCCAGATGCCTGATTAACAAATCCTGGAGATAGTGTCATTAATGTAAAGAGGCAAGAGCCCAATTTTGATAGACTGTCGGTTGGTGCCAGAGAAGTCAGAATGGTAAGGTTGTATTAGCTAGAGAATTGATCTGTTTTGTAAATGTAGTGATTTATTTGTAGCCACTTTCCTAACATCAGTTGATTGCTCTGTGATTAATTATCTTTAGAGAATCAGCATTGTGTCTCCAATGTCACCATTGCTATAGTCAGTCTGCCTGCTGCATGCAAGTGTAGTGAAAGAACGATAAAACCTATCTTTATAGTACACCTTTCACAATGTCTCAAAGCAATTTACTGCCCATTAAATACTTTTGAGTTGTACTCACTGGTCTAATGTAGGCAATGTTATTGAATGGTGAAGCAG
Source organism: Isurus oxyrinchus (assembly GCA_026770705.1). Classification (NCBI taxonomy): domain Eukaryota; kingdom Metazoa; phylum Chordata; class Chondrichthyes; order Lamniformes; family Lamnidae; genus Isurus; species Isurus oxyrinchus. The sequence continues at coordinate 12,530,462 of JANJGN010000034.1, forward strand.
GCTTGAGGGGCTGAATGGCCTACTCCAGCTCCTAAAACGCATGTTGGTATGTCATTCTGGATGGTTGAGATGAGCTGGGCCATATACCTTTTGTAATCCATAATTATCTTGTGAACAGTGGATGGAATTATGGCTGGAGCTCTGCTTATTTTATTGCTGATGGAAGTTTAGTGTGAGCAGGATTTGTGGAGTGAATATGCTGGGGCAGAAGTGTATAATGGGCTGATAATGAATCAATAACCTGTTTGACACTGCTCATGATTCTTGAACCTTTTCCATTGACTTCACACTTGCCCTGTTATCTACTTACCTCTTGTCCATCTTGATGCTTTAATGAGTTTTTCGAGGAATAAAATATGATCAATTTGTTTTGGATTGTAGAAATTGAAAATATATTGTAGTGAGAAGCAGCAATCAGCAGTTCGGCCCCCCCACAAGCACCTCTTCAACACCCCACCCCACCCAACCTGCCCCCGGCGTAACACTCGCAAAGAATACCACTGGGGTCACTGTCATGAATGGCAAGTGAGGGAAAGAAACAGCAGCACAAGATTGGACCACTAGTGGGCGACGGCCACCCATCTCCTCCCCCCTCCAATCTCGAGTCAGCCCTGAACCACACACAACCACACGGACAGACAGCATTGCACAGACTCCCCCAGGACTGTACCTGAGGGCAGGGCCTCCCCTCCACACTTTGACCATGAATCAGGCAGTTCAGTGAAGGCAATGACAGGCTCAGGCTGAATCTCACAGCCTGTAAGAAGCACAAAATCTGGGACACAGGCAGAGGGAATGGAGAGGGGGGGCGGAAAGAAAATGGAGGGACAGCAGAATGCTGCGGAACAAGGGGATCTGGGTCTCCTCGTATATGCGTCAGCATTGCAGGCACGAGCGATGAGGGAGGCAAATGGGATGTTGGCCTTTATCTCTAGGGAAATGGAGTATAAAAATGGGGAAGTCTCCTTACAGCTGGACAGGGTGTTGGTGAGACTGCACCTGGGTACAGCTCTGGTCTCCTTGCTTAAGGAGGGATAGGCTTGTGCTGGAGGCGGTTCGGAGAAGGTTCACTTGCTGATTCCTGGGATGAAGGGGGGCTTTGTCCCCTGAGGAAAGGCTGGGCAGGTTGGGCCTGGACCCATCGGAGTTTAGAAGGACGAACGGCGACCTGATCGAAACATATAAGGTTCGGAGGGGGATCGACAGGGCAGATGCAGAGAGGGTTTTTCCCCCTCATGGGGAAATCTAGAACTAGGAGGTGCAGTTACAGAATAAGGGGTCCTGTTTTCTGTGCAAAGAGCTGTCCCCAACTGAGCATTGCAGACTGGCACATTCCAAGGTCTAGGACTATGTGCTGAGGGTGGAGGCTGGGCGTGGCGGGCAGGTTTGGAGGGGTGGGGGTTGGGAGTGGGAAGGAGGTTGGGGGTGGTGTTGGAGCAGGGCCAGGCTTGTAGGGGTTTTGATGGTTGGGTTGGTGGGAGATTGATAAGAAGGGGACTTGAGTGGATGGGTTGGATGCTAATTGGGGTTAGGGTGAGAGGGGGAGTTTGAGGGGTTAGAGCAGTTAGGTGTTGGGGGTGACGTGAGGGGGGGGATATTGGTAGTGCTAGCGATCGTGTGGGGTGGCGGTGATGTTGGGAGGAGATTGTTGGGATGGGGGATAGTGCGGGCTGGGGGTATCACTTTTCAGGTTTAGTGCCACAAATTAAATGCTCTTCACTTCTCAAAATTCAATTTTAAATTCAAAGCAGCATATCAATGGCAGTCTAATTTTGCATAATGCCCTAAAGTTTCTACAAATTAATCATCACATTTGCAAAACAACTCAATTCTGTAGCTAATACAACCTTACCATTCTAATTTCTCTGGCACCAACCAACAGTACACCAAAATACCAAAATACCCGGGCACTACTCTGATGACATGCTGAGTGATAGAGCAGAGGCTTGGGAATCTTGGGATTCGGCAAAATAAATGTAAGTACCTAAAAACTGGCATTTATGCAAAGCAGGGTGCTGTTCCACCCATTAATTATGTTTGCGAAGTCTCAGGTTGAAATCACTACTGTCACTAAGTGATGGCTGAAAGAAAGGCTTTTAAAAATTTCCATTGCATCCTAGGTTCACCACACCCTGCACCATCCTGTTTAAACTCTAGCAGAAGATGGTCGTCCTGTGGGACTTGAATTTTTCTGGGGAGTGAGGATTCCCGATCATCCTTTGTAACTTTGACATAAAAAAAAGCCATTGAAATGCCAGAGAAACAGTATAAAGGTCTTTTACTACAAAGGGCGTGTACAGAATCCCAACCCGATGACTGAAATGCTCCTAGAAATGATTTCCCTCAGGACATTGCTCTGTCACACTTTTTCTTTTGCTGTTGGTGTTTCTTATTTATTAATTACCTGTTTCCATTTTACACTGTAAATTCACAGTGTGCAGCATAATCTGTATAACAGCTTCTGGGGGAAGAGGAAACAGTTTTGCACCATGTATTGCTTCTTCTTTGAAAAATTCAGATCAACAATTCAATCTACGTTTTTCCTAAGTTGCTGCCAGATGCCTGATTAACAAATCCTGGAGATAGTGTCATTAATGTAAAGAGGCAAGAGCCCAACTTTGATAGGACTGAATATTGAATTCAACATCTTTAGGCCGTGAGCTCCCTCCCCCATCCCCATCCCCTTTCTGTTTCCTCCTTGCTTTTTTTTCCAATAAATTATAAAGATTTTCCTTTTCCCACCTATTTCCATTATTTTGAAATATTTTAAAATCTTTTATGCTCCCCCCACCCCCACTAGAGCTGTACCTTGAGTGCCCTACCATCCATTCTTAATTAGCACATTCGTTTAGATAATATCACCAACTTTAACTTTAACACCTATGTGTTCTTTTGTACCATTGTCGCTGACATCTTTTGATGATCTGCTTCTATCACTGCTTCTTTGTCCCTACAACCACACCCCCACTCCACCTCTCTCTCTCTCTCTCTCTCTCTCCACCCCCCACACACACACCTTAAACCAGCTTATATTTCAACTCTTTCTTGGACTCGAACTCAAGTTCTGTCGAAGGGTCATGAGGACTCGAAACGTCAACTCTTTTCTTCTCCGCCGATGCAGCCAGACCTGCTGAGTTTTTCCAGGTAATTCTGTTTTTGTTTTTGATTTCCAGCATCTGCAGTTTTTTTGTTTTTATATTTGATAGACTGTGGGTTGGTGCCTGAGAAGTCAGAATGGTAAGGTTGTATTAGCTAGAGAATTAATCAGTTTTGTAAATGTAGTGATTTATTTGTAGCCACTTTCCTAACATCAGTTGATTGCTCTGTGATTAATTATCTTTAGAGAATCAGCAGTGTGTCTCCAATGTCACCATTGCTATAGTCAGTCTGCCTGCTGCATGCAAGTGTAGTGAAAGAACGATAAAACCTATCTTTATACAACACCTTTCACAATGTCTCAAAGCAATTTACTGCCCATTAAGTACTTTTGAGTTGTACTCACTGGTCTAATGTAGGCGATGTTATTGAATGGTGAAGCAGGCTTGAGGGGCTGAATGGCCTACTACAGCTCCTAAAACGCATGTTGGTATGTCATTCTGGATGGATGAGATGAGCTGGGCCAGAAGCCCTTTGAAATCCATAATTATGTTGTGAACAGAGGATGGAATTATGGCTGGAGCTCTGCTTATTTTATTACTGATGGGAGTTTAGTGTCAGCAGGGTTTGTGGAGTGAATGTGCTAGGACGGGAGTGTATAATGGGCTGATAATGAATCAGTAACCTGTTTGACACTGCACATGATTCTTGAGAACCTTTTCCATTGACTTCAATCTTGTCCTGTTATCTACTTACCTATTGTCCCACTCCATCTTGGTGCTTTAATGAGTTTTTTGAGGAATAAAATATGATAAAGTTGTGATGTATTGTAGAAATTGAAAATATATTGTAATGAGAAGCAGCAATCAGCAGTTCGGCCCCCCAGGACACCTCACCAACACCTCACCCCACCCCAACCTGCCCCTGGCGTAACACTGCCAAAGAATACCACTGGGGTCACTGTCATGAATGGCAAGTGAGGGAAAAAAACAGCAGCTCGAGATTGGACCACTAGAGGGCGATGGCCACCCATCTCCTCCCCCCTCCAATCTCGAGTCAGCCCTGAACCACACACAACCACACGGACAGACAGCATTGCACAGACTCCCCCAGGACTGTGCCTGAGGGCAGTGACTCCCCTCCACACTTTGACCATGAATCAGGCAGTTCAGTGAAGGCAATGACAGGCTCAGGCTGAATCTCACAGCCTGTAAGAAGCACAAAATCTGGGATACAGGCAGAGGGAATGGAGAGGGGGGGGCGGAAAGAAAATGGAGGGACAGCAGAATGCTGCGGAACAAGGGGATCTGGGTCTCCTCGTACATGCGTCAGCATTGCAGGCACGAGCGATGAGGGAGGCAAATGGGATGTTGGCCTTTATCGCAAGGGAGGTGGAGTATAAAAATGGGGAAGTCTCCTTACAGCCGGACAGGGTGTTGGTGAGACTGCACCTGGGTACAGCTCTGGTCTCCTTGCTTAAGGAGGGATAGGCTTGTGCTGGAGGCGGTTCGGAGAAGGTTCACTCGGCTGATTCCTGGGATGAAGGGCGGGTTTGTCCCCTGAGGAAAGGCTGGGCAGGTTGGTCCTGTACCCATCGGAGTTTAGAAGGATGAGAGGTGATCTGATCGAAACATATAAGGTTCACTTCTCAAAATTCAACTTTAAATTCAAAGCTGCATATCAATGGCAGTCAAAATATGCATAATGCCCTAAACTGTCTACAAATTAATCACCACATTTACAAAACAACTCAATTCTGTTGCTAATACAACCTTACCATTCTAATTTCTCTGGCACCAACCCACAGTACACCAAAATAACAAAATACCCAGGCACTACTCTGTTGACATGCTGAGTGATAGAGCAGAGACTTGGGAATCTTGGGATTCGGCAAAATAAATGTAGGAACCTAAAAACTAGCATTTATGCAAAGCAAGGTGCTGTCCCACCCATTTATTATGTTAGCAAAGTCTCAGGTTGAAATCACAACTGTCACAACATGATGGCTGAAAGAAAGGATTTTAAAAATTTCCATTGCATCCTAGGTTCACTCCACCCTGCACCATCCTGTTTAAAATCTAGCAGAAGATGGTCGTGCTGTGGGACTTGAATTTTTCTGGGGAGTGAGGATTCACAATCATCCTTTGTAACTTTGACACAAAAAAAAGCCATTGAAATGCCAGAGTAACAGCATGAAGGTCTTTTACTACAAAGGGTGTGTACAGAATCCCAACCCGATGACTGAAATGCTCCTAGAAATGATTTCCCTCAGGACATTGCTCTGTTACACTTTTTCTTTTGCTGTTGGTGTTTCTTATTTATTAATTACCTGTTTCCATTTTAGGCTGTAAATTCACAGTCTGCAGCGTAATCTGTATAACAGCTTCTGGAGGAAGGGGAAACAATCTCGTTCTTGAGTTCTTGCACCATGTATTGATTCTTCTTTGAAAAATTCAGATCAACAATTCAATCTACATTTTTCCTAAGTTGCTGCCAGATGCCTGATTAACAAATCCTGGAGATAGTGTCATTAATGTAAAGAGGCAAGAGCCCAACTTTGATAGACTGTGGGTTGGTGCCTGAGAAGTCAGAATGGTAAGGTTGTATTAGCTAGAGAATTGATCTGTTTTGTAAATGTACTGATTTATTTGTAGCCACTTTCCTAACATCAGTTGATTGCTCTGTGATTAATTATCTTTAGAGAATCAGCATTGTGTCTCCAATATCACCATTGCTATAGTCAGTCTGCCTGCTGCATGCAAGTGTAGTGAAAGAATGATAAAACCTATCTTTATAGTACACCTTTCACAATGTCTCAAAGCAATTTACTGCCCATTAAATACTTTTGAGTTGTACTCACTGGTCTAATGTAGGCGATGTTATTGAATGGTGAAGCAGGCTTGAGGGGCTGAATGGCCTACTCCAGCTCCAAAATCACATGTTGGTATGTCATTCTGGATGGATGACATGAGCTGGGCCAGAAGCCCTTTGAAATCCATAATTATGTTGTGAACAGAGGATGGAATTATGGCTGGAGCTCTGCTTATTTTATTGCTGATGGAAGTTTAGTGTGAGCAGGCTTTGTGGAGTGAATGTGCTAGAACGGCCGTGTATAATGGGCTGATAATGAATCAATAACCTGTTTGACACTGCACATGATTCTTGAGAACCTCTTCCATTGATTTCAGTCTTGCCCTGTTATCTACTTACCTATTGTCCCACTCCATCTTGGTGCTTTAATGAGTTTTTTGAGGAATAAAATATGATAAAGTTGTGATGTATTGTAGAAATTGAAAATAAATTGCAGTGAGAAGAAGCAATCAGCATTACTGCCCCCCAGGGCACCTCTCCAACACCGCACCCCACCCCAACCTGCCCCCTGGCGTAACACTCCCAAAGAATTCCACTGGGGTCACTGTCATGAATGGCAAGTGAGGGGAAAAACAGCAGCTCGAGATTGGACCACTAGAGGGCGACGGCCACCCATCTCCTCCCCCCTCCAATCACGAGTCAGCCCTGAACCACACACAACCACACGGACAGACAGCATTGGACAGACTCCCCCAGGACTGTGCCTGAGGGCAGTGCCTCCCCTCCACACTTTGACCATGAATCAGGCAGTTCAGTGAAGGCAATGACAGGCTCAGGCTGAATCTCACAGCCTGTAAGAAGCACAAAATCTGGGACAAAAACAAAATTACCTGGAAAAACTCAGCAGGTCTGGCAGCATCGGCGGAGAAGAAAAGAGTTGACGTTTCGAGTCCTCATGACCCTTCGACAGAACAAAATCTGGGATACAGGCAGAGGGAATGGAGAGGGGGGGTGCGGAAAGAAAATGGAGGGACAGCAGAATGCTGCGGAACAAGGGGATCTGGGTCTCCTCGTACATGCGTCAGCATTGCAGGCACGAGCGATGAGGGAGGCAAATGGGATGTTGGCCTTTATCTCTAGGGAAATGGAGTATAAAAATGGGGAAGTCTCCTTACAGCTGGACAGGGTGTTGGTGAGACTGCACCTGGGTACAGCTCTGGTCTCCTTGCTTAAGGAGGGATAGGCTTGTGCTGGAGGCGGTTCGGAGAAGGTTCACTTGGCTGATTCCTGGGATGAAGGGGGGCTTTGTCCCCTGAGGAAAGGCTGGGCAGGTTGGGCCTGTACCCATCGGAGTTTAGAAGGACGAGCGGCGACCTGATCGAAACATATAAGGTTCGGAGGGGAATCGACAGGGCAGATGCAGAGAGGGTGTTTCCCCCTCATGGGGAAATCTAGAACTTGGAGATGCAGCTTCAGAATAAGGGGTCCTGTTTTCTGTGCAAAGAGCTGTCCCCAACAGAGCATTGCAGACTGGCACATTCCAAGGTCCAGGACTATGTGCTGAGGGTGGAGGCTGGGGGTGGCGGGCAGGTTTGGAGGGGTGGGGGTTGGGCGTGGGAAGGAGGTTTGGGGTGGTGTTGGAGCAGGGCGAGGCTTGTAGGGGTTTTGATGGTTGGGTTGGTGGGAGATTGATAAGAAGGGAACTTGAGCGGATGGGGTGGATGCTAATTGGGGTTAAGGTGGGAGGGGGAGTTTGAGGGGTTAGAGTAGTTAGGTGTTGGGGGTGACGTGGGGTGGGGGATATTGGTACTGCTAGCGATCGTGTGGGGTGGGGGTGACGTTGGGGGGAGATTGTTGGGCTGGGGGATAGTGCGGGCTGGGGGTATCACTTTTAAGGTTTAGCGCCACAAAATTAAATGCTCTTCACTTCTCAAAATCCAATTTTAAATTCAAAGCAGCATATCAATGGCAGTCTAATTTGCATAATGCCATAAAGTGGCTACAAATAAATCACTACATTTACTAAACAACTCAATCTGTAGCTAATACAACCTTACCATTCTAATTTCTCTGGCACCAACCAACAGTACACCAAAATCCCAAAATACCCGGGCACTACTCTGATGACATGCTGAGTGATAGAGCAGAGACTTGGGAATCTTGGGATTCGGCAAAATAAATGTAAGAACCTAAAAACTGCCATTTATGCAAAGCAGGGTGCTGTCCCACCCTCTTATTATGTTTGCAAAGTCACAGGTTGAAATCGCTACTGTCATTAAGTGATGGCTGAAAGAAAGGCTTTTCAAAATTTCCATTGCATCCTAGGTTCACCCCACCCTGCACCATCCTGTTTAAAATCTAGCAGAAGATGGTCGTCCTGTGGGACTTGAATTTTTCTGGGCAGTGAGGATTCCCGATCATCCTTTGTAACTTTGACATAAAAAAAAGCCATTGAAATGCCAGAGAAACAGCATGAAGGTCTTTTACTACAAAGGGCGTGTACAGAATCCCAACCCGATGACTGAAATGCTCCTAGAAATGATTTCCCTCAGGACATTGCTCTGTCACACTTTTTCTTTTGCTGTTGATGTTTCTTATTTATTAATTACCTGTTTCCATTTTACGCTGTAAATTCACAGTGTGCAGCATAACCTGTATAACAGCTTCTGGAGGAAGGGGAAACAATTTCGTTCTTGAGTTTTTGCACCATGTATTGCTTCTTCTTTGAAAAATTCAGATCAACAATTCAATCTACATTTTTCCTAAGTTGCTGCCAGATGCCTGATTAACAAATCCTGGAGATAGTGTCATTAATGTAAAGAGGCAAGAGCCCAATTTTGATAGACTGTGGGTTGTTGCCTGAGAAGTCAGAATGGTAAGGTTATATTAGCTAGAGAATTGATCTGTTTTGTAAATGTAGTGATTTATTTGTAGCCACTTTCCTAACATCAGTTGATTGCTCTGTGATTAATTATCTTTAGAGAATCAGCAGTGTGTCTCCAATTTCACCATTGCTATAGACAGTCTGCCTGCTGCATGCAAGTGTAGTGAAAGAATAATAAAACCTACCTTTATACAACACCTTTCACAATGTCTCAAAGCAATTTACTGCCCATTAAATACTTTTTAGTTGTACTCACTGGTCTAATGTAGGCGATGTTATTGAATGGTGAAGCAGGCTTGAGGGGCTGAATGGCCTACTCCAGCTCCTAAAACGCATGTTGGTATGTCATTCTGGATGGATGAGATGAGCTGGGCCTGATACCCTTTGTAATCCATAATTATCTTGTGAACAGTGGATGGAATTATGGCTGGAGCTCTGCTTATTTTATTGCTGATGGAAGTTTAGTGTGAGCAGGCTTTGCGGAGTGAATATGCTAGGGCAGAAGTGTATAATGGGCTGATAATGAATCAATAACCTGTTTGACACTGCTCATGATTCTTGAACCTTTTCCATTGACTTCACACTTGCCCTGTTATCTACTTACCTCTTGTCTATCTTGATGCTTTAATGAGTTTTCGAGAAATAAAATATGATAAAGTTGTTTTGGATTGTAGAAATTGAAAATATATTGTAGTGAGAAGCAGCAATCAGCAGTTCGGCCCCCACACAAGCACCTCTTCAACACCCCACCCAACCCCAACCTGCCCCAGGCGTAACACTCCCAAAGAATTCCACTGGGGTCACTTTCATGAATGGCAAGTAATGGAAAAAAAACAGCAGCTCGGGTTTGGACCACTAGAGGGCGACGGCCACTCATCTCCTCCCCCCTCCAATCACGAGGCAGCCCTGAACCACACACAACCACACGGACAGACAGCATTGCACAGACTCCCCCAGGACTGTACCTGAGGGCAGTGACTCCCCTCCACACTTTGACCATGAATCGGGCAGTTCGGTGAAGGCAATGACAGGCTCAGGCTGAATCTCACAGCCTGTAAGAAGCACAAAATCTGGGATACAGGCAGAGGGAATGGAGAGGGGGGGGCGGAAAGAAAATGGAGGGACAGCAGAATGCTGCGGAACAAGGGGATCTGGGTCTCCTCGTACATGCGTCAGCATTGCAGGCACGAGCGATGAGGGAGGCAAATGGGATGTTGGCCTTTATCGCAAGGGAGGTGGAGTATAAAAATGGGGAAGTCTCCTTACAGCTGGACAGGGTGTTGGTGAGACTGCACCTGGGTACAGCTCTGGTCTCCTTGCTTAAGGAGGGATAGGCTTGTGCTGGAGGCGGTTCGGAGAAGGTTCACTTGCTGATTCCTGGGATGAATGGGGGGTTTGTCCCCTGAGGAAAGGCTGGGCAGGTTGGGCCTGGACCCATCGGAGTTTAGAAGGATGAGAGGTGATCTGATCGAAACATATAAAGTTCGAAGGGGGATCGACAGGGCAGATGCAGAGAGGGTGTTTCCCCCTCATGGGGAAATCTAGAACTAGGAGGTGCAGTTACAGAATAAGGGGTCCCGTTTTCTGTGCAAAGAGCTGTCCCCAACTGAGCATTGCAGACTGGCACATTCCAAGGTCCAGGACTATGTGCTGAGGGTGGAGGCTGGGCGTGGCGGGCAGGTTTGGAGGGGTGGGGGTTGGGAGTGGGAAGGTTGGATGGGGGTGTTGTTGGAGCAGGGCGAGGATGTAGGGGCTTTGATGGTTGGGTTGGTGGGATGTTGACGAGATGGGTCTTGAATGGGTGGGTTGGATGCTAATTGGGGTTAGGGTGGGGCGGGGTTTGAGGGGTTAGAGCAGTTAGGTGTTGGGGGTGACGTGGGGTGGGGGAAATTGGTAGTGTTGGCGATAGTGTGGAGTGGGGGTGAAGTGGGGGGGTGATTGGTGGGGTTGGGGGATAGTGCGGGCTGGGGGTATCACTTTTCAGATTTAATGTCACAAAATTAAATGCTGTTCACTACTCAACATTCAACTTTAAATTCAAAGCAGCATATCAATGGCAGTCAAAATATGCATAATGCCCTAAACTGTCTACAAATTAATCACCTCATTTACAAAACAACTCAATTCTGTAGCTAATACAACCTTACCATTCTAATTTCTCTGGCACCAACCCACAGTACACCAAAATAACAAAATACCCAAGCACTACTCTGTTGACATGCTGAGTGATAGAGCAGAGGCTTGGGAATCTTGGGATTCGGCAAAATAAATGTAAGAACCTAAAAACTAGCATTTATGCAAAGCAGGGTGCTGTCCCACCCATTTATTATGTTAGCAAAGTCTCAGGTTGAAATCACAACTGTCACTAAGTGATGGCTGAAAGAAAGGATTTTAAAAATTTCCATTGCATCCTAGGTTCACTCCACCCTGCACCATCCTGTTTAAAATCGAGCAGAAGATGGTCGTGCTGTGGGACTTGAATTTTTCTGGGGAGTGAGGATTCACAATCATCCTTTGTAACTTTGACATAAAAAAAAGCCATTGAAATGCCAGAGTAACAGCATGAAGGTCTTTTACTACAAAGGGTGTGTACAGAATCCCAACCCGATGACTGAAATGCTCCTAGAAATGATTTCCCTCAGGACATTGCTCTGTCACACTTTTTCTTTTGCGTTGGTGTTTCTTATTTATTAATTACCTGTTTCCATTTTAGGCTGTAAATTCACAGTCTGCAGCGTAATCTGTATAACAGCTTCTGGAGGAAGGGGAAACAATCTCGTTCTTGAGTTCTTGCACCATGTATTGATTCTTCTTTGAAAAATTCAGATCAACAATTCAATCTACATATTTCCTAAGTTGCTGCCAGATGCCTGATTAACAAATCCTGCAGATAGTGTCATTAATGTAAAGAGGCAAGAGCCCAACTTTGATAGACTGTGGGTGGGTGCCTGAGAAGTCAGAATGGTAAGGTTATATTAGCTAGAGAATTGATCTGTTTTGTAAATGTAGTGATTTATTTGTAGCCACTTTCCAAACATCAGTTGATTGCTCTGTGATTAATTATCTTTAGAGAATCAGCATTGTGTCTCCAATTTCACCATTGCTATAGTCAGTCTGCCTGCTGCATGCAAGTGTAGTGAAAGAATGATAAAACCTACCTTTATACAACATCTTTCACAATGTCTCAAAGCACTTTACTGCCCATTAAATACTTTTGAGTTGTACTCACTGGTCTAATGGAGGTGATGTTATTGAATGGTGAAGCAGGCTTGAGGGGCTGAATGGCCTACTCCAGCTCCAAAATCACATGTTGGTATGTCATTCTGGATGGATGACATGAGCTGGGCCAGATACCCTTTGTAATCCATAATTATCTTGTGAACAGTGGATGGAATTATGGCTGGAGCTCTGCTTATTTTATTGCTGATGGAAGTTTAGTGTGAGCAGGATTTGTGGAGTGAATATGCTGGGGCAGAAGTGTATAATGGGCTGATAATGAATCAATAACCTGTTTGACACTGCTCATGATTCTTGAACCTTTTCCATTGACTTCACACTTGCCCTGTTATCTACTTACCTCTTGTCCATCTTGATGCTTTAATGAGTTTTTCGAGGAATAAAATATGATCAATTTGTTTTGGATTGTAGAAATTGAAAATATATTGTAGTGAGAAGCAGCAATCAGCAGTTCGGCCCCCCCACAAGCACCTCTTCAACACCCCACCCCACCCAACCTGCCCCCGGCGTAACACTCGCAAAGAATACCACTGGGGTCACTGTCATGAATGGCAAGTGAGGGAAAGAAACAGCAGCACAAGATTGGACCACTAGTGGGCGACGGCCACCCATCTCCTCCCCCCTCCAATCTCGAGTCAGCCCTGAACCACACACAACCACACGGACAGACAGCATTGCACAGACTCCCCCAGGACTGTACCTGAGGGCAGGGCCTCCCCTCCACACTTTGACCATGAATCAGGCAGTTCAGTGAAGGCAATGACAGGCTCAGGCTGAATCTCACAGCGCGTAAGAAGCACAAAATCTGGGACACAGGCAGAGGGAATGGAGAGGGGGGGCGGAAAGAAAATGGAGGGACAGCAGAATGCTGCGGAACAAGGGGATCTGGGTCTCCTCGTATATGCGTCAGCATTGCAGGCACGAGCGATGAGGGAGGCAAATGGGATGTTGGCCTTTATCTCTAGGGAAATGGAGTATAAAAATGGGGAAGTCTCCTTACAGCTGGACAGGGTGTTGGTGAGACTGCACCTGGGTACAGCTCTGGTCTCCTTGCTTAAGGAGGGATAGGCTTGTGCTGGAGGCGGTTCGGAGAAGGTTCACTTGCTGATTCCTGGGATGAAGGGGGGCTTTGTCCCCTGAGGAAAGGCTGGGCAGGTTGGGCCTGGACCCATCGGAGTTTAGAAGGACGAACGGCGACCTGATCGAAACATATAAGGTTCGGAGGGGGATCGACAGGGCAGATGCAGAGAGGGTTTTTCCCCCTCATGGGGAAATCTAGAACTAGGAGGTGCAGTTACAGAATAAGGGGTCCTGTTTTCTGTGCAAAGAGCTGTCCCCAACTGAGCATTGCAGACTGGCACATTCCAAGGTCTAGGACTATGTGCTGAGGGTGGAGGCTGGGCGTGGCGGGCAGGTTTGGAGGGGTGGGGGTTGGGAGTGGGAAGGAGGTTGGGGGTGGTGTTGGAGCAGGGCCAGGCTTGTAGGGGTTTTGATGGTTGGGTTGGTGGGAGATTGATAAGAAGGGGACTTGAGTGGATGGGTTGGATGCTAATTGGGGTTAGGGTGAGAGGGGGAGTTTGAGGGGTTAGAGCAGTTAGGTGTTGGGGGTGACGTGAGGGGGGGGATATTGGTAGTGCTAGCGATCGTGTGGGGTGGCGGTGATGTTGGGAGGAGATTGTTGGGATGGGGGATAGTGCGGGCTGGGGGTATCACTTTTCAGGTTTAGTGCCACAAATTAAATGCTCTTCACTTCTCAAAATTCAATTTTAAATTCAAAGCAGCATATCAATGGCAGTCTAATTTTGCATAATGCCCTAAAGTTTCTACAAATTAATCATCACATTTGCAAAACAACTCAATTCTGTAGCTAATACAACCTTACCATTCTAATTTCTCTGGCACCAACCAACAGTACACCAAAATACCAAAATACCCGGGCACTACTCTGATGACATGCTGAGTGATAGAGCAGAGGCTTGGGAATCTTGGGATTCGGCAAAATAAATGTAAGTACCTAAAAACTGGCATTTATGCAAAGCAGGGTGCTGTTCCACCCATTAATTATGTTTGCGAAGTCTCAGGTTGAAATCACTACTGTCACTAAGTGATGGCTGAAAGAAAGGCTTTTAAAAATTTCCATTGCATCCTAGGTTCACCACACCCTGCACCATCCTGTTTAAACTCTAGCAGAAGATGGTCGTCCTGTGGGACTTGAATTTTTCTGGGGAGTGAGGATTCCCGATCATCCTTTGTAACTTTGACATAAAAAAAAGCCATTGAAATGCCAGAGAAACAGTATAAAGGTCTTTTACTACAAAGGGCGTGTACAGAATCCCAACCCGATGACTGAAATGCTCCTAGAAATGATTTCCCTCAGGACATTGCTCTGTCACACTTTTTCTTTTGCTGTTGGTGTTTCTTATTTATTAATTACCTGTTTCCATTTTACACTGTAAATTCACAGTGTGCAGCATAATCTGTATAACAGCTTCTGGGGGAAGAGGAAACAGTTTTGCACCATGTATTGCTTCTTCTTTGAAAAATTCAGATCAACAATTCAATCTACGTTTTTCCTAAGTTGCTGCCAGATGCCTGATTAACAAATCCTGGAGATAGTGTCATTAATGTAAAGAGGCAAGAGCCCAACTTTGATAGGACTGAATATTGAATTCAACATCTTTAGGCCGTGAGCTCCCTCCCCCATCCCCATCCCCTTTCTGTTTCCTCCTTGCTTTTTTTTCCAATAAATTATAAAGATTTTCCTTTTCCCACCTATTTCCATTATTTTGAAATATTTTAAAATCTTTTATGCTCCCCCCACCCCCACTAGAGCTGTACCTTGAGTGCCCTACCATCCATTCTTAATTAGCACATTCGTTTAGATAATATCACCAACTTTAACTTTAACACCTATGTGTTCTTTTGTACCATTGTCGCTGACATCTTTTGATGATCTGCTTCTATCACTGCTTCTTTGTCCCTACAACCACACCCCCACTCCACCTCTCTCTCTCTCTCTCTCTCTCTCCACCCCCCACACACACACCTTAAACCAGCTTATATTTCAACTCTTTCTTGGACTCGAACTCAAGTTCTGTCGAAGGGTCATGAGGACTCGAAACGTCAACTCTTTTCTTCTCCGCCGATGCAGCCAGACCTGCTGAGTTTTTCCAGGTAATTCTGTTTTTGTTTTTGATTTCCAGCATCTGCAGTTTTTTTGTTTTTATATTTGATAGACTGTGGGTTGGTGCCTGAGAAGTCAGAATGGTAAGGTTGTATTAGCTAGAGAATTAATCAGTTTTGTAAATGTAGTGATTTATTTGTAGCCACTTTCCTAACATCAGTTGATTGCTCTGTGATTAATTATCTTTAGAGAATCAGCAGTGTGTCTCCAATGTCACCATTGCTATAGTCAGTCTGCCTGCTGCATGCAAGTGTAGTGAAAGAACGATAAAACCTATCTTTATACAACACCTTTCACAATGTCTCAAAGCAATTTACTGCCCATTAAGTACTTTTGAGTTGTACTCACTGGTCTAATGTAGGCGATGTTATTGAATGGTGAAGCAGGCTTGAGGGGCTGAATGGCCTACTACAGCTCCTAAAACGCATGTTGGTATGTCATTCTGGATGGATGAGATGAGCTGGGCCAGAAGCCCTTTGAAATCCATAATTATGTTGTGAACAGAGGATGGAATTATGGCTGGAGCTCTGCTTATTTTATTACTGATGGGAGTTTAGTGTCAGCAGGGTTTGTGGAGTGAATGTGCTAGGACGGGAGTGTATAATGGGCTGATAATGAATCAGTAACCTGTTTGACACTGCACATGATTCTTGAGAACCTTTTCCATTGACTTCAATCTTGTCCTGTTATCTACTTACCTATTGTCCCACTCCATCTTGGTGCTTTAATGAGTTTTTTGAGGAATAAAATATGATAAAGTTGTGATGTATTGTAGAAATTGAAAATATATTGTAATGAGAAGCAGCAATCAGCAGTTCGGCCCCCCAGGACACCTCACCAACACCTCACCCCACCCCAACCTGCCCCTGGCGTAACACTGCCAAAGAATACCACTGGGGTCACTGTCATGAATGGCAAGTGAGGGAAAAAAACAGCAGCTCGAGATTGGACCACTAGAGGGCGATGGCCACCCATCTCCTCCCCCCTCCAATCTCGAGTCAGCCCTGAACCACACACAACCACACGGACAGACAGCATTGCACAGACTCCCCCAGGACTGTGCCTGAGGGCAGTGACTCCCCTCCACACTTTGACCATGAATCAGGCAGTTCAGTGAAGGCAATGACAGGCTCAGGCTGAATCTCACAGCCTGTAAGAAGCACAAAATCTGGGATACAGGCAGAGGGAATGGAGAGGGGGGGGCGGAAAGAAAATGGAGGGACAGCAGAATGCTGCGGAACAAGGGGATCTGGGTCTCCTCGTACATGCGTCAGCATTGCAGGCACGAGCGATGAGGGAGGCAAATGGGATGTTGGCCTTTATCGCAAGGGAGGTGGAGTATAAAAATGGGGAAGTCTCCTTACAGCCGGACAGGGTGTTGGTGAGACTGCACCTGGGTACAGCTCTGGTCTCCTTGCTTAAGGAGGGATAGGCTTGTGCTGGAGGCGGTTCGGAGAAGGTTCACTCGGCTGATTCCTGGGATGAAGGGCGGGTTTGTCCCCTGAGGAAAGGCTGGGCAGGTTGGTCCTGTACCCATCGGAGTTTAGAAGGATGAGAGGTGATCTGATCGAAACATATAAGGTTCACTTCTCAAAATTCAACTTTAAATTCAAAGCTGCATATCAATGGCAGTCAAAATATGCATAATGCCCTAAACTGTCTACAAATTAATCACCACATTTACAAAACAACTCAATTCTGTTGCTAATACAACCTTACCATTCTAATTTCTCTGGCACCAACCCACAGTACACCAAAATAACAAAATACCCAGGCACTACTCTGTTGACATGCTGAGTGATAGAGCAGAGACTTGGGAATCTTGGGATTCGGCAAAATAAATGTAGGAACCTAAAAACTAGCATTTATGCAAAGCAAGGTGCTGTCCCACCCATTTATTATGTTAGCAAAGTCTCAGGTTGAAATCACAACTGTCACAACATGATGGCTGAAAGAAAGGATTTTAAAAATTTCCATTGCATCCTAGGTTCACTCCACCCTGCACCATCCTGTTTAAAATCTAGCAGAAGATGGTCGTGCTGTGGGACTTGAATTTTTCTGGGGAGTGAGGATTCACAATCATCCTTTGTAACTTTGACACAAAAAAAAGCCATTGAAATGCCAGAGTAACAGCATGAAGGTCTTTTACTACAAAGGGTGTGTACAGAATCCCAACCCGATGACTGAAATGCTCCTAGAAATGATTTCCCTCAGGACATTGCTCTGTTACACTTTTTCTTTTGCTGTTGGTGTTTCTTATTTATTAATTACCTGTTTCCATTTTAGGCTGTAAATTCACAGTCTGCAGCGTAATCTGTATAACAGCTTCTGGAGGAAGGGGAAACAATCTCGTTCTTGAGTTCTTGCACCATGTATTGATTCTTCTTTGAAAAATTCAGATCAACAATTCAATCTACATTTTTCCTAAGTTGCTGCCAGATGCCTGATTAACAAATCCTGGAGATAGTGTCATTAATGTAAAGAGGCAAGAGCCCAACTTTGATAGACTGTGGGTTGGTGCCTGAGAAGTCAGAATGGTAAGGTTGTATTAGCTAGAGAATTGATCTGTTTTGTAAATGTACTGATTTATTTGTAGCCACTTTCCTAACATCAGTTGATTGCTCTGTGATTAATTATCTTTAGAGAATCAGCATTGTGTCTCCAATATCACCATTGCTATAGTCAGTCTGCCTGCTGCATGCAAGTGTAGTGAAAGAATGATAAAACCTATCTTTATAGTACACCTTTCACAATGTCTCAAAGCAATTTACTGCCCATTAAATACTTTTGAGTTGTACTCACTGGTCTAATGTAGGCGATGTTATTGAATGGTGAAGCAGGCTTGAGGGGCTGAATGGCCTACTCCAGCTCCAAAATCACATGTTGGTATGTCATTCTGGATGGATGACATGAGCTGGGCCAGAAGCCCTTTGAAATCCATAATTATGTTGTGAACAGAGGATGGAATTATGGCTGGAGCTCTGCTTATTTTATTGCTGATGGAAGTTTAGTGTGAGCAGGCTTTGTGGAGTGAATGTGCTAGAACGGCCGTGTATAATGGGCTGATAATGAATCAATAACCTGTTTGACACTGCACATGATTCTTGAGAACCTCTTCCATTGATTTCAGTCTTGCCCTGTTATCTACTTACCTATTGTCCCACTCCATCTTGGTGCTTTAATGAGTTTTTTGAGGAATAAAATATGATAAAGTTGTGATGTATTGTAGAAATTGAAAATAAATTGCAGTGAGAAGAAGCAATCAGCATTACTGCCCCCCAGGGCACCTCTCCAACACCGCACCCCACCCCAACCTGCCCCCTGGCGTAACACTCCCAAAGAATTCCACTGGGGTCACTGTCATGAATGGCAAGTGAGGGGAAAAACAGCAGCTCGAGATTGGACCACTAGAGGGCGACGGCCACCCATCTCCTCCCCCCTCCAATCACGAGTCAGCCCTGAACCACACACAACCACACGGACAGACAGCATTGGACAGACTCCCCCAGGACTGTGCCTGAGGGCAGTGCCTCCCCTCCACACTTTGACCATGAATCAGGCAGTTCAGTGAAGGCAATGACAGGCTCAGGCTGAATCTCACAGCCTGTAAGAAGCACAAAATCTGGGACAAAAACAAAATTACCTGGAAAAACTCAGCAGGTCTGGCAGCATCGGCGGAGAAGAAAAGAGTTGACGTTTCGAGTCCTCATGACCCTTCGACAGAACAAAATCTGGGATACAGGCAGAGGGAATGGAGAGGGGGGGTGCGGAAAGAAAATGGAGGGACAGCAGAATGCTGCGGAACAAGGGGATCTGGGTCTCCTCGTACATGCGTCAGCATTGCAGGCACGAGCGATGAGGGAGGCAAATGGGATGTTGGCCTTTATCTCTAGGGAAATGGAGTATAAAAATGGGGAAGTCTCCTTACAGCTGGACAGGGTGTTGGTGAGACTGCACCTGGGTACAGCTCTGGTCTCCTTGCTTAAGGAGGGATAGGCTTGTGCTGGAGGCGGTTCGGAGAAGGTTCACTTGGCTGATTCCTGGGATGAAGGGGGGCTTTGTCCCCTGAGGAAAGGCTGGGCAGGTTGGGCCTGTACCCATCGGAGTTTAGAAGGACGAGCGGCGACCTGATCGAAACATATAAGGTTCGGAGGGGAATCGACAGGGCAGATGCAGAGAGGGTGTTTCCCCCTCATGGGGAAATCTAGAACTTGGAGATGCAGCTTCAGAATAAGGGGTCCTGTTTTCTGTGCAAAGAGCTGTCCCCAACAGAGCATTGCAGACTGGCACATTCCAAGGTCCAGGACTATGTGCTGAGGGTGGAGGCTGGGGGTGGCGGGCAGGTTTGGAGGGGTGGGGGTTGGGCGTGGGAAGGAGGTTTGGGGTGGTGTTGGAGCAGGGCGAGGCTTGTAGGGGTTTTGATGGTTGGGTTGGTGGGAGATTGATAAGAAGGGAACTTGAGCGGATGGGGTGGATGCTAATTGGGGTTAAGGTGGGAGGGGGAGTTTGAGGGGTTAGAGTAGTTAGGTGTTGGGGGTGACGTGGGGTGGGGGATATTGGTACTGCTAGCGATCGTGTGGGGTGGGGGTGACGTTGGGGGGAGATTGTTGGGCTGGGGGATAGTGCGGGCTGGGGGTATCACTTTTAAGGTTTAGCGCCACAAAATTAAATGCTCTTCACTTCTCAAAATCCAATTTTAAATTCAAAGCAGCATATCAATGGCAGTCTAATTTGCATAATGCCATAAAGTGGCTACAAATAAATCACTACATTTACTAAACAACTCAATCTGTAGCTAATACAACCTTACCATTCTAATTTCTCTGGCACCAACCAACAGTACACCAAAATCCCAAAATACCCGGGCACTACTCTGATGACATGCTGAGTGATAGAGCAGAGACTTGGGAATCTTGGGATTCGGCAAAATAAATGTAAGAACCTAAAAACTGCCATTTATGCAAAGCAGGGTGCTGTCCCACCCTCTTATTATGTTTGCAAAGTCACAGGTTGAAATCGCTACTGTCATTAAGTGATGGCTGAAAGAAAGGCTTTTCAAAATTTCCATTGCATCCTAGGTTCACCCCACCCTGCACCATCCTGTTTAAAATCTAGCAGAAGATGGTCGTCCTGTGGGACTTGAATTTTTCTGGGCAGTGAGGATTCCCGATCATCCTTTGTAACTTTGACATAAAAAAAAGCCATTGAAATGCCAGAGAAACAGCATGAAGGTCTTTTACTACAAAGGGCGTGTACAGAATCCCAACCCGATGACTGAAATGCTCCTAGAAATGATTTCCCTCAGGACATTGCTCTGTCACACTTTTTCTTTTGCTGTTGATGTTTCTTATTTATTAATTACCTGTTTCCATTTTACGCTGTAAATTCACAGTCTGCAGCATAACCTGTATAACAGCTTCTGGAGGAAGGGGAAACAATTTCGTTCTTGAGTTTTTGCACCATGTATTGCTTCTTCTTTGAAAAATTCAGATCAACAATTCAATCTACATTTTTCCTAAGTTGCTGCCAGATGCCTGATTAACAAATCCTGGAGATAGTGTCATTAATGTAAAGAGGCAAGAGCCCAATTTTGATAGACTGTGGGTTGTTGCCTGAGAAGTCAGAATGGTAAGGTTATATTAGCTAGAGAATTGATCTGTTTTGTAAATGTAGTGATTTATTTGTAGCCACTTTCCTAACATCAGTTGATTGCTCTGTGATTAATTATCTTTAGAGAATCAGCAGTGTGTCTCCAATTTCACCATTGCTATAGACAGTCTGCCTGCTGCATGCAAGTGTAGTGAAAGAATAATAAAACCTACCTTTATACAACACCTTTCACAATGTCTCAAAGCAATTTACTGCCCATTAAATACTTTTTAGTTGTACTCACTGGTCTAATGTAGGCGATGTTATTGAATGGTGAAGCAGGCTTGAGGGGCTGAATGGCCTACTCCAGCTCCTAAAACGCATGTTGGTATGTCATTCTGGATGGATGAGATGAGCTGGGCCTGATACCCTTTGTAATCCATAATTATCTTGTGAACAGTGGATGGAATTATGGCTGGAGCTCTGCTTATTTTATTGCTGATGGAAGTTTAGTGTGAGCAGGCTTTGCGGAGTGAATATGCTAGGGCAGAAGTGTATAATGGGCTGATAATGAATCAATAACCTGTTTGACACTGCTCATGATTCTTGAACCTTTTCCATTGACTTCACACTTGCCCTGTTATCTACTTACCTCTTGTCTATCTTGATGCTTTAATGAGTTTTCGAGAAATAAAATATGATAAAGTTGTTTTGGATTGTAGAAATTGAAAATATATTGTAGTGAGAAGCAGCAATCAGCAGTTCGGCCCCCACACAAGCACCTCTTCAACACCCCACCCAACCCCAACCTGCCCCAGGCGTAACACTCCCAAAGAATTCCACTGGGGTCACTTTCATGAATGGCAAGTAATGGAAAAAAAACAGCAGCTCGGGTTTGGACCACTAGAGGGCGACGGCCACTCATCTCCTCCCCCCTCCAATCACGAGGCAGCCCTGAACCACACACAACCACACGGACAGACAGCATTGCACAGACTCCCCCAGGACTGTACCTGAGGGCAGTGACTCCCCTCCACACTTTGACCATGAATCGGGCAGTTCGGTGAAGGCAATGACAGGCTCAGGCTGAATCTCACAGCCTGTAAGAAGCACAAAATCTGGGATACAGGCAGAGGGAATGGAGAGGGGGGGGCGGAAAGAAAATGGAGGGACAGCAGAATGCTGCGGAACAAGGGGATCTGGGTCTCCTCGTACATGCGTCAGCATTGCAGGCACGAGCGATGAGGGAGGCAAATGGGATGTTGGCCTTTATCGCAAGGGAGGTGGAGTATAAAAATGGGGAAGTCTCCTTACAGCTGGACAGGGTGTTGGTGAGACTGCACCTGGGTACAGCTCTGGTCTCCTTGCTTAAGGAGGGATAGGCTTGTGCTGGAGGCGGTTCGGAGAAGGTTCACTTGCTGATTCCTGGGATGAATGGGGGGTTTGTCCCCTGAGGAAAGGCTGGGCAGGTTGGGCCTGGACCCATCGGAGTTTAGAAGGATGAGAGGTGATCTGATCGAAACATATAAAGTTCGAAGGGGGATCGACAGGGCAGATGCAGAGAGGGTGTTTCCCCCTCATGGGGAAATCTAGAACTAGGAGGTGCAGTTACAGAATAAGGGGTCCCGTTTTCTGTGCAAAGAGCTGTCCCCAACTGAGCATTGCAGACTGGCACATTCCAAGGTCCAGGACTATGTGCTGAGGGTGGAGGCTGGGCGTGGCGGGCAGGTTTGGAGGGGTGGGGGTTGGGAGTGGGAAGGTTGGATGGGGGTGTTGTTGGAGCAGGGCGAGGATGTAGGGGCTTTGATGGTTGGGTTGGTGGGATGTTGACGAGATGGGTCTTGAATGGGTGGGTTGGATGCTAATTGGGGTTAGGGTGGGGCGGGGTTTGAGGGGTTAGAGCAGTTAGGTGTTGGGGGTGACGTGGGGTGGGGGAAATTGGTAGTGTTGGCGATAGTGTGGAGTGGGGGTGAAGTGGGGGGGTGATTGGTGGGGTTGGGGGATAGTGCGGGCTGGGGGTATCACTTTTCAGATTTAATGTCACAAAATTAAATGCTGTTCACTACTCAACATTCAACTTTAAATTCAAAGCAGCATATCAATGGCAGTCAAAATATGCATAATGCCCTAAACTGTCTACAAATTAATCACCTCATTTACAAAACAACTCAATTCTGTAGCTAATACAACCTTACCATTCTAATTTCTCTGGCACCAACCCACAGTACACCAAAATAACAAAATACCCAAGCACTACTCTGTTGACATGCTGAGTGATAGAGCAGAGGCTTGGGAATCTTGGGATTCGGCAAAATAAATGTAAGAACCTAAAAACTAGCATTTATGCAAAGCAGGGTGCTGTCCCACCCATTTATTATGTTAGCAAAGTCTCAGGTTGAAATCACAACTGTCACTAAGTGATGGCTGAAAGAAAGGATTTTAAAAATTTCCATTGCATCCTAGGTTCACTCCACCCTGCACCATCCTGTTTAAAATCGAGCAGAAGATGGTCGTGCTGTGGGACTTGAATTTTTCTGGGGAGTGAGGATTCACAATCATCCTTTGTAACTTTGACATAAAAAAAAGCCATTGAAATGCCAGAGTAACAGCATGAAGGTCTTTTACTACAAAGGGTGTGTACAGAATCCCAACCCGATGACTGAAATGCTCCTAGAAATGATTTCCCTCAGGACATTGCTCTGTCACACTTTTTCTTTTGCGTTGGTGTTTCTTATTTATTAATTACCTGTTTCCATTTTAGGCTGTAAATTCACAGTCTGCAGCGTAATCTGTATAACAGCTTCTGGAGGAAGGGGAAACAATCTCGTTCTTGAGTTCTTGCACCATGTATTGATTCTTCTTTGAAAAATTCAGATCAACAATTCAATCTACATATTTCCTAAGTTGCTGCCAGATGCCTGATTAACAAATCCTGCAGATAGTGTCATTAATGTAAAGAGGCAAGAGCCCAACTTTGATAGACTGTGGGTGGGTGCCTGAGAAGTCAGAATGGTAAGGTTATATTAGCTAGAGAATTGATCTGTTTTGTAAATGTAGTGATTTATTTGTAGCCACTTTCCAAACATCAGTTGATTGCTCTGTGATTAATTATCTTTAGAGAATCAGCATTGTGTCTCCAATTTCACCATTGCTATAGTCAGTCTGCCTGCTGCATGCAAGTGTAGTGAAAGAATGATAAAACCTACCTTTATACAACATCTTTCACAATGTCTCAAAGCACTTTACTGCCCATTAAATACTTTTGAGTTGTACTCACTGGTCTAATGGAGGTGATGTTATTGAATGGTGAAGCAGGCTTGAGGGGCTGAATGGCCTACTCCAGCTCCAAAATCACATGTTGGTATGTCATTCTGGATGGATGACATGAGCTGGGCCAGATACCCTTTGTAATCCATAATTATCTTGTGAACAGTGGATGGAATTATGGCTGGAGCTCTGCTTATTTTATTGCTGATGGAAATTTAGTGTGAGCAGGTTTTGTGGAGTGAATATGCTAGAACGGGAGTGTATAATGGGCTGCTAATGAATCAGTAACCTGTTTGACACTGCTCATGATTCTTGAACCTTTTCCATTGACTTCAATCTTGTCCTGTTATCTACTTACCTATTGTCCCACTCCATCTTGGTGCTTTAATGAGTTTTTCGAGGAATAAAATATGATAAAGTTGTGATGTATTGTAGAAATTGAAAATAAATTGTAGTGAGAAGCAGCAATCAGCAGTTCGGCCCCCCCACAAGCACCTCACCAACACCTCACCCCACCCCAACCTGTCCGGGCGTAACACTGCCAAAGAATTCCACTGGGGTCACTGTCATGAATGGCAAGTGAGGGAAAAAACAGCAGCTCGGGATTGGACCACTAGAGGGCGACGGCCACCCATCTCCTCCCCCCTCCAATCTCGAGGCAGCCCTGAACCACACACAGCCACACGGACAGACAGCATTGCACAGACTCCCCCAGGACTGTGCCTGAGGGCAGTGACTCCCCTCCACACTTTGACCATGAATCAGGCAGTTCAGTGAAGGCAATGACAGGCTCAGGCTGAATCTCACAGGCTGTAAGAAGCACAAAATCTGGGATACAGGCAGAGGGAATGGAGAGGGGGGGCGGAAAGAAAATGGAGGGACAGCAGAATGCTGCGGAACAAGGGGATCTGGGTCTCCTCGTACATCCGTCAGCATTGCAGGCACGAGCGATGAGGGAGGCAAATGGGATGTTGGCCTTTATCTCTAGGGAAATGGAGTATAAAAATGGGGAAGTCTCCTTACAGCTGGACAGGGTGTTGGTGAGACTGCACCTGGGTACAGCTCTGGTCTCCTTGCTTAAGGAGGGATAGGCTTGTGCTGGAGGCGGTTCGGAGAAGGTTCACTTGCTGATTCCTGGGATGAAGGGGTGGTTTGTCCCCTGAGGAAAGGCTGGGCAGGTTGGGCCTGTACCCATCGGAGTTTAGAATGACGAGAGGTGACCTGATCGAAACATATAAGGTTCGGAGGGGGATCAAAAGGGCAGATGCAGAGAGGGTGTTTCCCCTTCATGGGGAAATCTAGAACTTGGTTGTGCAGTTACGGAATAAGGCGTCCTGTTTTCTGTGCAAAGAGCTGTCCCCAACTGAGCATTGCAGACTGGCACATTCCAAGGTCCAGGACTATGTGCTGAGGGTGGAGGCTGGGGGTGGCGGGCAGGTTTGGAGGGGTGGGGGTTGGGAGTGGGAAGGTTGGATGGGGGTGTTGTTGGAGCAGGGCGAGGATGTAGGGGCTTTGATGGTTGGGTTGGTGGGATGTTGTCGAGATGGGTCTTGAATGGGAGGGTTGGATGCTAATTGGGGTTAGGGTGGGGCTGGGTTTGTGGGGTTAGAGCAGTTAGGTGTTGGGGGTGACGTGGGGTGGGGGAAATTGGTAGTGTTGGCGATAGTGTGGAGTGGGGGTGAAGTGGGGGGGTGATTGGTGGGGTTGGGGGATAGTGCGGGCTGGGGGTATCACTTTTCAGATTTAATGTCACAAAATTAAATGCTGTTCACTACTCAAAATTCAACTTTAAATTTAAACCATCATATCAATGGCAGTCAAAATATGCATAATGCCCTAAACTGTCTACAAATTAATCACCACATTTACAAAACAACTCAATTCTGTAGCTAATACAACCTTACCATTCTAATTTCTCTGGCACCAACCCACAGTACACCAAAATAACAAAATACCCAGGCACTACACTGATGACATGCTGAGTGATAGAGCAGAGGCTTGGGAATCTTGGGATTCGGCAAAATAAATGTAAGAACCTAAAAACTGGCATTTATGCAAAGCAGGGTGCTGTCCCACCCATTTATTATGTTTGCAAAGTCTCAGGTTGAAATCACAACTGTCACTAACTGATGGCTGAAAGAAAGGCTTTTAAAAGTTTCCATTGCATCCTAGGTTCACCCCACCCTGCACCATCCTGTTTAAAATCTAGCAGAAGATGGTCGTGCTGTGGGACTTGAATTTTTCTGGGGAGTGAGGATTCACAATCATCCTTTGTAACTTTGACACAAAAAAAAAGCCATTGAAATGCCAGAGAAACAGCATGAAGGTCTTTTACTACAAAGGGCGTGTACAGAATCTCAACCCGATGACTGAAATGCTCCTAGAAATGATTTCCCTCAGGACATTGCTCTGTCACACTTTTTCTTTTGCTGTTGATGTTTCTTATTTATTAATTACCTGTTTCCATTTTAGGCTGTAAATTCACAGTCTGCAGCGTAATCTGTATAACAGCTTCTGGAGGAAGGGCAAACAATCTCGTTCTTGAGTTTTTGAACCATGTATTGATTCTTCTTTGAAAAATTCAGATCAACAATTCAATCTACATTTTTCCTAAGTTGCTGCCAGATGCCTGATTAACAAATCCTGGAGATAGTGTCATTAATGTAAAGAGGCAAGAGCCCAACTTTGATAGACTGTGGGTTGGTGCCTGAGAAGTCAGAATGGTAAGGTTATATTAGCTAGAGAATTGATCTGTTTTGTAAATGTAGTGATTTATTTGTAGCCACTTTCCTAACATCAGTTGATTGCTCTGTGATTAATTATCTTTAGAGAATCAGCAGTGTGTCTCCAATGTCACCATTGCTATAGTCAGTCTGCCTGCTGCATGCAAGTGTAGTGAAAGAACGATAAAACCTATCTTTATACAACACCTTTCACAATGTCTCAAAGCACTTTACTGCCCATTAAGTACTTTTGAGTTGTAGTCACTGGTCTAATGTAGGCGATGTTATTGAATGGTGAAGCAGGCTTGAGGGGCTGAATGGCCTACTCCAGCTCCTAAAACGCATGTTGGTATGTCATTCTGGATGGATGAGATGAGCTGGGCCAGATATCCTTTGTAATCCATAATTATCTTGTGAACAGTGGATGGAATTATGGCTGGAGCTCTGCTTATTTTATTGCTGATGGACGTTTAGTGTCAGCAGGCTTTGAGGAGTGAATGTGCTAGGACGGGAGTGTATAATGGGCTGATAATGAATTAGTAACCTGTTTGACACTGCACATGATTCTTGAGAACCTTTTCCATTGACTTCAATCTTGCCCTGTTATCTACTTACCTATTGTCCCACTCCACCTTGGTGCTTTAATTTCTTTTTCGAGAAATAAAATATGATAAAGTTGTGATGTATTGTAGAAATTGAAAATAAATTGCAGTGAGAAGCAGCAATCAGCATTACTGCCCCCCAGGGCACCTCTCCAACACCTCACCCCACCCCAACCTGCCCGGGCGTAACACTCCCAAAGAATACGACTGGGGTCACTGTCATGAATGGCAAGTGAGGGGAAAAACAGCAGCTCGAGTTTGGACCACTAGAGGGTGACGGCCACCCATCTCCTCCCCCCTCCAATCTCGAGGCAGCCCTGAACCACACACAACCACACGGACAGACAGCATTGCACAGACTCCCCCAGGACTGTGCCTGAGGGCAGTGACTCCCCTCCACACTTTGACCATGAATCAGGCAGTTCAGTGAAGGCAATGACAGGCTCAGGCTGAATCTCACAGGCTGTAAGAAGCACAAAATCTGGGATACAGGCAGAGGGAATGGAGAGGGGGGGCGGAAAGATAATGGAGGGACAGCAGAATGCTGCGGAACAAGGGGATCTGGGTCTCCTCGTACATCCGTCAGCATTGCAGGCACGAGCGATGAGGGAGGCAAATGGGATGTTGGCCTTTATCTCTAGGGAGGTGGAGTATAAAAATGGGGAAGTCTCCTTACAGCTGGACAGGGTGTTGGTGAGACTGCACCTGGGTACAGCTCTGGTCTCCTTGCTTAAGGAGGGATAGGCTTGTGCTGGAGGCGGTTCGGAGAAGGTTCACTTGCTGATTCCTGGGATGAAGGGGGGGTTTGTCCCCTGAGGAAAGGCTGGGCAGGTTGGGACTGGACCCATCGGAGTTTAGAAGGACGAGCGGCGACCTGATCGAAACATATAAGGTTCGGAGGGGGATCGACAGGGCAGATGCAGAGAGGGTGTTTCATCCTCATGGGGAAATCTAGAACTTGGAGGTGCAGTTACAGAATAAGTGGTCCTGTTTTCTGTGCAAAGAGCTGTCCCCAACTGAGCATTGCAGACTGGCACATTCCAAGGTCCAGGACTATGTGCTGAGGGTGGAGGCTGGGGGTGGCGGGCAGGTTTGGAGGGGTGAGGGTTGGGCGTGGGAAGGAGGTTGGGGGTGGTGTTGGAGCAGGGCCAGGCTTATAGGGGTTTTGATGGTTGGTTTGGTGGGAGATTGATAAGAAGGTGACTTGAGCGGATGGGGTGGATGATAATTGTGGTTAGGGAGGGAGGGGGAGTTTGAGGGGTTAGAGCAGTTACGTGTTGGGGGTGACGCGGGGTGGGGGATATTGGTAGTGCTGGCGATCGTGTGGGGTGGGGGTGACGTTGGGGGGAGATTGTTGGGTTGGGGGATAGTGGGGGCTGGGGGTATCACTTTTCAGGTATAGTGCCACAAAATTAAATGCTCTTCACTTCTCAAAATTCAATTTTAAATTCAAAGCAGCATATCAATGGCAGTCTAATTTTGCATAATGCCCTAAAGTGGCTACAAATAAATCACTACATTTACAAAACAACTCAATTCTGTAGATAATACAACCTTACCATTCTAATTTCTCTGGCACCAACCAACAGTACACCAAAATCCCAATATACCCAGGTATTACTCTGATGACATGCTGAGTGATAGAGCAGAGACTTGGGAATCTTGGGATTCAGCAAAATAAATGTAAGAACCTAAAAACTGGCATTTATGCAAAGCAGGGTGCTGTCCCATCCATTTATTATGTTTGCAAAGTCACAGGTTGAAATCCCTACTGTCACTAAGTGATGGCTGAAAGAAAGGCTTTTAAAAATTTCCATTGCATCCTAGGTTCACCCCACCCTGCACCATCCTGTTTAAAATCTAGCAGAAGATGGTTGTGCTGTGGGACTTGAATTTTTCTGGGGAGTGAGGATTCCCGATCATCCTTTGTAACTTTGACACAAAAAAAAGCCATTGAAATGCCAGAGAAACAGCATGAAGGTCTTTTACTACAAAGGGCGTGTACAGAATCCCAACCCGATGACTGAAATGCTCCTAGAAATGATTTCCCTCAGGACATTGCTCTGTTACACTTTTTCTTTTGCTGTTGATGTTTCTTATTTATTAATTACCTGTTTCCATTTTACACTGTAAATTCACAGTGTGCAGCATAATCTGTATATCTGCTTCTGGAGGAAGGGGAAACAATTTCGTTCTTGAGTTTTTGCACCATGTATTGATTCTTCTTTGAAAAATTCAGATCAACAATTCAATCTACATTTTTCCTAAGTTGCTGCCAGATGCCTGATTAACAAATCCTGGAGATAGTGTCATTAATGTAAAGAGGCAAGAGCCCAATTTTGATAGACTGTGGGTTGTTGCCTGACAAGTCAGAATGGTAAGGTTGTATTAGCTAGAGCATTGATCTGTTTTGTAAATGTAGTGATTTATTTGTAGCCACTTTCCTAACATCAATTGATTGCTCTGTGATTAATTATCTTTAGAGAATCAGCATTGTGTCTCCAATGTCACCATTGCTATAATCAGTCTGCCTGCTGCATGCAAGTGTAGTGAAAGAATGATAAAACCTACCTTTATACAACACCTTTCACAATGTCGCAAAGCAATTTACTGCCCAATAAATACTTTTTAGTTGTACTCACTGGTCTAATGTAGGCGATGTTATTGAATGGTGAAGCAGGCTTGAGGGGCTGAATGGCCTACTCCAGCTCCTAAAACGCATGTTGGTATGTCATTCTGGATAGATGAGATGAGCTGGGCCAGATATCCTTTGTAATCCATAATTATCTTGTGAACAGTTGATGGAATTATGGCTGGAGCTCTGCTTATTTTATTGCTGATGGAAGTTTAGTGTGAGCAGGCTTTGAGGAGTGAATGTGCTAGGACGGGAGTGTATAATGGGCTGATAATGAATCAGTAACCTGTTTGACACTGCACATGATTCTTGAGAACCTTTTCTATTGACTTCAATCTTGTCCTGTTATCTACTTACCTATTGTCCCACTCCATCTTGGTGCTTTAATGAGTTTTTCGAGGAATAAAATATGATAAAGTTGTTTTGGATTGTAGAATTTGAAAATATATCATAATGAGAAGCAGCAATCAGCGGTTCGGCCCCCCCACAAGCACCTCACCAACACCTCACCCCACCCCATCCTGCCCAGGCGTAACACTCCCAAAGAATTCCACTGGGGTCACTGTCATGAATGGCAAGTGATGGAAAAAAACAGCAGCTCGAGATTGGACCACTAGTGGGCGACGGCCACCCATCTCCTCCCCCCTCCAATCTCGAGGCAGCCCTGAACCACACACAACCACACGGACAGACAGCATTGCACAGACTCCCCCAGGACTGTGCCTGAGGGCAGTGCCTCCCCTCCACACTTTGACCATGAATCAGGCAGTTCAGTGAAGGCAATGACAGGCTCAGGCTGAATCTCACAGCCTGTAAGAAGCACAAAATCTGGGATACAGGCAGAGGGAATGGAGAGGGGGGGCGGAAAGATAATGGAGGGACAGCAGAATGCTGCGGAACAAGGGGATCTGGGTCTCCTCGTACATCCGTCAGCATTGCAGGCACGAGCGATGAGGGAGGCAAATGGGATGTTGGCCTTTATCTCTAGGGAAATGGAGTATAAAAATGGGGAAGTCTCCTTACAGCTGGACAGGGTGTTGGTGAGACTGCACCTGGGTACAGCTCTGGTCTCCTTGCTTAAGGAGGGATAGGCTTGTGCTGGAGGCGGTTCGGAGAAGGTTCACTTGCTGATTCCTGGGATGAAGGGGGGGTTTGTCCCCTGAGGAAAGGCTGGGCAGGTTGGGCCTGGACCCATCGGAGTTTAGAAGGATGAGCGGCGACCTGATCGAAACATATAAGGTTCGGAGGGGGATCGACAGGGCAGATGCAGAGAGGGTGTTTCCCCCTCATGGGGAAATCTAGAACTAGGAGGTGCAGTTACAGAATAAGGGGTCCTGTTTTCTGTGCAAAGAGCTGTCCCCAACTGAGCATTGCAGACTGGCACATTCCAAGGTCCAGGACTATGTGCTGAGGGTGAGGGCTGGGGGTGGCGGGCAGGTTTGGAGGGGTGGGGGTTGGGAGTGGGAAGGAGGTTGGGGGTGGTGTTTGAGCAAGGCGAGGCTTGTAGGGGTTTTGATGGTTGGGTTGATGGAGGTTGACGGGAGGTGGACATGAGTGGGTGGGGTGGATGCTAATTGGGGTTAGGGTGGGGGGGAGTTTGAACGGTTTGGGCAGGTAGTGGTGGGGGTGACATGGCGGGGAAATGTGTGTGGTTGAGGGCTAATGTGGGGTGGGGGTATCACTTTCAAGGTTTAGTGTCACAAAATTAAACGCTGTTCCCTTCTCAAAATTCAATTTTAAATTTAAACCAGCATATAAATGGCCATCTAAATGTGCATAATGCCCTAAATTGGATACAAATAAATCACTACATTTACAAAACAACTCAATTCTGTAGCTAATACAACCTTACCATTCTGACTTCTCTGGCATCAACCCACAGAACACAAAAATACCAAAGTGCCCAGACACAACTCTGATGACATGCTGTGTGATCTACCAGAGACTTGGGACTCTTGAGCCTTGGCAAAATAAATGTAAGAACCCAAATCCGGCATTTATGCAAAGCAGGGTGCTGACCCACCCGTTTATTATTCTTGCAAAGTCTCAGGTTGAAATCGCTATTTTCACTAAGTGATGGCTGAAAGAAAGGCTTTTCAAAATTTCCATTGCATCCTAGGTTCACCCCACCCTGCACCATCTGGTTAAAATCTAGCAGATGATGGTCGTGCTGTGGGACTTGAATTTTTCTAGGGAGTGAAGATTCCTGATCATCCTTTGTAACTTTGACACAAAAAAAAGCCATTGAAATTCCAGAGAAACAGCATGAAGGTCTTTTACTACAAAGGGCGTGTACAGAATCCCAACCCGATGACTGAAATGCTCCTAGAAATGATTTCCCTCAGGACATTGCTCTGTCACACTTTTTCTTTTGCTATTGATGTTTCTTATTTATTAATTACCTGTTTCCATTTTAGGCTGGAAATTCACAGTGTGCAACATAACCTGTATAACAGCTTCTGGAGGAAGGGGAAACAATTTCGTTCTTGAGTTTTTGCACCATGTATTGATTCTTCTTTGAAAAATTCAGATCAACAATTCAATCTACATTTTTCCTAAGTTGCTGCCAGATGCCTGATTAACAAATCCTGGAGATAGTGTCATTAATGTAAAGAGGCAAGAGCCCAATTTTGATAGACTGTGGGTTGTTGCCTGAGAAGTCAGAATGGTAAGGTTGTATTAGCTAGAGAATTGATCTGTTTTGTAAATGTAGTGATTTATTTGTAGCCACTTTCCTAACATCAGTTGATTGCTCTGTGATTAATTATCTTTAGAGAATCAGCATTGTGTCTCCAATGTCACCATTGCTATAGTCAGTCTGCCTGCTGCATGCAAGTGTAGTGAAAGAATGATAAAACCTATCTTTATAGTACACCTTTCACAATGTCTCAAAGCAATTTACTGCCCAATAAATACTTTTGAGTTGTACTCACTGGTCTAATGTAGGCGATGTTATTGAATGGTGAAGCAGGCTTGAGGGGCTGAATGGCCTACTCCAGCTCCTAAAATGCATGTTGGAATGTCATCCTGGATGGATGAGATGAGCTGGGCCAGATGCCCTTTGTAATCCATAATTATCTTGTGAACAGTGGATGGAATTATGGCTGGAGCTCTGCTTATTTCATTGCTGATGGAAGTTTAGTGTCAGCAGGCTTTGTGGAGTGAATGTGCTAGAATGGCCGTGTATAATGGGCTGATAATGAATCAATAATCTGTTTGACACTGCACATGATTCTTGAGAACCTTTTCCATTGACTTCAATCTTGCCCTGTTATCTACTTACCTATTGTCCCACTCCATCTTGATGCTTTAATGAGTTTTTCGAGGAATGAAATATGATAAATTTGTTTTGTATTGTAGAAATTGAAAATATATTGTAGTGAGAAGCAGCAATCAGCAGAATCTTCAGACTCGCTGATCAAGTAAACACAGATATAATTATGAACCATTCAGTCCTTATCCTCAAGTCTCTTAAAAGTTGTGTGACACTGAGACACCTTTGGACTCCAATGCTTCTCACTAACAGTGAAGGCCTATGTTGTTTAATAACTACACTTTGTTGCTCGGGAGCCATTTGATTGGTCCGCCCTGTGAGATTTCTGATGAAATAATTCCAATGAATGATGTCATACTCTCAGGCAGGAGAAAGCCTGCCTCTGCTTCTACAAAATGTAAGCGATCTTATGCAGTTTATCTGGGTTGCAAGCTTTGAATCTTTCCCCCAAAATATGAATTCACTGTCACCGTGTCCTTATGCTCAATGTTAATGGTGTTGGGAGCAGTCACCGAAATCATTGTTATCATCTGAGCAGCGTTATAAATAACCAATGGGATATTTTCTTGTCCAATTAACAATATTGCACAGTGCTGGTAAAGTACCATTTGTACTCTCTGATCTGATTAATAGTCATGGTGGGGGTCACCCATAGAGCAGACGCCAACGAACACCACATCATATCGTTGCTGTTCTTAATATGAATGACCCATGCTGCATATACGTTGGATGATATTTGTAACCAGATGCCAACATCTGGCGAGGGCCTTTCTGTGATTGTTTGGTGAATTGATGGGTGAATCTTGAAAGGTGAAAAAAATATCACAGGTAATTGAGGGGGAGGGTTAAGTGGGGTTGCCAGGAGGGTGGGGGTGAGGGTTGGGTGGAATTGGGGGCCTGGAAACAGGAAAATGGCCAGGGGTTCATGTTTTCCCTCCCTGGGCCTGAGTGTGAGGCGATACGTCCTCCTATCCTGAGCCCTCACCTAGGATACATGCGGCCCGACACGCTGATCCCTGACTTCTCAGGCCCTCATATTCATTGACCAAAATGAGTCTCCCATTAAGCGGAGGAGCAGAGGCTTGACACGCAGATTAATATCTCACCGTCGAATCCTGCCAATAGGCCGAGCATTTCCCATTTCGCCAGCTCCTGAGGCCAGTAGGAGGCGCTAAGCTCCTGCGTCTTCAGGGAGAAGGTTTCCCGGCGTGAACGAGGTGCTGGAACCTCGCGGCCTGCAAGCTCCTCTTTAGTTGACCCTTCCCAATCGTTCTCACGCTGAAGTGGGCAACCTACAACCTCACCCATCCCGCTGTTTTTTTTCTTCGAGAGGCCACTCCAGTTGGACCCAGTGGGCAGTTGACAGTCAGAGGGAAGTCGCCGTGACAGGTATTTTTGCCGGTCCCGCCTCGGTCCTGATCGGCACCACCAGGCCTGCAGAGGGAGGGGCTCACGTGCCTCGTTTGAAACACTGGGGGTCCTGAAATCATTCAACCTCCATTTTTAACGCAGGCGGATAGAGGGATGAATGGAAAATGTGAGGGAGGCGGGTGCACGGTGTGGGGGAGGGTGGGGTATGAAGATTCTGCCCACTGTCCAATCTGGGACAAAGCTCTTGGGCAGCGTCTCTCAGCCCTGACACCGACGAGCATCACCGCGGGGCTAAATATATATGGAGGAACTTTCATACAAGCACCAACCTGTAACTGGGCTGATGGTGAAAAGGAGCCTCCTCATCAGAACCTTCTTGCACACCCAGAGTCTCACCCTCTCCACATGTGGTGCTCAAGGTGATGGCAGTGGGCAAGAGTCAAGGCTCCTTAGACAGCACCTTCCAAACCCACGACCGCTACCATCTAGAAGGGCAGGGGCAGCAGATAGATGGGAACACCACCACCTGTAAGTTCCCCTCCAAGCCACTCACCACCCTGACCTGGAAATATATCGGCCGTTCCTTCACTGTCGCTAGGTCAAAATCCTGGAACTCCCTCCCTAACAGCACTGTGGGTGTACCTACACCACAGGGACTGCAGTGGTTAAAGAAGGCAGCTCACTACCAGTTCTCAAGGGGCAATTAGAGATGGGCAATAAATAATAGCCTAGCGAGTGTAACCACATTCCACAGATAAATTTTAAAAATTCAGAAAGCAGTACAATGGAAGCAGGCGTGAC
The DNA here is from genome assembly GCA_026770705.1 of Isurus oxyrinchus. NCBI lineage: Eukaryota > Metazoa > Chordata > Chondrichthyes > Lamniformes > Lamnidae > Isurus > Isurus oxyrinchus. Next base: position 12,565,936 of record JANJGN010000034.1, read on the forward strand.
ACTGATTTGCATATTTACACGCAAACAGCTTAAAGAATAATAACTGCAACTCAATACTATGAGGAAACATGGCTTTTAGAAATGGATAGAGTTCCAGAAATATTTATCTTCATAAAAAGAAAATTCCAGAGACTTCTATCTCCTGTTATTTGTTTTATTCAATCCCTGTAAGGAATTATCTTTAAACAAAATAGCTACAGTGCTGGCATCTACCCAGCTATGTGGAAAATTGCCCAGGTATGTCCTGTACCCAAAAAGCAGGACAAATCCAACCCAGCCAATTACTGCCCCATCAGTCTACTCTCCATCATCAGTAAAGTAATGGAAGGGGTCATCAACAGTGCTGTCAAGCAGCAGTGGCTTAGCAATAACCTGCTCACTGATGCCCAGTTTGGATTCTGCCAGGCCCACTGAGCTCGTGACCTCGTTACAGCCTTGGTTCAAACATGGACAAAAGAGCTGAACTCCCGAGGTGAGGTGAGAGTGACTGCCCTTGACATCAAGGCAGCATTTGACTGAGTGTGGCATCAAGGAGCCCTAGCGAAACTGGAGTCAATGGGAATCAGTGGGAAAACTCTCCGCTGGTTGGAGTCATACCTAGCACAAAGGAAGATGGTTGTGGTTGTTGGAGGTCAATCATCTCAGTTCCAGGACATCACTGCAGGAGTTCCTCAAGGTAGTGTCCTCAGCCCAACCATCTTCAGCTGCTTCATCAATGACCTTCCTTCCATCATAAGGTCAGAAGTGGGGATGTTCACTGATGATTGCACAATGTTCAGCACCATTCGCGACTCCTCAGATACTGAAATGGTCCATGTCCAAATGCAGCAAGACCTGGACAATATCCAGGCTTGGGCTGATAAGTGGCAAGTAACATTCACACCACACAAGTGCCAGGCAATGACCATCTCCAACAAGACTGAATCTAACCATTGTCCCTTGACATTCAATGGCATTACCTCACTGAATCTCCCACTATCAACAACCTGAGGGTTATCATTGACCAGAAACTGAACTGCACTAGCCAGATAAATACTGTGGCTACAAGAGCAATTCAGAGGCTGGAGGCGCTGCGGCGAGTAACTCACCTCCTGACTCCCCAAATCCTGTCCACCAAGGCACAAGTCAGGAGTGTGAGGGAATACTCCCCACTTGCCTGGATGAGTGCAGCTCCCACAACACTCAAGAAGCTCAACACCGTCCAGGACAAAGCAGCCCCGCTTGATTGGCACCACATGCACAAACATTCACTCCCTCCACTACCGATGCACAGTAGCAGCAGTGTGTGTACCATCTACAAGATGCACTGCAGGAACTCACCAAGGCTCCTTAGACAGCACCTTCCAAACCCACAACCACCACCATCTAGGAGGACAAGGGCAGCAGACACATGGGGAACACCATCACCTGGAAGTTCCCCTCCAAGCCACTCACCATCCTGACTTGGAAATATATCGGCCGTTCCTTCACTGTCGCTCAGTCAAAATCCTGGAACTCCCTCTCTAACAGCACCGTGGGTGTACCTACACCACAGGGACTGCAGCGGTTTAAGAAGGCAACGCACCTCCACCTTGTCAAGGGGTAATTAGGGATGGGCAATAAACACTGGCCCAGCCAGTGAAGACAACATCCTGTGAAAGAATAAAAAATATTAAATAAAAGACAGGGTATCCATGTGTTTATATAGTCAAATCAGAAAATGCTGGAAATACTCAGCAGATTAGTTTAAAAATAAGGGGCTGCCCATTTAAAACAGAGATGAGCGGAAATTTTTTCACTTAGATGGTCATTAGCTTTTGGAACTCTCTCCCTGAAAAGGCAGTGGAAGCAGAGTCTGTGAATATTTTTGAGGCGGAGGTGGGTAGATTCTGGGTAAGCAAGGGGGTGGTAGGTTATCGGGGGGGAGGCGGGATGGAGGTGTGAGGTTACTATCAGATCAGCCATGTTCTTTATAAATGGTGGAACAGGCTGGAGGGGCTGAATGGCCATCTCCTGCTCCTTGTTGGTGCACTCGTATGTTCGTATCAGGCAGGGCTTGTGAGAGTAGCAGAGCTGACGCCTGAGTTCAGTGACTTTTCATCAGAATTGGATTGCCACCCAGTGCAGAGTGTTGCCTTTGCGAATTTACGTGTCAGATGGTACAAAACGATCCACCCTCTGTGCCAAAGATTTAACACGTGAACCGATCTCACCTCAGCTCTCTCCGCTGACGCGGGGCTGGCTATGTTTAGGAGCGGCTCTCCTACATCACAGGGTGAAGCCTCAGCAGATTTGTCAGGCATTGTTGACCTAACTCCAAAGTCTTGTGGAATAAACGGTGAACTGGCCAGTCAGTTGTCACAGGCAGCTGAACCACTGCAGTAAACAAAGACGGAAATAAAAATTTGACCCCGAGCCAGGATAAGGAGATATTAGGGACAGACGACCAAATGTTGGGTCAAGGAGGTTGGCTTTAAGCCGTGTGTTTGATGTGGAGGGGGAGGTAGTGAGGTAGGGAGGTTCAGGGAAGCATTGTTTGAACAGTCCCCAAACCCAGTTGTAAATAAGATGCAAATTCGATTCTCAGGCTCAAAAGGTTCAAATTTACATGGGGACCTGAAGCTATTGATTCCGGTAATAAAAACAGAAAATGCTGGACAAACTCAGCAGCTCTGGCGGCATCTTGTGGAGAGACAAACTGAGTTAACGTTTCGAGTTGATATGACTCTTCTTCAGAGCTAAAGAGGGGTAGAAATGTGAGGGGATTTACATGGTTGAAGAGGGGGGTGGAGCAGGTGGAGCAAGATAGAAGGTCAGGGATTGGTGGGAGCTGAGGAGGGATTGACAAAGGTGTCGTGAACATAGGACCAAGGGGGTGTCATTGGTAGTGTTAAAGACTAAAGAAGGTGCTGATAGTGGCATAAAGTTAAGATAGGAGGACGTGTTAATAGCAGAACAAGGCTCAGCGCTTGGTGAAAGCACAGCATAGAAACAAGTCACAGACAGCCCTGTGGTGGGGGTCGGGGGGGATGGGGTATCCATGGCATCTTTGTCAATCTCTCCTCAGCTCCCATCTACCCCTGACCTCCTATCGTGCTCCACCCCCTTCCTAAACAGTTTAAAACCCCATCACCTTCCTACTCCTCTTTAGCTCCAGAGAAGCCAGGCGGACTCAAAGTGTGAACTCCGTCCCTCTCTCCGCCAGATGCTGCCAGAACTGCTGAGCTCTTCCTGCACTTTGGGTTTTTATTTCAGATTTCCAGCCATCTGCAGTATCGCACTTTTATCAATTTGTTCCAGCTTCGTGAGGGAGAGAGTTCTAAAACACCGATGACTGTTCTAAGCATCAACGAACTCCCGAAAGTGCCAGGTAATTTGACACCACGCCAAAAGCGTCCACAGTGAAACGGAGTGACACAACTGAAGGATCTATAGATCTGATCATCTTAGATGGAGGAGCACCCGGAAGGTCATATCTCAAAGGGTATCATTCATCACCAGAACAACAGAATTCAAAGACGGTAAAGACAAGTGAAACTTGTGCCTGTTCCAGTTCTTGTAAAAAGTCCAGCCCCTCTGCACCTCAGGAAGGATGTGAAGGCTGTAGAGGTTGGGTTCAGAAATGGGTTCGAGAGGGTGGCTCCAGGGACTTCAGTTCCCCGGATGGATTGGGGAAGCTGGGATCACCTGTTCGGAGGACAGGAGGTCGAGAGGAGATTTGACAGAGGCTCTCCAGATCATGAGGGGCCTGGACAGAGTGGGTGAGGAGAAACCGTTCCCCATTGGCGGAAGGATCGAGAAGCAGAGGGCACGGATTGAAGACGATTGGAAAAAGGAGCAACACAGGGGAGGAACTTGTTCACATAGGGAGCGGTTAGGATCTGGAATGCGCTGCCTGAGAAATTGCAGTTTCAATCGAGGCTTTAAAGAGAGAATTGGATCATTACCTGAAAGAGGGAAAAATGTGCTGGCTACAGGGATAAGGTAGGGGAGTGGGACTCGGTGAATTGAACTTGCAGAGAGCCGGCACAGGCGTGATGGGCTGAATGGCCTCCTTTTGAGCTGTAACCAATGTATGGTTGAAAAACGTGACATGCCGTCAAATCTTTTCATCTTGTACCCATCAGGACAGGTGCAAGAATTCCAAATTTCAGAGGGAACAGCAATTTATACTGCACGACGAAAGGGTGCTGATTGGTTGGCAAGTTGACTCGAATTGGTCGAGGCATTTGCTCGCTATGCAAGCTTGACATCCAAACGGCATTAAAGCTACCCTGTGGGACAATGGCTCCCCCCAATTGCTCGCTGTGTATCACGTGTACACACGAATGGGGCCCAAGGCCACTGCTTTCAGGACTGAAAAGTGCCCAATCTACCTCGGATTACCCTGGAGGAGTAAGGTACCTCAAAAATTTAAGCAACCGGTGAAGGTAGCTGTTTCTTGCTGCTACGGTGCGTCAGTGACACAAGTGGTGCTTTCCACTTAATGGACGCTGCCATCAAACCAAAGTGGATTCCCGCCTACCACACAAATGAGTAATATGGTGAATGAATTCCAGTGCTGGTCCAATGCCAGTTATGTGGGCCATATATCCCGATGACTGGAGGACCATAGCAAACAGCACATCCCTTCGGCTGATCGCAACAGGGAGGGTACTCACCGTACCCGAGCGGCCCGTGCTTGCAAAACTCAGAATACAATGTCCGACATTAGATGTGATTCCATGATTGGACGGCGCTAACTGAACAATCCAGAGTGTGCTATGAATGACACTTGCAGCCAAGTTGAGATGGTCGTTCGGGCTGGCAATGTGGCTCACTAATGCTTGCGGGAAGATGGATATATTCACATGCAGGGACCTGCCCTCTGCAGGCAAAAGGAACATGCCCCAGCATTGTGCCTTCCAAGAATTAAACAAAGGGACAGGGGACAAAAGCTCCCTGGTGCATTCTCCATGGCAAAGCGTCAACCAGTGTCAACTTGCCAACTGATCAGCACCCTTTTCTCATGCAGAATTGTTGCTCCCTTTGAGATCTGGAATTCTTGTGATTCTAGTCCTGATGAGTGCCAGATAAAGAGCTTTGACAGCATGTCTCTTTTTTCAAGCAATACTCAATATCTACGACCACCAAGCCACTCGGTGAAATAGAAGGGTCGATTTCGAGGACTGAACTGACCTCCTGTTCGTTCTACCATCATTTCGCAACAGCTCTGGATGACTGTCTCCCATCCAATGGGGAAAAACTTCCGGCGATATTCACTTTATTTGATTTATAATTTACTCCTTTATAAATATACACATATAGACAAACACAGTCTCAAAAATAAATAATTTACATGTCATTGCAGTCAGTCCCAGGGCACATGAGAGACATACTTGTGGTGCTGTCGTGTTGAATTCCAGTCTGCACCATTTTGGATCCCTGTTCCACTGGTAAACTCACAAGCATCCCGATCGATTGCGGCAGGCTCGTTCCTGTCTGGTTCTAGGGCTCTGTCGGGCCATTGTGCTTTCTGCTGAGATTTGAGGGGGACACCAGATGGTGGGTGATGCTGTTTGATTGGCTGAAGAGGGAAGGAGTCTTATCCACCTGCTGTCCAATCGCAACATCCCCTGAATTTAAAGATCACTTGTTCACTTTTCCCTTTTTTGCAGAAGAGAAAATGGAGGTAAGGAATCTCTGAATGTGATGTCTGACTGCTTAAAGAACGCCCGATTGTAAAATCCCTCCGAACTGCTCCACCCTCACCCCCTCAGGAACGCCCATGTCATAATGGCTCAGGGTACGAGGGTGACAAAATATAAACTGCCCAAGACTTTTAAAGGATATAATCACTTTATTCATTAGACAATTTCAGGTCATAACAGATGCTCCCATTTATTCAAACAACATTGTTGGTGTAAACCTCCTGCTGCCATTCGCACCTCCTCTAAACCAATACTTTCTTTTGATTTGTTTCATTACTGTGCCCTATTGCCCTGAGCCGTTGCCCGCTTGGGATGCCTCCACCCCATCGCAAACCTCCCCTCTTGACCTTTCCTCCTCTTCCCCCTTGCCCTTCCTGTGTACTTAAAGGTCATCTGATCGCTGGCTCTTTGACAGTTCTAGTGCATGGACAGGGAGCTGAGATGCTAATTCTGTTTCTCTCTCCACAGCACACTGACAGAGTGGTGGGCTATTTCCAGCATTTCCTATTTTGATATCGCTAAATTAATTAGACTCTCAGGGTTGTTCGGAGGTGAGGGGCTGAGTAAATTTTAGGTCTATGTTCTCTGGAGCCTAGAAGAATGAGAGGGGGATCTCAGTGAAATGTAAAAGATTCTGAAAGGGCTTCAGAGGTTAGGACCCCGGCTGTGGAATCTAGAAGATGTGGGGGGTGGGGGGGGCACAGTTTAAGGGTAATAGGCTGATACTTTCAGATTGAGATAAGGAGAAATTTCTTCACACAAGGAATTGTATATCATTGGAATTCTCCACCTGAGAGCATTGTGGATGCTCCATTGTTGAATATATTTAAGACCAAGATAGTGTAGCAGTCCCTCAGTACTGACTCTCCGACATTGCAGCACTCCTTCAGTACTGACTCTCCGAAAGTGCAGCACTCCCTCAGTACTGATCCTCTGACAGTGCAGCACTTCCTCAGTACTGATCCTCTGACAGTGCAGCAGTCCTCAGCACTCACACTGGGACTCTTGGCCTGGATTATGGGCTCGAGCCCCTTGATCCAACATCCATCAGACTCAGAGGTCAGCCTTGCCCTCACCTGACAGCAGGGTGCCAATGGGAGAATCACCTCCCTGGGAAGACTATTCAGGGAAAGGTAATATTCTGCAAATTTATCTCAGAGTTTCTCTCATCTCTGAGTTATCTTATCTTCACCCAGATCATCACTCCCCTGTGTGAAATGTTCTGTATTTAAATACTCACCTTCAGAAAAATACATGCAGCCAGGATCATCAAGGTGACACAAACGCAAATCACTATGGGGATCGCATGAACTTGCCCTCTTTTCGGATTGTCTTTTTCTCTGCATTCAGCAAAGCCATGTGAATCTGAAATGGCAAGAGTGATCATAACTTCAGAATTGCTCACCATTCTCCGAATGAGAGTCCATAACTCGGCACCATCAGTATAAGACAGACACTGATAAACCCAATTGAGGACAACTCCTTTACCCAGAGAGCTGGGAGAATGTGGAATTATATTTATATCCCCTCAATGTGCTAGCTTGGAGCGAGAGCAAGAAATCCTCAGAAAACCCTCAGAGTGAAAGATAGTTTTAGGATTAGAGGTTACCAGGCTGGGAAAGGAATAAGTTAGGAATCCACTGAAATCGGAGAGCAACTGTGAATTGTTTGTGTAAGATCTGTAATTCTGGGAGACTGATAAGTAAGAAGAAACCATTTATTTCTAGCGTTTAAAGTATATGTTGTGCGCACAAGGAAATGGTGTTTAGCCATTCGTCGTTCTGAATCATTTGATACAGTAAAAGTTTTTTTCTGAAAATGTGAAATCTTAATGTGTTATCATTTCAGTTAATAACTGGGGATTTGAATTACTCTTTAAAAGTTATCAGTATCTATGGAGATTTTAACACACCCTACTGAAACCCCTTCGTAACGTTTAGGACCTCTATTAGGTCACTCCTCAGCCGCTTCTAAAGAGCTCTAGTCTTTTCAGTCTTTCAACATGGCTCTCAGTTCTCCAAAACTAACTTTTGTTTCTCCACCCCACACAATTCTATAATCGGCCATGCCTTGTGGACCCGTCTGAAACGCGCTCGATCGATAATTCGGACAAATTCCACTTGGGGCGGTCTAACAGTCTGCAGTGATGTGAAACACTTTGAGAAGAATTGTGCCAGTCACAATCATGGATAGCGTACAATTCTTCAATTGTTCTGTGTTCAACTATGTTTGTCTGGTAACTGATCCATGCTCACTGTGCTTGATCGGTTGAACCTGGGTGATGACGAGGAGCTTGAGTAAACAGTGAAGCAATGTGAAGAAGCTGGGGCTGAGATAAGCAAGTGTGATGACAGGGATATGTTAAAGTACTGTAAACATAACCCAGTACACACTTAAACTCGTGTCATCTCTGCGTAGCTCTGAGGAAAATCAAATATATCAAATATGCAATTATCCACTGTGGACAAAAAAAATGACACAATAACAGAATGCCCCCTAACCTGATAATGTTTTGTTCATTGATGCTTGGCTGACTTTGTTTGTCACTAAACACGTATAAACTCCACACATTGTTGTGGAATGTGACAGGAGAGAGAGATTGCGACCATCATCAGACACCAACACATGGGTTTCAACAAGGCTCCGACCATCCTTTAACCAATGATATCGCTGGTCTGTTCCATTATGCGCCGAGCAGGTTAACCATAAATTGATTTGGTTTCGGAATATCTCGATGACCGGCTTCGAGATCGGCTCTGTCGAATAAGGAGAGAGAACATTGGCAGATGTTTACTGTCCATTGTGATCACAGGGTGTAGCTGTGCATCTCTGCTGCCCAACCCCCTGCTTTCCAGCTATGTAAACGTGAACTGATCCAAACTTCTATTGCCCTTGTCTGAACTCATAACAAGTCCTGTTCACACATCCCCCCTTGTCACTCACTGTCCTGTATTGGCTCCTAGTCCAGTAACACCTCCATTTTAAAAATTCTAATTCTTGTTTTCAAATCTCCCCATGGCCTCCAGGACTCCTCCCTATCTCAGTAACCTCCTCCAGCACCTACAACCCTCCCTATCTCTGTAACCTCCTCCAGCCCCTACAACCCTCCCTATCTCTGTAACCTCCTCCAGTCCCTACAACCCTCCCTATCTCTGTAACCTCCTCCAGCCCCTACAACACTCCCTATCTCTGTAACCTCCTCCAGTCCCTACAACCCTCCCTATCTCTGTAACCTCCTCCAGCCCCTACAACACTCCCTATCTCTGTAACATCCTCCAGCCACTACAACCCTCCCTATCTCTGTAACCTCTTCCAGCCCCTGCAACCCTCCCTATCTCTGTAACATCCTCCAGCCACTACAACCCTCCCTATCTCTGTAACATCCTCCAGCCCCTGCAACCCTCCCTATCTCTGTAACCTCCTCCAGCCCCTACACCCTTCCCTATCTCTGTAAACTTGTTGAATCCTTACAACCCTCCCTATCTCTGTAACCTCCTCCAGCCTCAACTACCCTGCCTATCTCTGTAACCTCCTCCAGCCTCAACTACCCTGCCTATCTCTGTAACCTCCTCCAGCCCCTACCACCCTCCCTATCTCTGTAACCTCCAGCAACCCCTACATCTTTCCCAGATCTCTGCTCTCCTCCAATTCCGGCCTCTTAACCATCCCCCGATTCCTATCGATCCACCATTGGCGGCCGTGCCTTCAGCTGCCTGGGGTGGGCCCTGAGCTCTGGAGTTCCCTCCCTAAACCTCTCCAAATGCCTCTCCTTGATATCCGTGAGTTAGCATATTACTTAGAGAGTAAGAGTTGATGAGCTAAGAGATCTAGCAGATACCGGAACACAAATCACAATAAGTAGAGAGACACGTTAATAAAAGAATTGAAAATAAAATAAGGGCCCATTTCTGCAAGGGTAGAATTGGAAAGTGAATAGGTTATCCTAAACTTGCACCAGGTGTTGGCCCACAGTTGTGGCATTGTGCACTGTTCTGGTCTCCAATTTATACAATGGTCATAGTGGCACTGGAGGAATTTAAAAGAATATTACAAGGATGATTCCAGAACCACAGGGATATGCTTATCAGGAAGGGGTGATTAGGTCATGCGCTTTTCTCTGGAAAGACATCCATTGTGCTTGGGCTGAATCTTTGAAGGAGTCTAGCTTTAGGGAGGATTCGAAGTCTTCTGAGACAGTGCAGAAAAGTTTCATGAAAATGGTCCCGGGGTGAGGAACTTCGGTGACATGGATAGATTTGGAGGAGTCGGGGCTGTTGTCCTTGGAGAAGAGAAGACTAAGAGCATAACGTAAGGTTATCTGGCATAGCAAGAATTAATGTGGGACTGCGACACAGTGCCGCCCACAGTTTGATGTAAAGAGGCGCATGACCTGGACTAAGACTGTGGTTGTGGACCAGACAGAAACCTGTGTAGAAGCAAGCATGGAGTTAGTTCATAGTTTGGGCTTTTTAAAAAAATTCATTCATGGGATGTGGCCTTCGCTGGCTGGGCCCAGCTTTTATTGCCCATCCCTAATTGCCCCTTGAGAAGGTGGGGGGTGAGCTGCCTTCTTGAACCGCTGCCAGCCCATGTGGTGTAGGTACACCCACCGTGCTGTTAGGGAAGGAGTTCCAGGATTTTGACCCAGCGACAGTGAAGGAACAGTCGATATATTTCCATGTCGGGATGGTGTGTGGCTTGGAGGGGAACTTCTAGACGGTGATGTTTCCATGTGTCTGCTGCCCTTGTCCTTCTAGATGTTTATGGTCGTGGGTTATAATGCATATAGTTATGTGTTATCAATAAACAGTTAATGTTAAACCATATAAGGCTCAGAACCTCTTCATAAGACCGACTGAACAGATGTACAGACAACTAAGAGGAGATTTGATTGAGGTCTTTAAAATCATGAAGCGTCTGGACAGAGTAGATAGATTCACCCTGTTACAGTCCCAGCTGATGTTACTACTGGAAAAGGCAGGTCCCAGAGTGGAACCCAGCTTGATAGATTTAGCTGTTTTTTGTTCAGAATCATGAAGGGCGGCTACTGAACAGAGTCACAGGACTCAGCTGATGAACTTTTAACAAGGAGAAAACATTTATTAAACAAGGAAAGGTGAACTATATTACAATACTCAATGCAATACTATAATACAATACTTACAATATTACAATATTGGGTGGAGTAGATCCACCAATGTTCCCATTGGTGGAAGGATCGAGAAACAGAGGGGCATGGGTTTAAGGTGATTGGTGAAAGAAGCAATGGTGATGTGAGGAAAATCTTTTTCATGCAGCGAGTGGTTAGGATCTGGAATGCGCTGCCTGAGAGTGTGGGGGAGGCAGATTCATTTGTGGTTTTCAAAGGGAAATTGGGTCATTATTCGAAGAGAAGAGGTTTGTGGGGCTATGGGGATAAGGTGCTGGAAGTGGGACTAGGTGAATCGCTTTTACAGGGATCTGGGACTGGCAAAATGGACTGAATGGCCTCTTTCTATGTCGTAAGCATTGTATATTCCAGTCCAAATCTGTCTGACCTTTCCCCTTAGCAATACAAATCCTTTCCCTTTTCAAAGGTAGTTTTAGGTGTTGTTTGGAGCTGGAGACAGCCTTAAGTAAGTTATATGCATATTTGTGTGTGCTAGGAACAAGATATGGCCTTACATTTAATTTATGTTTTATTTGTGAGTTAAAAGGGTGAAACCTGGGTCTAGTTTCATTTTGAGTTTTTTTCTGGGAGAATGTTGCCTGCAAGTCTGTGGCTTTGTCTGCATACCTGTATTTTAATGAGGTTTTACGACCCTCAAAGTGGTTTACGGAAATTAAAACAAAGTGTGGAACGCTGTGCAGATGCCTAGCGACAGGGAACCCACAGAGACAGAAAAACAGAAAAGCAGTGTGAGTTCAGTTGGCAGGGCCATTCCATAGAAGCTGCCAGAGCAGGTAGGAAAGGAGCTGCAGGGAGCAGGACCCAAAAGAAAAGCAGAAAGTCCCAAAACCAGGGAGCGGGGACAGGAAAAGGTCCCAAGGCATCAGGTAGGTCAAGATGGAGCAGAGGAAAAGGCTCCGAATTAAAGCGAGAAAGCTGCAAGGAGCAGAATCAAGGCAAAATGATCTTGCAAGAAGCCAGAGACAGGCAAAGGTTGGTGACTCCTTACTATGACCATGTGAAGCAGTGGTGTTCTGTGGGCATGGCTGAGTCTGTGAGAAAGAGTGCATGGAAGGCGAGGATTGAGTGCACATGGCAACACAGGGAAGAGGAGGATCAGAAGGAGAGATCAAAACCCTGGAGGTGCACCCTTGTGGAAGGCGTCCGAGAGGAAGTGTCATTTGGGAGAAGATTCCAGAGCGAGTTCTTTGAGAGTGGGGATCTGAAGCCCTCAAGTGAAGGATGGAGTTCAGTTGGACTGGTTGGCTAACGGTGCGATAAGCATCTAGGCGGAGTTGAGGAGAAATCCATAGCATCTGGCTTGAGGTGGCATCTGTCACTTAGTTTCAGAGTGTGGTCTGTCTGACCACAGGTCACCTACTGGTTTACATGGACTGCATACTTACTGTGAACATCAGAGTATAAGATACCCTTTGTAACTTGTGTTATCCTTATGAATCTGTATACATCTGTAACCCGTACAGTTGTGGGTGAAGGAGTATTGTAATACGATTCATCTTTCCTTGCTTAATAAATGTTTTTTCTTTGTTAAAGTTCATCAGCTGACTCCTGTGACTCTGTTCAGTAGCTGCCCTCCACGTTCCTAAACAAAAAAAGAAAATTAAATCCATCGAGCTGGGACCTGACTTTTCCAGTAGTAACATGAGCCGGGACTGGAACAGGGTGAATTGCAACTGAGATATATGTTGAACCAGAGTGTGGCAAAACAGCAGCTCAAGATTGGGCCACTCAGTGGAGAATGGTTCCCCGGCTTTCAAATCAGCAGACAGCATGTCACAGATTTCACAAGAACCGTGTGTGAGAAAGAACAACTCCAAATACATTGAGTGTGAAACAAGGCTAATTTAGACAGATTTCTGATAGATGAGGGAGACAGGATTTATGGAGGTGAAGGCAGGCCAGTTGGGAAAGCTGAGTTAAGGCCACAATCCTGTCAGCTGTGATCTCACTGAATGGTGGAGCAGGCTCAGTGGGGGTCAGGTAGCTTATGGGCCTGGGGGGGTGGGGGGGGGGGGGGCGCAGGAGAAGAAAGGGAAAAGGCACAGCAAGATCCCGACTCACCGTACACCCACACCCGGGTGGATGCTATCTGCTCGGAGCCCTCGGTGTCGGTCACTGTGATGCGGTACAGCCCGTTATCCTGGGCAGTGAAGTTCAGCAGGACCATGGAGCCGTTCTCCCTGTGGAACGTCACCCTCCCCCGATAAGGAGGGGACAGGTACATCTTGCTGCTCTCCATGATGTACTGGAAGATCCTGAGGGAGGTGGTTGTCTGCACCTTCCAGGTCACGCTATGGATATCCCGCCAGCTCCCCCTGGTGTACTCCGCGTCAAAACGCAAGGGCTGTCCGACGATCCCGTAGAGCTCTGGATCACTCAATCTGACCTCCACGCCCCTCGCAGCCCCTGGGGATGAAGACCAAGCGGACAGTTTAAGGTGAAAGACAAACAAAGCAAAGGTGACACAAGGAAACATTTACATTTCTATTACGGGGCAGGTGGTCAATATTGTGTCCCGCCAGTTTGTTGTATACTTTACGTTTGACTTTCCTTGGAGCTACGCAGAGATGACACTAGTTTCTAAGTGTGCTGTGTCCTTTATTTACAATGCTTCAAAATATCTCCTGTTTGTTGCTCAGTTTCATGGGCTTGCTGTGTGTGTCTGGTTACTTTAGCTGCGACCACGCCCAGGTGTATTTAGTTGAGCGTAGATCAGTTACCAGACTAACATCATCAAGCATAGAGCAATTAAACGCTGCATCTAGGGTCTGGGAAGGCCTGAGAGCGTGGGGAAGGCAGATTCAATCGTGGCTTTCGAAAGCGAATTGAATCGTTACCTGGAGAGGGAGAAATTGCAAGGCTAAGTGAAGAAGGCAGGGGAGAGGGACTAGGTGAGTTGGCTCTTGCGAAGAGATAGCACAGGCCCCATGGGCCAAATGGCCTTTTTCAGCGCTGCAACCATTCTATGATTCTATGCTGTCAAAGAGCCAGTTGGGTTGGTTAATCTTTTTATTTTAAAATATATTTTATAGGGTGAAAGTAATGGTGGCTGTTAGTGTCTATTCCTGGTCCTCTTGATATCATTAAAGGGTGACCAAGGCATAAGCTACCACACCACAAGGTAAGAGCACATGGTATAGGAGTAACAGATTATATGGATAGAAGATTGGCTACTTAACAGGAAGCAAAGAGTAGGCATAAATGGGTAATTTTCAGGTTGGCAAGCTGCGACTAGGGGAGTGCCACAGGGATCAGTGCTGGGGCCTCAAGTATTTACAATCTATGTCAATGTCTTGGATGAAGAGACTCTACTCTTTCTGCCAAAGTGAACCTTATCCCACAATATAGTCCATTTTCCAAATTTTTGCCTGCTCACTTAACCTCCCTGTATCCCTTTGCAGACTCTTGACATCTTACTTTCTGACCTACCTTGGTATCAGCGACTAATTTAGCAACCATACATTCAGAACGTGGTACACTATTTGAATTGAGGGTCTACAGATCTCGGTGGTACCGAGGGATCTGGGTGTCGTGGTTCATGAATCACAAAAAGGTTAGCATGCGGGTGCAGCAAGTGTTCGGGAAGGCAAATGGAATGTTGGCATTCATCGCACAGGGAATGGATTATAAAAGTAGGGAGGTTATCCTACAACTGCACAGGTCTTTGGTGAGCCAACATCCGAAGCACTGTGCGCAGTTTCAGTTGACTTATTTAAAGAAAAAGATACCCTTGCCTGAGAAGCAATGGACTCATTCCTGGGATGAAGGGGTTTTCCTTGCAAGGAGAGGTTGAGCCTCCACTCATTGGCATTCAGAAGAATGAGGGGAGTCTTACCGAAACATATAAGATCTTGAGGGGCTTCTTACGGCCAATACCCAGAGGATGTTCCATCTTAAGATGGAGAGTGAAACTAGGGCGCACAGGTGAAAAATAAGAGGCCTCCATTTTAAGACAGGGATGAGGAGAAACATTTTCTCTCAGAAAGGTTGTTAGTATGCGGAATTCTCTACCCCAGAAAGTGGTGGATATTGGATTTATTCGAGGCTGAGGTAGACAGAATCTTGATCGATGAGGCGGGGGGCGGGGGGGGGGGGGGTGTGGTGCAAGGGTTATTGGGGTACCGACAGGAAAGTGGACATAGACCACAACCAGATCAGTCACCATCTTACAGAATGGTGGGACAGGCTCGAAGGGACAAATGGCCTCCTCCTGCTCCTGTTCCTCAAGTAGATGGGCCGGATGGCCTGTGTCGGTGCTGTATCCACACTGTAAGAATTGAACAGCCTGTTTTCCTGTCCACTGATATTCTGTTCTGTTGTTTCAGTGCACAAGTTGAGCTTCACCCCTCAGATGTGACCCAAAGCGTGGGGATGGATTCTGAATGGGGTAAATTTCAGATTTGCTTGGGTGCTAATAGAGGCAGTGAGAGTTCAGCCCCCTGTAACTCCCACCCCCTGAGATGAGCGGTGGCTCAGTGGGTAGCACTCTCAACCCTGTAACACAGGATTGTGGGTTCAAGCGCCACGCCAGAGAGTTCAACACAATCCTGTAGGGCATTCACACTGCCAGGATTAAGGGAGTGCTGCACTGTCAGAGGGTCAGTACTGAGGGAGCGCTGCACTGTCAGAGGGTCAGTACTGAGGGAGCGCTGCACTGTCAGAGGGTCAGTACTGAGGGAGTGCTGCACTGTCAGAGGGTCAGTACTGAGGGAGCGCTGCACTGTCAGAGGGTCAGTACTGAGGGAGTGCTGCACTGTCAGAGGGTCAGTACTGAGGGAGTGCTGCACTGTCAGAGGGTCAGTACTGAGGGAGTGCTGCACTGTCAGAGGGTCAGTACTGAGGGAGTGCTGCACTGTTGAAAGGTCAGTACTGAGGGAGTGCTGCACTGTCAGAGGGTCAGTACTGAGGGAGTGCTGCACTGTCAGAGGGTCAGTACTGAGGGAGTGCTGCACTGTCAGAGGGTCAGTACTGAGGGAGTGCTGCACTGTTGAAAGGTCAGTACTGAGGGAGTGCTGCACTGTCAGTACTGAGGGAGTGCTGCACTGTTGGAAGGTCAGTATTCTGGAAGTGTTGCACTAATGGGGGCACCATTTTTAGGAAGACTGTGGGGGGGGGGATTTTCCCCAGTGTCCTGGAGAAATAATTATCCCTCAATGTACGTCACTAAAAAGCAGAATATCCAGGTCATTATCTCATTGCTGTTTTTGTTACGAACCCCACCCCCACCCTCACCCCCACCTAGGCGAGGCTCCCCAAAGTTGTTGATCCACACGAGACCTCTCAATTTCTCACAGTCTGGCTGGGACACCCCCAGATTGTTATGAAACAAAAACAGAATTACCTGGAAAAACTCAGTAGGTCTGGCAGCATCGGCGGAGAAGAAAAGAGTTGACGTTTCGAGTCCTCATGACCCTTCGACAGAACTTGATTTCGAGTCCAGGAAAGAGTTGAAATATAAGCTCATATAAGCGCATATTTGAGCTTATATTTCAACTCTTTCCTGGACTCGAAATCAAGTTCTGTCGAAGGGTCATGAGGACTCGAAACGTCAACTCTTTTCTTCTCCGCCGATGCTGCCAGACCTACTGAGTTTTTCCAGGTAATTCTGTTTTTGTTTTAGATTTCCAGCATCCGCAGTTTTCTTTGTTTTCAACCCAGATTGTTATGCCCTGGGTGAGAAGGAATGAACTCGCTCCCTGTCTTTATTCAGCCCCCCAAACCCCCGCCACCTCTGTTGGTCACAACTAGATTTAATCTACAAAGGGCCCCCTCTCACAGATACCTTTCTCCCCAGACCCAGTCGTTCGGGTTTTGATGGAGCCAATTTGATCAGACTTTCTTCGTTAAAGGCAAGGGTAAGTTTACTAACTGCTAAAGGAAAGACAGGATAAGACACATACATATACGGTCATACAGGTTAAAAGTATGAATTTAGCTTGAAGTAAGTGAATATATATATATCTATTTAAAAAGGTATACAGAACAGTCCTTGACTCGTGGGGAGTAGCTGATTGAGATTCGTGACCATTGTGATTCAAGGTTCCAGTAGAACTAACTCCGATAGATGAATAGTCAGTTTCGAGGTTCCAGTAGAATTAACTCTGGTAGATGAATAGTCAGTTTCGAGGTTCCAGTAGTGTTGACTCCAGTAGATGAATAGTCAGTTTCGAGGTTCCAGTAGTGTTGACTCCAGTAGATGAATAGTCAGTTTCGAGGTTCCAGTAGTATTGACTCTGGTAGATGAATAGTCAGTTTCGAGGTTCCAGTAGTGTTGACTCCAGTAGATGAATAGTCAGTTCCGAGATTCCAGTAGCGTTAACTCCAGTAGATGAATAGTCAGTTCCGAGGTTCCAGTAGTGTTGACTTCAGTAGATGAATAGTCAGTTCCGAGATTCCAGTAGCGTTAACTCCAGTAGATGAATAGCCAGTTTCGAGGTTCCAGTAGTGTTGACTCCGGTAGATGAATAGTCAGTTTCGAGGTTCCAGTAGTGTTGACTCCAGTAGATGAATAGTCAGTTTTGAGGTTGCAGTAGTGTTGACTCCGGTAGATGAATAGTCAGTTCCGAGGTTCCAGTAGCGTTGACTCCAGTAGATGAATAGTCAGTTTCGAGGTTCCAGTAGTGTTGACTCCAGTAGATGAATAGTCAGTTTCGAGATTCCAGTAGTGTTGATTCCAGTAGATGAATAGTCAGTTTCGAGGTTCCAGTAGTGTTGACTCCAGTAGATGAATAGTCAGTTTCAAGATTCCAGTAGTGTTGACTCCAGTAGATGAATAGTCAGTTTCGAGGTTCCAGTAGCGTTGACTCCAGTAGATGAATAGCCAGTTTCGAGGTTCCAGTAGTGTTGACTCCGGTAGATGAATAGTCAGTTTCGATGTTCCACTGGCGTTGACTCCGTTAGATGAATAGTCATTTTTGAGGTTCTAGCAGTGTTGACTCCGGTAGATGAATAGTCAGTTTCGATGTTCCACTGGCGTTGACTCCGTTAGATGAATAGTCATTTTTGAGGTTCCAGCAGTGTTGACTCTGGTAGAGAGGGAGAGAGGTCGGGAAACCTGCGAAAGGGCAATTTGCAGGGGTACTGTGTGCAGCTGCTCCTTCTGAGTCTAACTTCCAGCACTTGCTCACTCTCTCAGGGCAACCGCCAACAGACAGACACCGAGGCAGCTTTTCAGCTCAGTTTTAACCCCCTTCTTTGTATATTCCAAGTGGGAAGTGAATTTACAAATCTGGCTGGGCATTGCCCACAAGGTTTCTTGATGGGGTGATACTCACCTCCCATTATGTCCTCTACCGGAGGGAGCAATTAGTTTCTGGATGTCTTTAGAAGTACCTTGTCTGGCAACAGGAGTCCATTGCCTCTTAAAAGTCACCCTGCAGCATTCCAGCCAGTGGCTTGTGTGCATTTAAAAAAAACTGAGGTCTTATTTTTTAAAGTCCAATATTTCCGGACACATGGGACTGTGTGAAAATTGGACTGCGACAGCACTTCAATAGGATTTCATTGGCCTTGGCATGTCCTGAGCTGGTGAAAGGCACTAGATTAACGTTAAGCCTCTCTGTTACTGTGTTCAGTGTGTCTTCTTTGATTTGACAACAGAGAGCAGCAGCCACAACTTGCATTCATATAGCGCCTTTACTGTCGTTTCACGTACCCGGGGCACTTCACGGGAGCGTTACCAGACCACAATGGACACTGAACCACTGCAAAAAACTGAGCCGCAGGGATGGGTTTTAAGGAGGTCTGTGGGGGAGGAGGGAGGGGTGGAGAGGTGGAGAGAGGGAATCCAGGGATTAGACCCAAGGGCAGGCACGACCATAAACGGTGGAGCAATTCTAGCAACTTCGGAACAGGAGGAGGCCATTCAGCCCCTTGAGCCTTTTTTGCCATTCAATGAGATCAAGGCTGATCCATGACCTGACCCCATATAGCCGCCTTTGCCCCATATTAATATCTTGGATCACAAAAGTCTATCAATCTCACAGATTTAAAATTAGCGATTGCCATTTGTGTAAGGGAGTTCCAAACTTCCTCCACCCTCTGTCCTTAGAAGAGTTTCCTCATTTCACTCCTGAAAAGTCTGGATCTCATTTTTAGACTCTGCCCCCTTGTCTTCAATCACCAACCAGCAGAAATATTTGTTCCCCTACCTATCTTTTTCCATTAATATCAACACTCTCGGAGTTACCATTGATCAGAAACTGAACTGGACCAGCCACATAAATACTGTGGCTCCAAGAGCAGGTCAGAGGCTGGGAATCCTGCGATGAGTAACTCAAATCCTGACTCCCCAAAGCCTGTCCACCATCTACAAGTCAGGAGTGTGATGGAATACTCCCCACCTGCCTGGATGAGTACAGCTCCCACAACACTCAAGAAGCTCGACACCATCCAGGACAAAGCAGCCCCGCTTGATTGGCACCCCATCCACAAACATTCACTCCCTCCACCACTGACGCACAGCGGCAGCAGAGTGTACCATCTACAAGATGCACTGCAGGGATTCACCAAGGCTCCTTAGACAACACCTTCCAAACCCACGACCGCTACCATCTAGAAAGACAAGGGCAGCAGACACATGGGGAACACCACCATCTGGAAGTTCCCCTCCAAGACACTCACCATCCTGACTTGGAAATATATCGGCCGTTCCTTCACTGTCGCTGGGTCAAACCCCTGGAACTCCCTCCCTAATAGCACTGTGGGTGTATCTACAACACACGGGACTGCAGCGGTTCAAGAAGGCAGCTCACCACCACCTTCTCAAGGGCAATTAGGGATGGGCAATAAATGCTGGGCCCAGCCAGCGAAGCCTACATCCTGTGAATGAATAAAGTTAATAAAAGAATCCCCTAGATCTGCTTGGAAACAACCCTTTCCAGGTGGATCCTGAATGGTCCAATTGGAGAGATTGGACGAGGCACCCTCCATCTCCTATTCAAAATGGTCTTTGAGTGTGATCACCAGAATCACCACCTCTAACTTAAACTAAAACCAGCATTAAACCCGCACTCACAGACGCTACCAAGGAGAAGAGGGGACCAGATCGCATCATAACTTTACAGTCCCGGCTCTACCTCCCACCAGCGTATGAGAACGCTCGCCCAAATCCAGTCACCCGAAGTCCTGCCCCCGGTTCCCAGTCCCAGTGTGTACCTGCCAACCAGAACGCCAGTGCCATCACCAGTTGAAGTCGGCTGTGTCGCATTACCCCTCCAAGCCCCGCTGGCAGAGGGCAGGTCTCCGACCACGGGGGTGCTTTAGAGGGGTCAATCCCCCTTTGTCTCTCTGGCCCCGGCAAGTGTTGCAGACTGAGGGAGTCAGCGTGACATTCAGAATCCCAGGAGATCTAAACTGCGCTCCAATGACTTTATTCAATGGGAAAACTATGCAGTGTGTACATGATTGAACAGGCTTTATAGTTACTGATTAGATGATGGTTACCAGGGCGTGTGTTGGAATCCCTCCTCAATTGAGATTAAATGTCTCTTTCGAAAGCAAATGCCAAACTGTCTGTTCTTTCGTATCAGTGTAATTGAATAATCAGTGTCATTCACTGAAAACAGGAGTGGACTTTTCCCCTTGTTTAATTATTTAATTCAGCCCTCAGTTTCCTTGTGCGTCAGTTCTGCTATGCTTCCCTTGACATTTTATATCCACTAAATAGCCTTTGTAGTCCGAAGGCAATCCAGCGCTAAATTCTTCAGTGCTTACGAATCAATTTTTTAAAAAAGGATTGACTGACACAAGATCTCTGGGTGTTTTAGACCAAGATGAAAGAAAATATGATGACAGAGTGAATGATTACAGAAACAGGCCACTCAGCCCAACCTCTCAATTCTGGCAACATCTGTAGAAATCCTTTTCTTCACACAGTGAGGGGTCTGCTGCACGAGGTGCTACTCTGAGGGGTGTTCAGCTGCAGAGATTGTTATACCTGTGCGGTGGGATATGGGGGGCGGGGGGAGGTGGAATTAAGAGTCAGCCACATTGCTGTGGGTCTGGAGTCCAGACCGGGTAAGGAGGGCAGATTTCCTTCCCCAGAGGGGGCATCAGTGAACCAGATGGGTTTCTACAAAAAAATCGATGATGGGTTCCTTGGCACTACGAGCGAGAGCAGCTTTCAATTCCACCAAAAAAGATTGAACGGGTTAATTAATGCCAAATTCCACCAATCACCGGGGTAGGATTTGAACCCATCGCCTGAGGTGCTCTGGGTAACGTCCCTGCCTCTGAGCCAGAAGCTCCGGGCTGAAGTCCCACTCAAGGACTTGGCAGTTAAGGAAGGGGTGCTCATAAACGTGGCCAGACAGATGGAGATTCCTGGTCAGCCACGCGAGAGAAAGAACGTTGGAGCCTCTACCATCGCTATCCATAGCTCCGGGACACAACCTGTATGGAAAAGCGTACGTTGCCACAGCAACCCGAGGGTTTGGAACCCTCCATGACCAGCCATGGAGTCTCTAGGAATTGCAGATCAACCCCCAGGACACTGCTGTGTGTGGCCCTGGGTTGTTTCTTCTGAACCTATCCTTGAACATTTCTCTTTCCCCAATATAAACGTGTTGAAAGTGGCGGGGGGAGTGGATAAAAGGCAGTTTGCTTGACAGTTAACGGCTAATGAGACTTTGCGCTTTCCGAATGGCGTCGGAAGGCAGTGCCTGACAGTAAATAAAAGCAAAATACCGCAGGTGCTGGAAACCCGAGATAAAAACTGAAAGAGCCGGCAAAACTCAGCAGGGAACTCACTCAGGAGGAGAGTCAGACCTGCTGAGTTCTTTTGCCAGCATTTTCGGTTTTTATTACAGGGATGGGGGTGATGGCCGGCTAATGGCTGGAGTGTACGTTTGCGGGGGGGGAGGTGGGGGTGATGGGGCGGGACAAGTGTGTGATGAAGCCTCCAAGGTTGACATTTAGTCACAGCTGGCAACCCTGCTGGGGCCTCCTGGTCAACATGTCAGCACCACCAGCATCACATTGAGCTGTGTGTTCAGAGGACTCTGCCCTTGTGTGGCATATGATTCAGAGAGTGCCACGACACACACGCCACACCTACACCATTAGTTTCAGCAACTGAAGAGGAATTCGAAGTGACTTTTTCAACTGGAATTCAGAAGGTGAGGCAAAGAGATTAGTTATCAGCTCTCATTCATGTACAAGAAAGCCAGGAGTCTCAGGGCTATAAAAGGCAGGAAACCTCCACCCATGCTTGTCCTTGTTTGCTGTCTTATCTGCTGATCTTTGGCATCCAGCAGGAATTTATTCCTCACGTTAGGAGCACAGGGTCTTGACTCAGGGTCAAGAGGGCACGGCAACAAAATCCACCCCAGGGCCTGAAGCCATATTCCAACTCAACGTCCGCCAGAATGCCACATTGTCAAAGGTGCTGCCTTTTGCTAATCAGAGACAGGGAGGGTTGTAGAAGCTGGGGGAGGTTACAGAGATAGGGAGGGTGGTAGGGGCTGGAGGAGGTTACAGAGATAGGGAGGGTTGTAGGGGCTGGAGGAGGTTACAGAGATAGGGAGGGTTGTAGGGGCTGGAGGAGGTTACAGAGATAGGGAGGGGTGTAGTGGCTGGAGGAGGTTACAGAGATAGGGAGTGTTGTAGGGGCTGGAGGAGGTTACAGAGATAGAGAGGGGTGTAGGGACTGGAGGAGGTTACAGAGATAGGGAGGGTTATAGGAGCTGGAGGAGGTTACAGAGATAGGGAGCGTTGTAGGGGCTGGAGGAGGTTACAGAGATAGGGAGGGTTGTAGGGGCTGGAGGAGGTTACAGAGATAGGGAGGGTGGTAGGGGCTGGAGGAGGTTACAGAGATAGGGAGGGTGGTAGGGGCTGGAGGAGGTTACAGAGATAGGGAGTGTTGTAGGGGCTGGAGGAGGTTACATAGGTAGGGAGGGTTATAGGGGCTGGAGGAGGTTACAGAGATTGGGAGGGTTGTAGGGACTGGAGGAGGTTACAGAGAAGGGAAGGGTTGTAGGGGCTGGAGGAGGTTATAGAGATAGGGAGGGTTGTAGGGGCTGGAGGAGGTTACAGAGATAGGGAGGGTTGTAGGGGCTGGAGGAGGTTACAGAGATAGGGAGGTTTGTAGGGGCTGGAGGAGGTTACAGAGATTGGGAGGGTTGTAGTGGCTGGAGGAGGTTACAGAGATAGGGAGGGTTGCAGGGGCTGGAGGAGGTTACAGAGATAAGGTGTGTTGAAGGGGCTGGAGGAGGTTACAGAGATAGGGAGGGTTGTAGGGGCTGGAGGAGGTTACAGAGATAGGGAGGGTTGTAGGGGTTGGAGGAGGTTACAGAGATAGGGAGGGTTGTATAGGCTGGAGTTTGCAATGATTTGGAGGGTTGTTGGGTTTGAGATTAGGCAGTGATAGTAGAAGGGCTGGACGGGAGTCTGTTAGCATAGTCCGGCCTGGGGGTAAGAGTTGCACCGATGAGGGTTTTCAGCAGCAGATCAGCTGAAGCTGGGGCAGATCCAGGAGACATTGCAGAGGTGGGATTAATTAGATTTTGTGATGGTGGCGAGAGGCTGTTCAGAAATCAGCTCAGGTTTAATTGCAACACTAAGGGTGTGGATGAATATTGTGGTGCAGCCTCAGAGAGTTCCCAGGAAGCTGGATGGAGCCAGTGTCTGGGGAACAGAGTTTCTGCCACATGTGAATCCACCTTCACTCCGGGAAGCATTTCAGGCTTTCAGCAGAAGTCTAGAATACGGAGTCATTGTCATGTCAGAGTTCACTGTGAGGGGTGTGTGTGTTTGTGTGTGCCCCCCCCTCCTGAGAACATTTCTATAATCCTTTCACAGGATGTGGGCTCCACTGGCTGGGCCAGCATTTATTGCCCATCCCTAATTGCCCCTTGAGAAGGTGGTGCTGAGCTGTCTTCTTGAACCGCTGCAGTCCATGTGGTGTAGGTACACCCACAGTGCTGTTAGGGGAGGGAGCTCCAGGATTTTGACCCAGCGACAGTGCAGGAATAGTGACTCCTTGATGTCACACTCGGTCAAATGCTGCCTCGATGTCAAGGGCAGTCAGTCTCACCTCACCTCGGGAGTTCAGCTCTTTTGTCCATGTTTGAACCAAGGCTGTCATGAGGTTAAAAGCTGAGAGACCCTGGCGGAACCCAAATTGAACATCAGTAACACGTTAATGCTAAGCAAGTGCCGCTTGACAGCATTGTTGCTGACCCCTTCCATTACTTTACTGATGATGGAGAGTAGACTGATGGGGCGGTAATTGGCCGGGTCGGATTTGTCCTGCTTTTTGTGTACAGGACATACCTGGGCAATTTTCCACATAGCCGGGTAGATGCCAGTGTTGTAGCTGTACTGGAACAGCTTGGGTAGGGGCAAAGCAAGTTCTGGAGCACAAGTCTTCAGTACCATTATTGGAATATTGTCAGGGCCCATAGCCTTTGCAGTACCACTGAAGTATTAATTAAATCAATGACAGCTGCTGCGCTGGGATTTGGAATCACGTCTCCAAGTTATTAACTCAGATTTCAGGGCTACTAATCCAGCAACAGAACCAACGCAATACTATAGCCAAATAGTAATGCAGGCTGACGTACCGGTACTGAGGGGGTGCTGCACTGTCAGAGGGTCAGTACTGAGGGAGCGCTGCACTGACAGAGGGTCAGTACTGAGGGAGAGCTGCACTGTCAGAGGGTCAGTACTGAGGGAGTGCTGCACTGACAGAGGGTCAGTACTGAGAGAGTGCTGCACTGTCAGAGGGTCGGTACTGAGGGAGTGCTGCACTGTCAGAGGGTCAGTACTGAGGGAGTGCTGCACTGTCAGAGGGTCAGTACTGAGGGAGTGCTGCACTGTCAGAGGGTCAGTACTGAGGGAGTGCTGCACTGTCAGGGGGTCAGTACTGGGAGTGCTGCACAGTCAGAGGGTCAGTACTGAGGGAGAGCTGCACTGTCGGAGAGTGAGCACTGAGGGAGAGCTGCACTCTCGGAGAGTCAGTACTGAGGGAGTGCTGCACTGTCGAAGGGTCAGTACTGAGGGAGTGCTGTGCTGTCAGAGAGTCAGTACTGAGGGAGTGCTGCACTGTCGGAGTGGCAACACTGAGGGAGTGCTGCACTGTCGGAGGATCAGTACTGAGAGTGTGCTGCATTGTCGGAGGGTCAGTATTGAGTGAGTGCTGCACTGTCAGAGGGTCAGTACTGAGGGAGTGCTGCACTGTCAGAGGGTCAGTACTGAGGGAGTGCTGCGCTGTCGGAGGGTCAGTACTGAGAGTGTGCTGCATTGTCGGAGGGTCAGTATTGATTGAAATGCTGCGCTTTCGGAGGGTCAGCACTGAGGGAGTGCTGCACTGTCAGAGGGTCAGTACTGAGGGAGTGCTGCGCTGTTGGAGGATCAGTACTGAGAGTGTGCTGCATTGTCGGAGGGTCAGTATTGAGTGAGTGCTGCACTGTCGGATGGTCAATACTGAGTGAGTGCTGCACTGTTGGACGGTCAGTATTGAGAGAGAGCTGCACTGTCGGAGGGTCAGTACTGAGTGAGTGCTTTACTGTCAGAGGGTCAGTACTGAGTGAGTGCTGCACTGTCGGAGGGTCAGTACTGAGGGAGTGCTGCACTGTCGGAGGGTCAGTACTGAGGGATTGCTGCACTGTCAGACGGTCAGTATTGAGGGAGAGCTGCACTGTCGGTGGGTCAGTACTGAGGGAGAGCTGCACTGTCGGAGGGTCAGTACTGAGTGAGTGCTGCACTGTCGGGAGCTCAGTACAGAGGGAGTGCTGCACTGTCGGAGGGTCAGTACTGAGGGAGCACACACTGAGATTAAGATACAGATCTGCCGTTACCTGAATGAGTGGAGGAGCAGTATTGAGTGCTAAATGGCCTTTTCTTGTTGTCATGTGACTTTATTGTTGATCAGATCTGAAAGGTTGCAATGGGTACCTAAGAGTCCAGCCCACGAACCTCAGCAACACACTTTCTGAGGTGCAATTTCATTGGAAATTAGATACACTACAGAGAATGTATACCAGAGTATTTATAAAACTCAATATTAAATAATGACGACGTTAACAGAAAAAATACAAAACTCATCACAAAATGGGTACAATTTACAACGAAAAGACACAGGACTGGCTTACAGAAGTAAAGTGCAGGAATATGGTGAAAGAAATTAGATTATGTGCAAAATAGCAACGTTCTTTCCTGACTGCTCATCTAGACACCCCTTGCCGGGTTGTCTCAGGCTTCATTCTTCCTTCTCGAGTCAACGAAGGTTGTGAACTTGAATCCCCACTCCTGAGATTTGAGCTGAGAATCCAGACACTCCCAGTGCCAGTATTGAGGGAGTGCCACACTGTCGGAGGGTCAGTACTGAGGGAGTGCCACACTATCGGAGGGTCAATACTGAGGGAGTGCTGCACTGTTGGACGGTCAGTACTGAGGGAGTGCCGCACTGTCAGAGGGTCAGCACTGAGGGAGTGCTGCACTGTCAGAGGGTCAGTACTGAGGGAGTGCCGCACTGTCAGAGGGTCAGCACTGAGGGAGTGCTGCACTGTCAGAGGTTCAGTACTGAGTGAGTGCTGCACTGTTGGAGGTGCTGTGTCCTGAGCAAAACATTAAACTGAGGCCCCCTTCAGGCAGAGATAACAGACCCCACGCCCACTATTCTAGACAGGAACACAGTCTCCTCGGCCCGATATTGATATTTCATACACCCTCGCTGAAAAAAATGGTGGATCTGGGTTATTGTCACATGGATGTTTGTGGGACCTTGCTGTGCGCAAATTGGCTACTGCATTTCCTACATGACGTTAGCACTGGCTACGCTTGACAAAGTGTTTCATTTGTGCTGTCGGATATCCTGGGGTGAAGAAAGGTGCTATAGAAATGCAGTACTCTTCATCGAAAAGGGCCACGTGTGTGTTAATGAACCATGTCGGCCTGCAGAGCTCCCTGTTACAACTCCCCGTCTGCGCTGGATCGGCCGTTGGGGGGGGGGGGGGGGTGTGGGGGGGTTGCTAAAGCTGCTCTCGAAGAGCAAGGGCTGGGGAAGGGGGAGGGTGAGTGAGGGGGAGAAGGCGGGGAGAGGGGTTGCGGGGGAACTAAGTCTGGCATAGGCTGGAGCTGATCACTGACTGAGATCGTGTGAAGGGCTAAGGCTGGGAGGGTCATCGTAGAGAGAGGAGGCCCTTCAGCCCCCTCGAGCCATTCTATCACCATCATGGCGGGCCTGTAACTTACCTCCACCTCGCTTTCCTCCATTCCCCTCAGCCCCTTTACCCAACAAAAATC
This sequence comes from Isurus oxyrinchus, assembly GCA_026770705.1. Classification (NCBI taxonomy): domain Eukaryota; kingdom Metazoa; phylum Chordata; class Chondrichthyes; order Lamniformes; family Lamnidae; genus Isurus; species Isurus oxyrinchus. Next base: position 12,593,020 of record JANJGN010000034.1, read on the forward strand.
TACCAATCTCAGTTCTGAAGGAAAAACGTTCCAGTTGACCCTTCCCCAGTCTCTGCAGCTTCTCTGGGGGTGAGGGTTGGGTGGGGGTGGGGAGTTCCAGATTTCCACTCCCTGTTGCGTGAAGGGGTCTTTCTTGACCTCACCCCGACTCAAACTTTATAAATGTCCTTCCCCCTTGTTCTGGGCTCCCTCAGTAGCCCCCCCACAGCGCCACTCATGCATCCCCTCCCCCTCCCAACCTCCACCTCCACCACCACCAATACGAGGAATAGAATTTCTCTCTTGACCCTATGGAATCCTCTCATCTTAAACCCGATGATTAGATCCCGCTCCCCGCCACCTCTTAATCCTCTATATTCCTGAGAGAATACAAGACTATGGACTCTGGGTCTATACTCGATGGAGTTTAGAAGGATGAGGGGGGATCTGATTGAAACTTACAGAATACTGAAAGGCCTGGATAGAGTGGACGTGGGGAAGATGTTTCCATTAGTGGGAGAGACTAGGACCCGAGGGCACAGCCTCAGAGTAAAGGGAAGACCTTATAGAACAGAGATGTGGAGAAACTTCTTTAGCCAGAGAGTGGTGAATCTATGGAATTCATTGCCACAGAAAGCTGTGGAGGCCAGGTCACTGAATGTATTTAAGAGCGAGATAGATAGGTTCTTGATTGGTAAGGGGATCAAAGGTTATGGGGAGAAGGCGGGAGAATGGGGTTGAGAAACTTATCAGCCATGATTGAATGGCGGTGCAGACTCGATGGGCTGAATGGCCTAATTTCTGATCCTATGTCTTATGGTCTTATGATCTATCCTCGTAATTCAACCCTTTACCGCATGGTTAACCTCAGGAGAGAAAAAAAAGCAACAGGGCCAACTATTTTGCGACGGGAAGGGCGCTTTGTCACCCTGTCAGTCTGGTCCTCCTTTCCTCCAGGAATGAAGTGGTTTAAGGTGTTGCCTCCAATTGCACCAACCCACCCACAATCGTCATACCAGCGCGTTCAATCCTTCAGCAGCCGGGGTTGGTTTACTACTCCAGCTGCCAAGTTTCCCCGTGGGGATTTATTCCCTGGGATGCCATTCCTGTCTCGGCTTGCAGCAGCCGTGGAGTGGCAGGGCCGAAGAAATCACGGGATCTGTTCCAGGGATAGGCTGGTGCCTGAGAGAAGGGGAGGTCGGGAGGTGGGGTTGTGGGGGGTGGGGGGGCGGTGGTTCGATGGAGGGCGTTCAAAATCAGGAGGGGTCTGGACGGAGCAGATAGGGGAGAAGCCAAGGGTCCGAGGCGGCGGTGTGGTCAAGCCGCCACCCTCGTCGAGGGGGGCTCGAGGGGGGGGGGGGCGAGTGGCCTAACTCCGGCTCCTAACTCGCACGCTCGCAATGTAGCGCCTCCTGCTGGCGGAAGGATCGGGACGCGGGGGAGGCTGGCTTTAAAGGGATTGGCAAAAGGAGGAACGGCGATGGGGGAGGAGGGGGAAATCCTTTCATGCAGCGAGCGGTTAGCACCTGGAAGGCGCTGCCCGTGAGCGGGGGGAGGGGAGAAGGTGGGGGGGGCAGGTTCCATCGAGGCCTCCTATCGGGAATTAGATCGCTCACTGAAGAGGGTGGGGGTGGGGCAGCAAAAAAATAAAAAATACAGGGCAACAGGGGTAAGGCAGGGGAGTGGGAGCAGGTGAGTCGCTCTCGCAGGGAAGCAGCACAGGTACAAGGGGCCGAATGGCCTCCCTCCGTGCTGTGACCACTCTACGAGTCTAGGCTCACAAGCCTCGTCTCCAAGAAGGAGCTAAGCGGCGATGTTGCACGCTGACCTAAGATGGTTGGTCGGGAGCCACGGGGAAATGTCAGTGCCACCATCAATTCAGGAATGGTATTTTTGCCCTGTTCACCTACCCCCATCCCCCTCCGCAATGAGCTCTGGGCGAGCGGTGAGCGCTAGAAGCACCGCACTGTCAGGGCCACGACACAGGGATAATCTGTGGATACAGTCCGCAGCCACTACATGACCATATTACAGCAACAAACAACTTGCATTAATCTAGCGCCTTTCATGTAGGGAATCATCCCAGGAGAGGCAGGACTGTGGAGGGATTTGAAAACAAGGATGATGATTTGAAAATGACTGTACCCTGATAATCTGACCCACTATACCAACACCTGACACAGCAGCTAGCAGAGATGAAAGTGCTGAACTCGTTGTACCTGGGGAGAAGCAGGTCAAAAATCAGGGGGACAGAAAAGAGATTTCACCTGCTGAGAGCCGCCCTGTAACATAGCTGTAAATCTTCAAACTGGACTGCGAGCACAGGAGTATAGGCGCAAGATTCATGTGTGATGGGAACATGGGCTGTGTCCTGCCCCCTTTGGAGCGGTCAATACTGGGAAGAGATGGCCTCCAGGCATTGATTATCGCTTTCAGAAAAGGTGATGTGTAAAAATCCAGAGCCGGAGGAGGGAGGTTAAGGGAGGGGATGAAGCTGATTCAAGCTATGAATGTCACACGTCACTGGCGTTTTCCTTCACTCATAGCCATCGGCTAGGTGGCTTTGTAACCCTTTCCTGCCCCCCCCCTCTCGAGCTCAAATTCTCTCCCCTTCCCCCTGACTTGTCATCTTCAGCAGGTCTCTCTCTGCTCCACTTTCATTCATCCATAACCCCACCCCCACTCCGCTCCCAATGCAGAGTCCTCCAAGGGCTCACACCTCGAGCTGCTTCCAAGCACTTCCTGGTTAAGACCTGCCTTTGTTGGTCATCACCCTCAACCCCACCCCCAGTGTCCAAACGTGCCCCTCCTGCAATCCCCGTGGTGTAGCTCCTCGATAGCCTTCCGGTTGATGGATGGTGTCGATAGATCAGTAATTACATCGTGGCTGAACCTTGACAATATTCTTGAAGACAGGCAATTGCATTGGAAAGCAATTAAGACAACGGCATGTTAAAACAGGCGATGGGCATAGGTTCACCCATCGAAATAGTATAATTAAAAGAGTCATCAAAATAGAATAAATGGGTACAGCTGTAACACCCTGGTGTGCAAGGGACTGGGAGAGTTTGCTACATTGCAGAGCCTTCTTGAAAATAAATCAGCCTGATGTAAAAGACTAGCTTGGACTCATTCTTCCATGACAAGCGCTTATTGTGAGTAACAGATGGTGGAAAATTTTCCAGTTCGGCCAGTGCCCGGTCTGTGGTCAGGGCAAGGGCTGAGGAGCCAATTGGCCTCCTTCTCCTCCCATGTTCTCTTAAGCCTCCAATGCATCAGCACTGACATGAACATTACTGTCCGTTTCCTGGTGACCAGGTGAAGGTTGGTGTCTGTGAGGTGTTAGGCGATACTGAAAAGCAAGCTCTCGCAAGGCTTGGCGGGTGGGGGGGGGGGGGGCGGGTGTCGAGGTCTGTCATCTTTTTCTGGAGCAATTCCCCAGCTCAGAGGGTCTCTGAATGTTGTCCCCTTTCCATATCGACGGAGGCATGGACGCAGCTTGATAAGGGATGCAGCATCAATCGAGGTTAGTGTGCAGCAAGTTAAGGGATGCAGCCTCAATCAAGGTTGGTGTGCAGCAAGTTAAGAGATGCAGCATCTGTCAGGGTAGGTGTGTAGCAAGTTAAGGGATGCAGCATCTGTCGGAGTAGGTATGCAGCAAGTTAAGGGATGCAGCATCAATCAAGGTTAGTGTGCAGCAAGTTAAGGGATGCAGCATCTGTTGGCATAGGTGTGCAGCAAGTTAAGGGATGCAGCATCTGTCGGGGTAAGTGTGCAGCAAGTTAAGGGATGCAGCATCTGTCGGGGTAGGTGTGCAGCAAGTTAAGGGATGCAGCATCTGTTGGGGTAAGTGTGCAGCAAGTTAAGGGATGCAGCATCTGTCAGGGTAAGTGTGCAGCAAGTTAAGGGATGCAGCATCTGTCAGGGTAAGTGTGCAGCAAGTTAAAGGATGCAGCATCTGTCGGGGTAGGTGTGCAGCAAGTTAAGAGATGCAGCATCTGTCAGGGTAAGTGTGCAGCAAGTTAAAGGATGCAGCATCTGTCGGGGTAGGTGTGCAGCAAGTTAAGAGATGCAGCATCTGTCGGGGTAGGTGTGCAGCAAGTTAAGAGATGCAGCATCTGTCGGGGTAGGTGTGCAGCAAGTTAAGGGATGCAGCATCTGTCGGGGTAGGTGTGCAGCAAGTTAAGAGATGCAGCATCTGTTGGGGTAGGTGTGCAATGCCACATAAATCAATGTAAATTCAGCAAGCTAAGGGATGAGGCATTAATTGGGATAAGTGGAGCAATTTATGGGACTCTGCTTTAGTTGGAATGAGTGTGCAGTATGGTAAGGAATGCAGCATCAATTGTGGTGAGTCTGCAGCAAATTAATCGATGCAGCCCCAATCCAGGAAATGGTGTGGTTTTACTTAAATAAGGTGCAGGATTAAAAGGGGTAAGGGTGCCTCCATGGTATATTCATACTTCAGTCGCATAGTTCTCAATGATCTGTTACTTTGACCTTGTCCTCTGGAGAGCGATTTTACCGACTGTGAGAGAGAGAGAGAGAGAGAAAAAAGGTTACACTCTTTGTCATGGATTCACGATTTCAGACACCTCACCAATATATACAGGGTTGCAGTAGCTTCCAGCTGGAGTGAGAAACACACGGAATCACATCTCGCGCAGGCTCATTACTTAGTTAGAAATTAGCATGTGGAGAGATATTCACCTTTCGCTGAACAAGCGACCAAGCCTATCAATGTGCCAACGATCACAAATAAAACAGGAAGTACAAAACGGTGCCGTGGGTTTGTCCTCAAGTCTACTCTGCACTGAGGGAATCTTGAAGATGCTGAAAGAGGAAGAATTTGGGATAGATGAGGTTGTCATAGCGGCATCACCAGCACATTCTTCACAGCTGGTGCACACAAAGATACAAGGATATGTACACAAGCACACGCGCACGTAAGCACACGTATATAAGCACAGGTAAATAAGCACACGTACACAAGCACGTATGTGCACAGTGGATCAGTGGGTCAGCGCAGAAAGACAGGGTTTTACTCCCAGTGCCAGCCCCGTCACCGATGCTGTTTTCTGGGTGAGATTTTAAATTGTAAACCTGTCCGTCCTGTCAGCTGGGCATAAAAGATTCCAGGGATGATCTGTGGAAGAACGGCACTGGAGGGGTGGGGGTGGGGGGGGGGGGGGTGGGTGGGTGCAGTGGGTGGTGCAGGGTTCCTCTCCAGCGCCCAGAGCCAATATGTATCCCTCGCCTAAAATCAGGGAGGCATATTCTATGGTCATTATCTCATTGCTGTTTGTGGGATCTTGCTGTGCGCAGATTTGCATTTCTGACATTGCAGAGGCAACTCCACTTGAGAAAGTGCTTCTTGACTCCAAACGTGTGAGGGGAGGTCTTGAAAGGCGCTATAGAAATGTAAGCTCTTTCTCCTAAGCCTCCAAGATTGCCTGGCATTTAAGACGAAGATTGGTAAACACCAGAGCAAAAATAACAGAAGAGGAGAAGAAATAGGGGCAGGTGGAGGCCACTCAGCCCCTCGAGCCTGCTCCCCCCATTCAATAAGATCAAGGCTGATCATCTACCTCAACTCCACTGTCTCTCCCCATCCCTTAGAATGCCTAAAAAAATCTCTCGATCTCAGTCTTGAATATACTCAACGAATGAGCCTCCACAACCCATGTGATTTGTGCACCGAGACACCCAAATCCTTCAGATCCTTTAAGCATCTCTGTTTTTAAACAAAATATTCTGCCTTTCTATTCTCCAGACCAATTTCCATAATTCCCTGCGGTGTGGTCCATCTGCCACCTTCTGTCCCACTCACCCAAACTGTCCAGGCCCCTGTGCAGACTCTTTGTGTCCTCCTCACAGCTTAGCTGCCCCACCTAACTTTGTATCATCAGAAACACGGACACATTATACTCGGTCCCCCTTCACCTAGCTCCTTGATAGGCATTGTAAATAGCTGAGGCTTGAGCATTGATCCTTACAACAACCCAACTTATCCCAGCCCATTTATTCCCCTTCTCTGTTTTCTATCCATTAACCAATCCTCAATCCAAGCGAATATATGGAAGAATGTCCTGATAGGATGGGGCGTAGGGGAAAGATGCTCATGTGGACCAGATGGGCTGAATGGACTGTTTGTGTTGCAACTGCTACATATCACTCTGCAATGATCCCTCCACAGTAACTTGAGAAATTCCTCTTTGAATATTTCTGAAAAGAAAGACATGCTGTCAAAGTTTTTCGTCTTGCACTCATCAGGACAAACACAAGGATGCCAAATTTCAGATGATCACAACAATCTATACTGTAGGAGAAAAGGGTGCTGATTTATTGGCAAGTCAACTGTGATTGGCCAGGGCACTGTCATGGAGAAAGCAATGGGGAACTATAGGCTCCCCAAGCTTCTGGGTAAGTCACAAAAAGGTGCAAGGCTTGGACACATTCCTTTTGTTTGTAGGGAATGATTGCCCTGCGTGGAAATATACATTGCTTTGAGCACGCATAAATAAGCCACATTATGAACTTGACTGATTATCTTAAATCGGTTGTTAGTGTAGTTATTAGCGCACTCAAGGTTGTTCAGAAAGTGCTGCCCAATCGCAGAATGGCATCGAATATTAGACATTTTCTGACAACAGTGTGGATGATGGTGGTTAATGATATAGCAACAAGCTGCCACCTAATAAATTCAGACTGCCAGTCTTGTTGTTAAGTTGGTTTGCCGCCAAGCAAGCATAGGAGCCACAGTCCTCGAGGCTGAACATGGGCAGGTTGAGACTCTGTCCAGAATTCAGACGGACAATCTCCCGTCTCCGTGATGTTCCTCCCATCCTTTCTCCAGGAGAATTCAGGCTTTGTCCCACGTTCCACTGAGCAACTTAAAGTCACATTGCGGGAGGAGAAGGTCTCATTGGGTGTCATGGTGACCATGATCCCAGCAATGGGTTCTGGGGAAGAAGGCATTTTGAAGTCAGCACACGGCATGTTTACAATCACAGTCGTGCATTACCGAGTCACAACCTCTGAAAGAGGACCTGTCACATGATATTACTTTTCAAGGCGAATACTGGGAAATATCCTGTTAAAAAGGACAGAGGAGCCCAGTAACAAACACTCCCAGGACAGGTACAGCACGGGGTTAGATACAGAGTAAAGCTCCCTCTACACTGTCCCCATCAAACACTCCCAGGACAGGTACAGCACTGGGGTTAGATACAGAGTAAAGCTCCCTCTACACTGTCCCCATCAAACACTCCCAGGACAGGTACAGCACGGGGTTAGATACAGAGTAAAGCTCCCTCTACACTGTCCCCATCAAACACTCCCAGGACAGGTACAGCATGGGGTTAAATACAGAGTAAAGCTCCCTTAACACTGTCCCCATCAAACACTCCCAGGACAGGTACAGCACGGGGTTAGATACAGAGTAAAGCTCCCTCTACATTATCCCCATCAAACACTCCCAGGACAGGTACAGCACGGGGTTAGATACAGAGTAAAGCTCCCTCTACACTGTCCCCATCAAACACTCCCAGGGCAGGTACAGCACGGGGTTAGATACAGAGTAAAACTCTCCCTACACTGTCCCCATCAAACACTCCCAGGACAGGTTACAGCACGGGGTTTGATACAGAGTAAAGCTCCCTCTACACTGTCCCCATCAAACACTCCAGGACAGGTACAGCACGGGGTTAGATACAGAGTAAAACTCCCTCTACAATGTCCCCATCAAACACTCCAGGACAGGTACAGTACGGGGTTAGATACAGAGTAAAGCTCCCTCTACTCTGTCCTCATCAAACACTCCCAGGACAGGTACAGCACGGGGTTAGATACAGAGTAAAACTCCCTCTACAATGTCCCCATCAAACACTCCCAGGACAGGTACAGTACGGGGTTAGATACAGAGTAAAGCTCCCTCTACACTGTCCCCATCAAACACTCCCAGGACAGGTACAGCACGGGGTTAGATACAAAGTAAAGCTCCCTCTACTCTGTCCCCACTAAACACTCCCAGGACAGGTATAGCACGGGGTTAGATACAGAGTAAAGCTCCCTCTACACTGTCCCCATCAAACACTCCCAGGACAGGTACAGCATGAGGTTAGATACAGAGTAAAGCTCCCTCTACTCTGTCCCCATTAAACACTCCCAGGACAGGTACAGCACAAGGTTAGATACAGAGTAAAGCTCCCTCTACTCTGTCCCCATTAAACACTCCCAGGACAGGTACTGCAAAAATGTGATAGTTTCCACCACATGCATGTGGACAAATTGGATACCAACTTTTAGGCTTCAAAGGAAATTTACTGAGCCATTGTCTCACTGAACGCCCTATACCATTGACTCTGCTGATTAGAGTTGGCTACCTCAGTCTACACCATCAACCAAACTGAGCATATTTGGCCTCCTTTGTCCACACCATGAACCTTACTAAACATAGTTGGCCACCTCTGTCTATACAATTAGCTCTACTCATCATAGTTGGCCAGCTGTGTCTACACCCCTAAGCCCCCACTCACCGTAGAGGGTCACCTCCGTCGAGGCCTTGTCCTCTGCCCCATCGTCAGCAGTCACAGTGATCTGATAGGTGCCTTGGTCACTGGGTGTGAAGTGAAAAAGGACAAGAGAGCCTGTCTCGCTGTCAAACTTGATCCTCTGGCGGAAGGGTGTGGAGGGAAGGGTTTTGTTTTTGCTGACAATGTACTGCAGGATTCGCGTGGGCCCCTCCTTGTCCACTTTCCAGGTGATGCTGTGCAGTTTGTTTGAGGGCTCCACAAGGTACGTGGCCTCCAAATACACGGGATGGCCACTGATGCCGTGAATAATCGCCTCCTTCACATTCACGTTCAGACACAACCCTGCACCTAACAGGCAGAGGAGATCAGACTCAGCATAAAAGATAGAGACTGGCTTACAGATAGGAATCTAACCGAGGGGTTCGGGCTGGTTTATATATAGAATAACAGATACCCGGGAGTGAGTTACAGACTGGAATCTAATCGAGGGGTTCAGGGGGTTTATATATAGAATAACAGATACCCAGGAGTGAGTTACAGACTGGAATCTAATCGAGAGGTTCAGGGGGTTTATATATAGAATAACAGATACCCAGGAGTGAGTTACAGACTGGAATCTAATCGAGGTGTTCGGGTGGTTTATATATAGAATAACAGATACCCAGGAGTGAGTTACAGACTGGAATCTAATCGAGGGGTTCAGGTGGTTTATATATAGAATAACAGATACCCGGGAGTGAGTTACAGACTGGAATCTAATCGAGGGGTTTGGGCTGGTTTATATATAGAATAACAGATACCCGGGAGTGAGTTACAGACTGGAATCTAATCGAGGGGTTCGGGGTGGTTTATATATAGAATAACAGATACCCGGGAGGGAGTTACAGACTGGAATCTAATCGTGGGGTTTGGATGGTTTATATATAGAATAACAGATACCCGGGAGTGAGTTACAGACTGGAATCTAATCGAGGGGTTCGGTGTGGTTTATATATAGAATAACAGATACCCGGGAGTGAGTTACAGACTGGAATCTAATCGAGGGGTTCGGGGTGGTTTATATATAGAATAACAGATACCCGGGAGTGAGTTACAGACTGGAATCTAATCGAGGGGTTTGGAGTGGTTTATATATAGAATAACAGATATCCAGGTGTGAGTTACAGACTGGAATCTAATCGAGGGGTTCGGGGGGGGGTTTATATATAGAATAACAGATACCCGGGAGTGAGTTACAGACTGGAATCTAATCGAGGGGTTCGAGGGGGTTTATATATAGAATAACAGATACCCTGGAGTGAGTTACAGACTGGAATCTAATCGAAGAGTCAAGCTGTATGGCCTGTTTGTCTGCTGCAGATATTACAGATTAAGGAATACAGTTTAGCACTGTTATAAACATATAATAAACAGTCACAAGAAAGTGAAGAATAGTTTTACAACGACGATTTCAGAACTGAGAGTTTCTGGGAAGGGCTACACTGCTGGGGCTCTTTCCTGTCCAAAAGCGAAGGCTGTCAGCTGACTGATCATTTCACATGATCAAGGGATTTAATTAGCTTGACATAAGAAAGATGTTTTCACTTGTAGGGAACTACAGGTATGAGCTTGTCAGCAATAAATGCTAATCCACGGGTGCACCAGACTTGTGTGCAGTTCTCCTGCATTTTGGGATGCAGGATATTGAAGAGTAAATGTTCTAGTTCACAGGGGCCAATTGGACAGTGTCAATCAGTGGCCACTTCTCACACCTTGGAGTCAGGAAGCTGTGGGTTCACAACCCCCTCTGCTAACCTGGAGCTGACCACTCGGATAAGGCTATCAGTTGAGGCCAGACCTGAACACTCGAGGGGCTTTAAGAAATCTCATGGAAGGAAAAAAATAAAAAAAACTTGCATTTATATAGCATTTTTCACAACCACCAGATGAGCCAAAACGCTTTCCAGCCAATGAAGCACTTCTTGGGAGTGTAGTCACTGTTGTGATGTAGGAAACGCTAATACATACACAAAGCAAGATCCCACGAACAGCAATGCGACAACACCGATGGTTCTGCTTTTGTGAGGTTGGGTTGGGAGATAAATAATGGGCAGGGCACTGACGTTAATTCCACCCCCCCAACCCCTCCCCCCCACCGACTCCTCTTCAAAATAGCAGATGTGGGCCCATTACATCCACCCGAGCAGGCAGTCAGGGGCCTCAGTTTAACGTCTCATCCAAAAGACAGCACCTCCGACACTCCAGTACTCCCTCGGTACTGCACAGGGAACATCAGTCTTCGTTTTTGTGCTCAGGTCAGGGAGTGAGATTCGAACCCTCAACCTGGCAGCTCAGAGGCAAGGGCACTGCCCCATTGAGCCACAGCAGAGGCGGGGGGGGGGGGGGGGGGGGGGTGGGGGGGTGCTAGTTCTTCCTGATTCTCTCGGCTAACATTTGTACCTTAGCCCGCGCCTCAAGGGCAGGTTATCCGGCCGATTGTCACATTGCTGGCTGTGGGATCTTGCTGTGCGTGTAACGTCTGCCACATTTCCGACATTGCAACAGGCGGTTCGCAAAGTGCTTCACGGGCTGTAGCGTGCTCAAGATCGTGAAAGGTGCTCCAGAAATTCATTCCTATTCCAACTGCTTTAAGTTCCTCCAGATGTGGTGGGGGCTCTTTGAGTTAGCGCCCGCCTGGAGGCCGTTCTGGAAGCTTTAAAATGACTTTGTAGCAGCTTGATATTATCGAGCGACTATCCGGGCCATTTCGGAGGGTATTTTAAGAGACGGCCCCTTGGCTGTGGGGTCTGCAGCCACACATAGGCCAGATCGGGTAAGGGAGGCAGATTTCCTTCCCCAAGGGACATTAGTGAACCAGGTGGGCTTTTACACCAATTGCTTCCTGGTCCCTTTTGCTAAGCCTCACTTTTAATTTCCAGATGAATTAACTGAAGTTAAATTCCACCCAGCTATTGGTTTGGGATTTGAAACCATGTCTTCAGCGCTCTGAAGAGGAGTCATACGGACTCGAAACATTAACTCTGTTTCACTCCCCACAGACCTTCTGTTTCTCTCTCTTCCAAGCATTAGTCTGGGTCCCTGGATTGCTAGCCCAGTGACATTACCATTGCCCTCAAACCTGCACCACTTAGAAGGACAAGGGCAGTAGGTAGATGGGGACACCACCACCTGGAAGTTCCCCTCTAAGCCACTCACCATCCCTGACTTGGAAATATATCGGCCGTTCCTTCACTGTCGCTGGGTCAAAATCCTGGAGCTCCCTCCCTAACAGCGCTGTGGGTGTACCTACACCACATGGGCTGCAGCGGTTCAAGAAGGCAGCTCACCACCACCCTCTCAAGGGAAATAAATGCTGGCCTAGCCAGCGACCCATGAATGAATAAGTTAAAAAAAAATCATCCCAAAGTCTCCATGTTTCAATCAGAATTGCGCACAGTTCTCTGGAATGGAGTCCGGACAATGCTCCAAAATATCCTCACACACCTACTCACCTCACCCCTGAGGGTTTAGGAGTTAGCAAATAACCCTACGTAAGAAATAATCCTACATCAGGTCTTGAATATATTCAGTGAGCCAGCCTCCCACCGCTCTCTGGGGAAGAGAGTTCCAAACACTCATGACCCTCTGAGAGAACTTCCTTCTCATCTCCGTCTTAAATGGGAGACCCCTGATCTTATAACTGTGCCGCACCCTGCCCCCAGTTCCAGGATTCCCCAGGAGGTGGGGGGGACATTCCCTCAATGTCCAAACTGTCGAGCCCCACTCAGAATCTTTTATGTGTCAATAAGATCACCCACCTGTCAGTAGGAGAACGATGCTGATTATCACCGAAGGCCAAGTCTGTCTTACATCCATGTGTCAATGAGCAGTATTGAATCACGTTGAATCAAATTCTCCATTTGCCCCCATCCAGTCTGCCTTGTACACTGTCAACCTCTGCGAATATCACAAGACTGTGGTCAGTGAGACCTCTCCAAGGTTAGGAGCTGTTGCCAGGGACTATCCACACTGTCATGCCTTAGGAGGGTGCTTTTTCAGCAGGAATTTTCCAGTCCCATGAGCTGAGAGAGAGAGAGAGAGAGGGTGGCAGGGGGGGAGGCATGGGGAGGAGGCAGGAGAGGGAGGAGAGGGAATGCATGAGAGGGGGTGTGAAGGAGAGGTCAAAAGGGGCGGAAGGAGAAAGAGGAAGAGAGTAGGAGAGAGAGATAGAGAGATGTAGGCAGAGGAGATTGAGAGAAGAGAAAGGGAGAGAGGCAGAGAGAGAAGGAGTGAGAGGTCAAAAGGGGCAGAGAGAGAGAGAGAGAGGAAGAGAGAGAGGAAGAGGGAGAGGGAGTGAGAGAGGGAGTGAGAGAGGAAGAGAGAGAGGAAGAGAGAGAGGGAGTGAGAGAGGGAGTGAGAGAGGAAGAGAGAGAGGGAGTGAGAGGTCAAAAGGGGCAGAGAGAGAGAGAGGGAGGGACAGAGAGAGAGGAAGAGAGAGAGGAAGAGAGAGAGGAAGAGAGAGAGGGAGTGAGAGGTCAAAAGGGGCAGAGAGAGAGAGAGGGACAGAGAGAGAGGAAGAGAGCATTATAGAGATACATAGAGAGAGGGCGAGAGAATACTGAGCAAGGAAAAGGGGGAGGAAGAGGGAGAGAGAAGGGCAGGGAGTGAGGGAGAGGGAGTGAAGCAGGGAGACAGAGTGAACTGAAGAGAGATAAAGAAGGAGTGCGAATGGAGGGGGGGGAAAAGAAAAGGAGAGAGGAAGAAAGATAGAGGGTGTAGAAAAGGAGTGGGGGGGAAAGAGACAGGGAGAGAAAGGCAGAGAGAGGGGGGAGGGTGAGAGAGATAGGGAGAGAGAAAAGGGGGAGAGAAAGGGTGAGGGACATAGAGAGACAGGGAGAGAGAGGAGAGGGAGGGAAAAAAGGGCAAGAGCGAGGGAGAGGAAAAGGGAAGAGAGACAGCGTGAGGGAGAGAGGGAGGTAGAGAGGCAGAGAGAAAACAGGGAGAAAGAGAGGGAGAGAGGGGGGAACAGAGAGAGAGGCAGAGAGAGAGAGGAGGTTGAGAGATAGAGGGAGAGGGAGAGGCAGGGAGAGAGGGAGAGGTCGTGGGGGAGAGAGGCAGGGCGAGGGGCAGAGAGAGGGAAAGAGAGAGGAAAGATAGACAGGGAGAAAAAGAGGGAGGGGTGAAAGATCAGAGACAGATTCACATACAGGGATGATGAGATATTCTCACCCCCTTGTGGTTTCCGAATGATAAGGATGTAGGTTGAAATGAGCTTATTTAACCAGTTTGTCCTACGGATGGATTTAGTGAAAATTTTGGCACTAACTAGTTAAAAGCTGAAGCACATCGGGAACACACATTAATCCAGACCAACTCCCCAACCCCAGCAACCTGGTTTTAATCATCGAACACAGAACCCTTTGAGCTGGGGGAAAGGGTCCACCCCAATCACCTCGCGCTCGATCCTGGACCGGACCCTAAAACCTGTCTTCCGGACAAGATGTTAAACCGAGACCCGTGACTGCACCCCTACCCCTCACCCCTCCACCAGGTCAAAATAAAAAAACCTCCCACAGCCACCATTGAAAGAAAAGGTATGGGTGGGGCGCGGGGGTACAGAAGAGGAGAAGACCACCGGGTGGTCTTGGGACCCCCAGATTTATCCCTGGACTGACATCGCTTGGCAGCCAATGATTTAATTGCTGCACGTGGGATCTTCCTGTGCGCAGCACGGCTCGCCTCTCGTTCCTGGCCCGGGTTAAAATGGGGTGGGGGGGGGGAGGTTTTGGTGCGAGAGGGGGATGGGTGGGGGGGGAGGGGGGGCGGAATCCACAGACCCTCTCCTCAAGCAGTGCACTGAGCCCTCCCGCTTCCCCACCCCAACACCCGACACAGGAAGCGGCTGTACTCACCCCCTCCTTCTGAGCTGTTAGCGATCCACGTCCTGAGAATCCCGGGGGGGCAGAAATGTTCAGCGATCAAGGAGGGGGGATGGGGGGGGCGGGGAGAAGGAGGCTCCAAGGAAACCAATATTCCCCAAGTGGAGGGATAAATTCCTGAGCTGAGGTGACAGCAGCGAGACAGACGTGCACTTGGCCTTCCCAACCTGTCTTGAATGTTCCTTCTTCTCAATATCTGGACTCAGCTCATTACAAAACCAAGAGACAGGATTGAAGAGAAAATGAAACCAATAGTAAAAGGAAAGCAAGCACATTCTGCAACTGACGTCTGTTGACAGGAATTCGGGTTCATCAGTATCACAAATAAAAAAAAAACAGGATGTCTAGAACCACTCAGCTCCTTTGAAGCACTTCATCAGGGAAAGGGTACTTAAAGGGGAGAGATGTTGGTCAGAGAGAGAGATGGAGGTCAGAAAGTTGTTTTTTCCCCTCGAGAGAGAGAGAGCATTTTGAGGAGGATTGGGAGGTGGGCAAGTAGAAGGACGGAGGGATTGAGGAATCCCGTAGTCCGGGACTGCGGGTCCTGAGGGTTAAGGGAGTGGGATGTGTGATGGAATGGGAGGTTGGAGCTCAGTGCACGCACATGCACCACACACACACACATACTCTTACTCTTTTACCCCTTCTCCTCTCTCTTACACCCTCTCCCTCCTCTACCCTCTCTCTCTTCCTCTCTCACCCACTCTCCCTGCTTCTTGACCTTCATTCCCTCAACCCCTCTCTGTCTCTGCTCCTCTCTCTCCTGCTGTCTCTCCATCTCTCTTTCCCTATATCTCAATCTGCATCTCTCCCTTCACACTCTCACCCTCTCTTCCACTCTCTCTCTCTCCATCTCTCTATTTCTCTATTTCTCTCCCTTCATTCTCTCACCCCTGTGTCTCTACCCCTCTCCCTCCTGCTCTCTCTCCCTATCTCTCTCTCTGCACCTCTCACTTCACTCTCTCACCCTTTGTCCCCTCTCTATCTCTCCCACTCTCTCTCTCCTCTCTCTCTCTCTCTTTCTCATTCTCTCCCTTCATTCTCTCATCCCCCTGCCTCTCTGCCACTCTTTCTCCCAATCTCTCTCTGCACCTCTCACCCCTCTCTTTCCATCTCCCTCCCAATCTGTCTCTCTCTGTCTGTTTCTCTCCCTTCATTCTCTCACCCTCTCTGACCCCTCTGTCCCTCCCTCAAATTCCCTGTCTCCCCCACTTTCCGCCCCTCTCCCTCAAGCATTTGGCCACCTGTCCCTCATTTCTCTACATGTGGCACCCTGTTCAGTTCCCCTGGATGACGCTGCTCTGGGACATTTTCCCATGTGGCAGGCACTACATCAATGCAGGTTGCTGTTGTTCTGTTTAATTTCCTGAATTGGCATGGAGGTTGTTTCTCAGGATGATTAGGAGTCCTCACCCGATCTATCTTTTTATCTGCCCTTCTGTCTATCCACATTTCTGTCTCTACCCATCTGTCTGCCTTGATCTATTTCTCTATCTGCTTATCTATTTCACAATCTATCTATTTGCTCCCTCTCTCTCCTCCATCTCTGTTTCCATCTCTCTCCATATCTATTTATCTATCTACCTCTCTCTCTCTATCTCTCTCTCTCCGCATATCCATCTACCCCTCACTCTCTCTCTCTCTCCGCATATCCATCTACCCCTCACTCTCTCTCACTCTCCGCATATCCATCTACCCCTCACTCTCTCTCTCTCTCTCCGCATATCCATCTACCCCTCACTCTCTCTCTCTCCGCATATCCATCTACCCCTCACTCCCTCTCCGCATATCCATCTACCCCTCACTCTCTCTCTCTCCGCATATCCATCTACCCCTCAATCTCTCTCTCTCTCCGCATATCCATCTACCCCTCACTCTCTCTCACTCTCCGCATATCCATCTACCCCTCACTCTCTCTCTCTCTCCGCATATCCATCTACCCCTCACTCTCTCTCTCTCTCCGCATATCCATCTACCCCTCACTCTCTCTCACTCTCCGCATATCCATCTACCCCTCACTCTCTCTCTCTCTCCGCATATCCATCTACCCCTCACTCTCTCTCTCTCTCCGCATATCCATCTACCCCTCACTCTCTCTCTCTCCGCATATCCATCTACCCCTCACTCTCTCTCTCTCCGCATATCCATCTACCCCTCAATCTCTCTCTCTCTCCGCATATCCATCTCTCTCTCTCCGCATATCCATCTCTCTCTCTCTCCGCATATCCATCTCTCTCTCTCTCCGCATATCCATCTCTCTCTCTCTCTCCGCATATCCATCTCTCTCTCTCTCTCCGCATATCCATCTCTCTCTCTCTCTCCGCATATCCATCTCTCTCTCTCTCCGCATATCCATCTCTCTCTCTCTCCGCATATCCATCTCTCTCTCTCTCCGCATATCCATCTCTCTCTCTCTCTCCGCTTATCCATCTCTCTCTCTCTCTCCGCTTATCCATCTCTCTCTCTCTCTCCGCATATCCATCTCTCTCTCTCTCCGCATATCCATCTCTCTCTCTCTCCGCATATCCATCTCTCTCTCTCTCCGCATATCCATCTCTCTCTCTCTCCGCATATCCATCTCTCTCTCTCTCCGCATATCCATCTCTCTCTCTCTCCGCATATCCATCTCTTTCTCTCTCCGCATATCCATCTCTCTCTCTCTCCGCATATCCATCTCTCTCTCTCTCTCCGCATATCCATCTCTCTCTCTCTCCGCATATCCATCTCTCTCTCTCCGCATATCCATCTCTCTCTCTCTCTCTCCGCATATCCATCTCTCTCTCTCTCTCTCCGCATATCCATCTCTCTCTCTCTCTCTCCACATATCCATCTCTCTCTCTCTCCGCATATCCATCTCTCTCTCTCTCCGCATATCCATCTCTCTCTCTCTCTCCATATCCACCTTTCTGTCTCCATATCCACCTTTCTGTCTCCATATCCACCTCTTTCTCTCTCCATATCCACCTCTTTCTCTCTCCATATCCACCTCTTTCTCTCTCCATATCCACCTCTTTCTCTCTCCATATCCACCTCTTTCTCTCTCCAGGTCAATCTCTTTCTCTCTCCAGGTCCACCTCTTTCTCTCTCCATATCCACCTCTTTCGCTCTCCATATCCACCTCTTTCTCTCTCCATATCCACCTCTTTCTCTCTCCATATCCACCTCTTTCTCTCTCCATATCCACCTCTTTCTCTCTCCATATCCACCTCTTTCTCTCTCCATATCCACCTCTTTCTCTCTCCATATCCACCTCTTTCTCTCTCCATATCCACCTCTTTCTCTCTCCATATCCACCTCTTTCTCTCTCCATATCCACCTCTTTCTCTCTCCATATCCACCTCTTTCTCTCTCCATATCCACCTCTTTCTCTCTCCATATCCACCTCTTTCTCTCTCCATATCCACCTCTTTCTCTCTCCATATCCACCTCTTTCTCTCTCCATATCCACCTCTTTCTCTCTCCATATCCACCTCTTTCTCTCTCCATATCCACCTCTTTCTCTCTCCATATCCACCTCTTTCTCTCTCCATATCCACCTCTTTCTCTCTCCATATCCACCTCTTTCTCTCTCCATATCCACCTCTTTCTCTCTCCATATCCACCTCTTTCTCTCTCCATATCCACCTCTTTCTCTCTCCATATCCACCTCTTTCTCTCTCCATATCCACCTCTTTCTCTCTCCATATCCACCTCTTTCTCTCTCCATATCCACCTCTTTCTCTCTCCATATCCACCTCTTTCTCTCTCCATATCCACCTCTTTCTCTCTCCATATCCACCTCTTTCTCTCTCCATATCCACCTCTTTCTCTCTCCATATCCACCTCTTTCTCTCTCCATATCCACCTCTTTCTCTCACCATATCCACCTCTTTCTCTCTCCATATCCACCTCTTTCTCTCTCCATATCCACCTCTTTCTCTCTCCATATCCACCTCTTTCTCTCTCCATATCCACCTCTTTCTCTCTCCATATCCACCTCTTTCTCTCTCCATGTCGACCTCTTTCTCTCTCCATATTGACCTCTTTCTCTCTCCATGTTGACCTCTTTCTCTCTCCAGGTCGACTTCTTTCTCTCTCCAGGTTGACCTCTTTCTCTCTCCATATCCACCTCTTTCTCTCTCCATATCCACCTCTTTCTCTCTCCATATCCACCTCTTTCTCTCTCCATATCCACCTCTTTCTCTCTCCATATCCACCTCTTTCTCTCTCCATATCCACCTCTTTCTCTCTCCATATCCACCTCTTTCTCTCTCCATATCCACCTCTTTCTCTCTCCATATCCACCTCTTTCTCTCTCCATATCCACCTCTTTCTCTCTCCATATCCACCTCTTTCTCTCTCCATGTCGACCTCTTTCTCTCTCCATATTGACCTCTTTCTCTCTCCATGTTGACCTCTTTCTCTCTCCAGGTCGACCTCTTTCTCTCTCCAGGTTGACCTCTTTCTCTCTCCATATCCACCTCTTTCTCTCTCCATATCCACCTCTTTCTCTCTCCATATCCACCTCTTTCTCTCTCCATAACCACCTCTTTCTCTCTCCATATCCACCTCTTTCTCTCTCCATATCCACCTCTTTCTCTCTCCATATCCACCTCTTTCTTTTTCCATATCCACCTCTTTCTCTCTCCATATCCACCTCTTTCTCTCTCCATATCCACCTCTTTCTCTCTCCATGTCGACCTCTTTCTCTCTCCATATCCACCTCTTTCTCTCTCCATATCCACCTCTTTCTCTCTCCATATCCACCTCTTTCTCTCTCCATATCCACCTCTTTCTCTCTCCATAACCACCTCTTTCTCTCTCCATATCCACCTCTTTCTCTCTCCATATCCACCTCTTTCTCTCTCCATATCCACCTCTTTCTCTCTCCATATCCACCTCTTTCTCTCTCCATATCCACCTCTTTCTCTCTCCATATCCACCTCTTTCTCTCTCCATATCCACCTCTTTCTCTCTCCATATCCACCTCTTTCTCTCTCCATGTCGACCTCTTTCTCTCTCCATATTGACCTCTTTCTCTCTCCATGTTGACCTCTTTCTCTCTCCAGGTCGACCTCTTTCTCTCTCCAGGTTGACCTCTTTCTCTCTCCATATCCACCTCTTTCTCTCTCCATATCCACCTCTTTCTCTCTCCATATCCACCTCTTTCTCTCTCCATAACCACCTCTTTCTCTCTCCATATCCACCTCTTTCTCTCTCCATATCCACCTCTTTCTCTCTCCATATCCACCTCTTTCTTTTTCCATATCCACCTCTTTCTCTCTCCATATCCACCTCTTTCTCTCTCCATATCCACCTCTTTCTCTCTCCATATCCACCTCTTTCTCTCTCCATATCCACCTCTTTCTCTCTCCATATCCACCTCTTTCTATCTCCATATCCACCTCTTTCTCTCTCCATATCCACCTCTTTCTCTCTCCAGGTCGACCTCTTTCTCTCTCCAGGTTGACCTCTTTCTCTCTCCATATCCATCTATTTCTCTGTCTGCCTCTGTCTAGTTATAAATAGATGATTATGCAAAGGGTTTTCTATTCTCACACAGTGAATTAGGGTTTTGAAGGCACTGAAACCTGATTCAACAGTAACTTACAAAATATAAATGCTTGAAGGGGAATCATTATCAGGGCAATGAGGTAAAACCGGGGGGTGTGGGATGAATCAGAGAGATCATTCAAAGAGTCAGCACAGGCGTGATAGACTGAATGGCCTCCTCCTGTGCTGCAAAGCTCCACGGTTTGATGCAGGAGGTCATCAAGCAATTATCACCCATTCTGCTTCCCCTCTGGGCATTTTATTAGCATGCCGCCGGAAAGGTTAACGTGATCGGGTGTGCACCATGGGAGTACGGGATTTGAGGTACACACATGTAGGGATACGGGATGCAGTCATCTATGTGCTCCAAGAATGCAGAATCACATGAGAGAAATTTTATCATAAATGAGAAACCACAACACCTGCCCCACGCCCACAGTGTGGGCCTCGGCTGGGGTTGGCAGTCAGCAGAAAAACAGACATCACGTGGCCAATCAGCGTGACATAAACTAACTATAGATTACGCAATTCGTCATATCTAGAATCCCGAGCAGCAACAAGTCAGCTGTGGTTAATGAGCTGGTTAGATAGATGGTAAAACTCTCTATATACTTTCCCCATCAAACACTCCCAGGAGAGGTACAGCACGGGGTTAGATACAGAGTAAAGCTCTCTCTATACTTTCCCCATCAAACACTCCCAGGACAGGTACAGCACGGGGTTAGATACAGAGTTAAGCTCCCTCTACACTGTTTCCATCAAACACTCCCAGGAAAGGTACAGCACAGGGTTAGATACTGAGTAAAGCTCCCTCTACACTGTCCCCATCAAACACTCCCAGGACAGGTACAGCACGGGATTAGATAGAGAATAATGCTCTCTCTATACTTTACCCATCAAACACTCCCAGGAAAGGTACAGCATGGGGTTAGATACAGAGTTAAGCTCCCTCTACACTGTCCCCATCAAAGACTCCCAGGACAGGTACAGCACAGGGTTAGATACAGAGTAAAGCTTCCTCCACACTGTCCCCATCAAACACTCACAGGTTAGGTACAGCACGGGATTAGATACAGAGTAAAGCTCCCTCTACACTGTCCCCATCAAACACTCCCAGGACAGGTACAGCACGGGGTTAGATACAGAGAAAAGCTCCCTCTACATTGTCCCCATCAAACACTCCCAGGTTAGGTACAGCACGGGATTAGATACAGAGTAAAGCTCCCTCTACACTGGCCCCATCAAACACTCCCAGGACAGGTACAGCATGGGGTTAGATACAGAGTAAAGCTCCCTCTACACTGTCCCCATCAATCACTCCCAGGGTAGGCACAGCACGGGATTAGATACAGAATAAACCTCCCTCTACACTGTCCCCATCAAACACTCCCAGGACATGTAAAGCACGGGGTTAGATACAAAGTAAAGCTCCCTCTACACTGTCCCCATCAAACACTCCCAGGACAGGTACAGCACGGGGTTAGATAAAGAGTAAAGCTCCCTCTACACTGTCCCCATGAGAAACTCCCAGGGTAGGTACAGCACGGGGTTAGATACAGAGTAAAGCTCCCTCTACACTGTCCCCACCAAACACTCCCAGGACAGGTACAGCACGGGGTTAGATACAGAGTAAAGCTCCCTCTACACTGTCCCCATCAGACACTCCCTGGGTAGGTACAGCACAGGATTTATACAGAGTAAAGCTCCCTCTACACTGTCCCCATCAAACACTCCCAGGGTAGGTACAGCACAGGATTTGATACAAAGTAAAACTCCCTCTACACTGTACGCATCAAACACTCCCAGGACAGCTATAGCACGGGGTTAGATACAGAGTAAAGCTCCCTATACACTGTCCCCATCAAACACTCCCAGGACAGGTACAGCACGGGGTTAGATACAGAGTAAAGCTCCCTATACACTGTCCCCATCAAACACTCCCAGGACAGGTACAGCATGGGGTTAGATACAGAGTAAATCTCCATCTACACTGTCCCCATCAAACACTCCCAGGACAGGTACAGCACAAGTTTAGATACAGAGTAAAGCTCTCTCTATACGTTCCCCATCAAACACTCCCAGGACAAGTACAGCATGGGGTTAGATAGAGAGTAAAGCTCCCTCTACACTGTCCCCATCAAACAGTCCCAGGACAGGTACAGCGCAGGGTTAGATACTGAGTAAAGCTCCCTCTACACTGTCCCCATCAAACACTCCCAGAACAGATACAGCATGGGGTTAGATACAGAGTAAAGCTCCCTCTACACTGTCCCCATCAAACACTCCCAGGGAAGGTACAGCATGGGGTTAGATACAGAGTAAAGCTCCCTCGACACTGTCCCCATCAAACACTCCCAGGGCAGATACAGCATGGGGTTAGATACAGAGTAAAGCTCCCTCTACACTGTCCCCATCAAACACTCCCAGGGAAGTTACAGCACGGGGTTAGATACAGAGTAAAGCTCTCTCTATACTTTCCCCATCAAACACTCCCAGGACAGATACAGCATGGGGTTAGATACAGAGTAAAGCTCCCTCTACACTGTCCCCATCAAACACCCCCATGGTAGGTACAGCACAGGATTAGATACAGAGTAAAGCTCCCTCTACACTGTCCCCATCAAAAACTCCCAGGGTAGGTACAGGACAGGATTTGATACAAAGTAAAGCTCCATTAACACTGTAGCCATCAAACACTCCCAGGACAGCTACATCACGGGGTTAGATATAGAGTAAAGCTCCCTCTACACTGTCCCCATCAAACACTCCCAGGACAGGTACAGCACGGGGTTAGATACAGAGTAAAGCTCCCTCTACACTGTCCCCATCAAACACTCCCAGGACAGGTACAGCACGGGGTTAGATACAGAGTAAAGCTCCCTCTACACTGTCCCCATCAAACACTCCCAGGACAGGTACAGCATGGGGTTAAATACAGAGTAAAGCTCCCTCTACACTGTCCCCATCAAACACACCCAGGACAGGTACAGCACGGGGTTAGGTACAGAGTAAAGCTCCCTCTACACTGTCCCCATCAAACACTCCCAGGACAGGTACAGCACGGGGTTAGATACAGAGTAAAGCTCCCTCTACACTGTCCCCATCAAACACACCCAGGACAGGTACAGCACGAGGTTAGATACAGAGTAAAGCTCCCTCTACACTGTCCCCATCAAACACTCCCAGGACAGGTACAGCACGGGGTTAGATACAGAGTAAAGCTCCCTCTACACTGTCCCCATCAAACACTCCCAGGACAGGTACAGCACGGGGTTAGATACAGAGTAAAGCTCCCTCTACACTGTCCCCATCAAACACACCCAGGACAGGTACAGCACGAGGTTAGATACAGAGTAAAGCTCCCTCTACACTGTCCCCATCAAACACTCCCAGGACAGGTACAGCACGGGGTTAGATACAGAGTAAAGCTCCCTCTACACTGTCCCCATCAAACACTCCCAGGACAGGTACAGCACGGGGTTAGATACAGAGTAAATCTCCCTCTACACTGTCCCCATCAAACACTCCCAGGACAGGTACAGCACGGGGTTAGATACAGAGTAAAGCTCCCTCTACACTGTCCCCATCAAACACTCCCAGGACAGGTACAGCACGAGGTTAGGTACAGAGTAAAGCTCCCTCTACACTGTCCCCATCAAACACTCCCAGGACAGGTACATCACGGGGTTAGATAGAGAGTAAAGCTCCCTCTACACTGTCCCCATCAAACACTCCCAGGGCAGGTACAGTTAAATACTGGTGGGTTGGAAGCTGAGTTCAAGCGGAGCCCCTGTTGTAGTCCTTGGAGTGCCGGCGGGGAGTGGAGTTGGAGTGTGAGAGCCAAAGTGCGGGGAAGGGTAATGTCCCTGTCTACGAACGGTATTGGCTGGGGGGGTGGGCGTGGGAACATCCCTCTCTGATGGAAAGAAACACATATCAGACACGCTGGAATGGGAGAATACATCGTCCAAACAAACGCGACTGAGATGAAGCGGGAGAGGAGTTAAGTCCTTTAAGAGAGTGGGGCGTGAGGAAGTACAGCCGACCTTATCATGGGAGCCTGTGGGCTAGTGGTGGTACGTCCAGCTTTGAGCTGCTCACTCATTTGCTCTTGTATGAAACAAAAAGATGGAATAGAGGAGGTGCGAATGGCCGCAGCAGAATCATCACCATTGGCTGCTGCCCAACAAATAAAACGGGAGCGGTGCTTATGATCAGAAATAGTTGAGCCCCCCACCCCGTCAACTCCAGACCGCTGTGGAGTGCCCTGTCGATAGGAGGGGTACTGTACCTCAAACTTGCACGGGGTTTCTTTGGAACCTCAGGGCTAGCCAAGGACTGAGAGGTCAGAGTTGGAGTGGGGCAGTGGATTAAAACGGTGGGTGACCGGAAGCTGTGGGGGATTTTTTTTTCCTTTGACAGGTTACGGGCATTATTGGCAAGGCCAGCACTTGTTGCCCATCCCTAATTGTCCCTAAACTGAACGGCCTGCTCAGCCATTTCAGAGTCAACCACGTTGGTGTGAGTCTGGAGTCACGTGTAGGTCCAGACCAAGTTAAGGGTGGCAGATTTCCTTCCCCACAGACCATTCAACAGCCAGATGGGCTTTTACAACAATTGACAGTGGATTTCACGGCCATTGTTTCAGATTCATCTACTGAATTTAACTTTCCGCAGCTGCCCTGGTGGGATTTGAACCCTTGGACATTAGCCCGGGCTTCTTGATTTTTAGCCTGGTGACTATTCCCACCATCTTCACAAATGAGTAAGGGTATCCCGCAAAGCGGTCACCTGTTTGATTCCAAAAGGGAGGGGGACAGAAAGCAGGAAACTACAGCCCTGTTAGCTTAACGTCGGCCAGAGGGAAAATGTTAGAAGCTATTGTTACATCTGTTATGGCAGGACACTTAGAAAAATTTAAGGCAATCAGGCAGAGTCCACATGGTTTTGTGAAAGGGAATTCGTCTTTAACCAATTTATTGTGTGTTTTTTTTTTAAGGGAGTCACATGTGCTTTGGTTAAAGGGGGACCGGTAGATGTGCTCTACTTAGATTTACAAAAGGCACTTGATAAAGTGATAAAGTTATTGCAGAAAATAAGAGCTCATGATGTAGGAGATAACATGTTGGCATGGGTAGAAAATTGGCTGGCTAGCAGGAAGCAGAGAGTTGGCATAAATAGGTCTTTCCCTGGTTGGCAGGGTGTGGCGAGTGGTGTGCCACAGGGATCAGTGCTGAGACCTTTACTTTTAACAATTTATATCAATGACTTGGATGAAGGGACAGATGGAATGGTTGCTAAATTTGCTGATGACACTAAGATAGGCAGGACATGAATTCGTGAGGTGGGTGTAAGGAGGCTACAAAGTGACACAGATAGGTTAAGTGAGCGGGCAAAGATCTGGCAAATGGAGTATAATGTGGGAAAATGTGAAATTGTCCATTTTGGCAGGAGCAATTCAAAAATAGGCGTATTATTCAAGCAGTGAGAGATTGCAGAGCTCTGAGATTCAGAGGGATCTTGGTGTCCAAGTGTATGAATCACAAAAGGCTAGTATTCCGGGACAGTAAGTAATTAGGAAAGCTAATAGAATAACATTATTTATTGCGAGGAGAATTGAATAGAAAAATAGGGAGGTTATGTTTCAGTTGTACAAGGCACTGATAAGACCACATCTGGAGTATTGGGTACAGTATTGGTCTCCTTATTTAAGGAAGGATGTAAATGTGCTGGAAGCAGTTTAGAGAAGATTTATGAGACTAATACCTGGAATGGGCAGCTTGCCTGATGAGAGGCTGGACAGGTTAGGCCTGTATCCACTGGAGTTCAGAAGAGCAAGAGGCGACTTGATTGAAACCTCTAAGACCCTGAGGAGTCTTGACAGGGTAGATGTGGAGAGGACGTTTCCCCTTGTGGGAGAATCTAGAACTCGGGGGTCGCTGTTTAAAAATAAGGGGTCGCCCATTTAAGAAAGAGATAAGGAGAACTTTTTTTCTCTTAGAGAGTGGCAAAGCGAGGGACCTTGTCCCTTTGAGAGAATGCAAGTGTATTGATCATGTAACAGCCCTGATGAATCAGTGCACAGCGTGGGCAACTGGGAACTGGAAATCTGGTTCTGGAGGTTTTCAAGTGAGTACGTATGATTTGGTGCTCTGCCCTCAGTCTCAATAAACCATCACTGTTTATCCTTACACCAGTCTCTCCCCATTATTGATTACAAGCAGCAACTGATGAGAACCTAGGAAGGCGCACAGTTAGCCAACAATCTCATTTCCCCCAGGCATAAAAGAGGGTCGTGAGTCGTCGGAACTCTCTTCCTCAAAAGGCAGTGGAAGCAGGGTCTTTGAATATTTTTAAGGCAGAGCTGGATGCTCGATAAACAAGGGGGTGAAAGGTTTTCGGGGGTAGGCGGGAGTTTACAATCAGATCAGCCTTGATCTTATTCAATGGCAGAGCAGGCTCGAGGGGCCTACTCCTGCTACTGGTTCGTGTGATGCAGAGGCGTCTGCACCTCCTATCTGTGCTGGGGTGGAATCCTAACCCTGGGTGCTGATCTCATTCAAAACCAAAAATCCATAAATGTTTTTTTTTGTTTTACAGCACTGTGGAACCCCGCACCGTAATATCCCTTCCAATTCTGGTTCCCTCAGCTGCCTCTTGATCAGACTTTAGTTCCTCCTCTCCAGTATCGATTTGGCTGGGCCTTCTTTGTACAGATTCCTGGACATGGTCGATGTGAATCATAGCGATATGAGTGAGGTCAGGCTGCCAGGATCTCGAAGTAGATCAGTCAAGGGACTTTCTAGGCCTCTTTCAGACCTGAGTGAATTCCACCAGGGGACCCCAGGCAATTTACACGGAACAGGCCGTGGTAAACATGGTGGTGATGTCGCTGGTAACCTGGAGGCCAGGCCTAATCGTCCACAAGGATTCGAAGCCCATACTCGGCTGATGCGCGGGGAGGTTTTATTCATTTATTTTTTAAAAACCCTGTCGTGTCGTCAGCAAAGGCTAACATTTTGTCGCCCATCCCCTAATTGCCCACCGACCGGGTGGCTTGCTCTGCCTTTTCTGAGGGCAGTTACGAGTCAGCCATGTAGCTGTGGGGTCTGGAGCCACATGTAGGCCAGACCAGGTAAGGAGGGCAGATTTCCCTCCCTAAAGGGGCATCACTGAAGCGGATGGGGTGTTTTTTTTTTAAACACGTTGGCGTTGCCAGCGACACCCATGTCCCGTGAAAGAATAAAGAAAAACAAAATGGCCGCAAGTGTGACCGCCAGCCATTTTAATTCTCTGCCCCACTCGCACTTTGACCCCGGCCTGCTGCAAGGTTTCGATCGATGGCCCGAGACAACATTTTAATTGCAGATATTTATTCGTTCAGTTAAAGCAGAGCTCTGTGTCCAAATGCAGCAAGACCTGGACAATATCTTGGGCTGATAAGCGGCAAGTCACATTCACGCCACACAAGTGCCAGGCAATGACCATCTCCAACAAGAGAGAATCCAACCATCTCCCCTTGATGTTCAACAGCATTACCATCACTGAATCCCCCACGATCAACAACCTGGGACTTACCAGTGACCAGAAACTGAACTGGATTGGCCACATAAATACTGTGGCTTCAAGAGCAGGTCAGAGGCTGGGAATTCTGCAGTGAGTAATTCACCTCCTGACTCCCCAAAGCCTGTCCACCATCTACAAGGCACAAGTCAGGAGAATGATGGAATGCTCCCCACTTGCCTGGATGAGTGCAGCTCCCACAACACTCAAGAAGCTCGACACCATCCAGGACAAAACATCCCATTCACCCCATGATTGGCACCCCATTCTCAAACACTCACTCCCTCCACCACCGATGCACAGTAGCAGCAGTGTGTGTTCCATCGACAAGGTGCACTGCAGGAATTCACCAAGACTCCTTAGACAGCACCTTCCAAACCCACGACCGCTACCATCTAGAAGGACAAGGGCAGCAGACACATGGGGAACACCACCACCTGGAAGTTCCCCTCCAAGCCACTCACCATCCTGACTTGGAAATATATAACAAAAACAGAATTACCTGGAAAAACTCAGTAGGTCTGGCAGCATCGGCGGAGAAGAAAAGAGTTGACGTTTCGAGTCCTCATGACCCTTCGACAGAACTTGAGGAAATATATTGGCTGTTCCTTTACTGTCACTGGGTCAAAACCCTGGAACTCCCTCCCTAACAGCACTGTGGGTGTACCTACACCACAGGGACTGCAGTGGTTCAAGAAGGCAGCTCACCACCGCCTTCTCAAGGGGAGTTAGGGATGGATAATAAACACTGGCCCAGACAATGCTGCCCACAGTCTGAGATCTTTTAAAGTACTCTGGACATAACTTGTCACAGGCGTTGTTATCTTGCCTTGAGGTCACTGAGGGGAGAGCGGGAAAACAAAATGATGGGCGGGAAACACCTGGGATTGAAGGAAGGATAGAGATAGGGAGTCAGGAAAAGATAAAGGTCGAGGAAGGGATCAGTCAAGGGGGAAGAGAGAAACAGGGAGTAAACCGTGAATGAGGAAGGGAGAGAACGTCAAAGGCCCAGAGAACTGTCGCATCCCAGAAAATTTACAGCACAGCAGGTGGCCACTCTGCCCATCATGTCTGTGCCGGCCCACAAGTAGACATCCAGCTTCATCCCATTTTCCGGTCTTGGTCCACAGTCTTGTTGGCTACCGCACCTCAAGTTCATACCCGTGTACTTTTTAAAATGTGACGGGGGTTTCTGCCTCTCGCAGCCTTTTAGACAGTGAGTCCCAGGTCCCCACCAGCCTCTGGGTGAGAAAGATTCTCCTCGACTCCCCTCTCACCCCTTCACCAGTCACTTCAAATCTGCACCTCACTGACCTCACAGCAAAGGGAAACAGACCCTTCCTCTCTACTCTCTATGGCTCCCTCGTAACTTTATAAAACCTCCATAAAATCTCCCCTCAGCCTCCTCTGTTCCAAAGCAAAGAACGCCAGCCTATCCAATCTTTCCCTCATCGCGAAAATTCTCCAGCCCCGGCAACACCCTGTGTAAAATCTCCTCTGTAACCTCTCTGGCGTGATCACACCCTTCCTATAACGTGGTGGACCAAAGCTGGACACAGAACTCCAGCTGTGGCCTAACAAGTGTTATCTGCAGTTCACGATGTGACCTCCCTGCTCTTGTATTTGATGCCTTAACCAGTAAAGGAAAGAATCCCGCCTTCTTAACCACCTTACCCATTTTGCCACCTTCAGGGATCTGTGGACATGCACTCCAAGGTCTCTCTGTCCCCCTACCCCTCTCAGTACCTGACTATGTATTGCCAGGTTTTTCCTCCACAGTGTATTACCTCACACTTCTCCAGCTCGAATTCCATTGGTCACTTTTCTGTCCACTTCACCAGGCCATTGATACCTTGCTGCAGTCTACAGCTGTCCCCCTCATTATCAACCACAAGGTCCATTTTCACATCATCTTAACCAAGCCACCCACATTTAAGCCTTTGAGCCTAAACCGCAGAACTAAAAATGACAGAGTGACAGAAAGTGAAAGAAAAACGGAGATGTGAAATAAAGATGTGATCGAGATAGGGAGGGATGGAGAAAGTGGGGAAAAAAATGAGGCAAATGGATCTTCCCCCCTATCTCTGTAACCTCCTCCAGCTCCTACAACCCTCCCTATCTCTGTAACCTCCTCCAGCCCCTACAACCCTCCCTATCTCTGTAACCTCCTCGAGCCCCTACAACCCTCCCTATCTCTGTAACCTCCTCCAGCCCCTACAACCCCCCCTATCTCTGTAACCTCCTCCAGCTCCTACAACCCTCTCTATCTCTGTAACCTCCTCCAGCTCCTACAACCCTCCCTATCTCTGTAACCTCCTCCAGCCCCTACAACCCTCTCTATCTCTGTAACCTCCTCCAGCCCCTACAACCCTCCCTATCTCTGTAACCTCCTCCAGCCCCTACAACCCTCCCTATCTCTGTAACTTCCTCGAGCCCCTACAACCCTCCCTATCTCTGTAACCTCCTCCAGCCCCTACAACCCCCCCTATCTCTGTAACCTCCTCCAGCCACTACAACCCTCCTTATCTCTGTAACCTCCTCCAGCCCCTACAACCCTCCCTATCTCTGTAACCTCCTCCAGCCCCTACAACCTTCCCTATCTCTGTAACCTCCTCCAGCTGATACAAACCTCCCTACCTCTGTAACCTCCTCAAGACCCGACAACCCTCCCTATCTCTGTAACCTCCTCCAGCCCCTACAACCCTCCCTATCTCTGTAACCTCCTCCTGCCCCTACATCACTCCCTATCTCTGTAAACTCCTCCAGCTCCTACAACCCTACCTACCTCTGTAACCTCCTCCAGCCCCTACAACCCTCCCTATCTCTGTAACCTCCTCCAGCCTCTACAACCCTCCCTATCTCTGTAACTTCCTCCAGCCCCTTCAGCCCTCTCAATCTGTAACCTCCTCCAGCCCCTACAACCCTCCCTATCTCTGTATCCTCCTCCATCCCTTACAACCCTCCCTATCTCTGTAACCTCCTCCGTCCCCTACAACCCTCCCTATCTCTGTAACCTCCTCCGTCCCCTACAACCCTCCCTATCTCTGTAACCTCCTCCGTCCCCTACAACTCTCCGAGATCTCTGCTCTTCTCCAATTCCGGCCTCTTGACCATCCCCTGATTCCCATCGCTCCACCATTGGTGGCTGTACCTTCAGCTGCCTGGGGGACCCTGAGCTCTGTTCCTGTGGAAGGAGTTATTACGCTCACTGATAAATCAAAGTCTGCAGCACCAACAACACCACCCTGCATTTACATAGCAGCCTCCACCATGAAAATGCTTGGATAACATGCTGAGAAGCCCTGAGGTCAGCAGCCAATGAAATATCTTTGAAGTGTGGTCACTTCAGAGTCGCTTTATTGTATTCTAATGACAGATTTTGTTTAAAAAAGTGAGCTGTTACAAGCCCACCCAGTCTGCAGTTATTGCTCCATCCAATGACTTTGGAGAAGGCGCAGGAGTAGTCCATTTGGCCCATTGAGTCTGCTCTGCCATTCAATGATGTCATGGCTGATCTGATAATCCTCTTTCCTGCCTTTACCCCCATAGGAAATCGGTCCCTCTCAGCCTTGAGTATACTTACAAAGGCCAGTCTTTCCTTTAACCGCAGATGATTCTCGGAGAACCCGAACCTGATGATTCAAAGTGTTAGTACCTTGGGCTTAATGCCCCCCCCCCAACCTCCCCTGCACAGTTACATACCCTTTCCCTGCCTGGCCTCGAAAAGGGGTGATGAGGCCTGACTGTCACTGCCCTGCCCTGCCCTGCCCCCATCAGCAGATCCGTGATGGGGTAGGAGGGTGTCGGCTCTCTTGGTGTGGGGGCGGGGCAGGGAGGGGGTGGGGCACACGCGCAGGCCCCGAGAGGGGTCAAGGAGCAGGCCTGACAGAAACACGGGCCCCTCCCTCCCCCTATGGCACGGCCCAGCTGAGGGGGAGGGGTGGTAACTGGCACCCCTGTGCGATCCCGGTGCCCGGAGTGGAGTGCCCCCGGTGGTCACTTGGTCACGGGATCGTCACGGTGCGAAAGGAGGTGGGGGGCGTTGGGCGTGGGAGGCCTCCTTTAGCCTTCACGAGCGAGGAGGAGGCAGTTCCAATCTGACTCGGCCTGCAAAGCCTGAGCCCAGGCCTCTGCGGGGGCTGGGACAGAGAGGCTGCAGCTGCAACTGTGCTTGTCTGAGATTAGAGGTGATATCACGTAACTGGGTGGTCAGCAGCACAGCTTCCTGGAAAGGAGGCGATATCGTCGACACCACGTCCCTCTGAGCTAAATCAGATAGCTATTTTAGGCAGGCCAAAAGCTGCAGAAAATCAACTGCTTGCCTGAACTGGGACATCGTCAGCGATAGTCCCACCTCGCAGAGTGAACAACAAAAAAGCCCTCCTCGAAGCGGCACCCTCTCTGCTGCACTGCCCACTCGCTCGCCTTTCACTCGAATCTCAGGTGTCGTAAAATGCAAATCCGTGTTGGGGCACGTTACTTATCCCAGCGCCGTCCCCAACAAACACTCCCACAGCACGGGGTTAGATACAGAGTAAAGCTCCCTCTACACTGTCCCCATCAAACACTCCCAGGACAGGTACAGCACGGGGTTAGATACAGAGTAAAGCTCCCTCTACACTGTCCCCATCAAACACTCCCAGGACAGGTACAGCACGGGGTTAGATACAGAGTAAAGCTCCCTCTACACTGTCCCCATCAAACACTCCCAGGACAGGTACAGCACGGGGTTAGATACAGAGTAAAGCTCCCTCTACACTGTCCCCATCAAACACTCCCAGGACAGGTACAGCACGGGGTTAGATACAGAGTAAATCTCCCTATACACTGTCCCCATCAAACACTCCCAGGACAGGTACAGCACGGGGTTAGATACAGAGTAAAGCTCCCTCTACACTGTCCCCATCAAACACTCCCAGGACAGGTACAGCACGGGGTTAGATACAGAGTAAATCTCCCTATACACTGTCCCCATCAAACACTCCCAGGACAGGAACAGCACGGGGTTAGATACAGAGTAAAGCTCCCTCTACACTGTCCCCATCAAACACTCCCAGGACAGGTACAGCACGGGGTTAGATACAGAGTAAATCTCCCTATACACTGTCCCCATCAAACACTCCCAGGACAGGTACAGCACGGGGTTAGATACAGAGTAAAGCTCCCTCTACACAGTCCCCATCAAACACTCCCAGGACAGATTCAGCACAGGGTTAGATACAGAGTAAATCTCCCTATACACTGTCCCCATCAAACACTCCCAGGACAGGTACAGCACGGGGTTAGATACAGAGTAAATCTCCCTATACACTGTCCCCATCAAACACTCCCAGGACAGGTACAGCACGGGGTTAGATACAGAGTAAAGTTCCCTCTACACTGTCCCCATCAAACACTCCCAGGACGGGTACAGCACGGGGTTAGATACAGAGTAAAGCTCCCTCTACACTGTCCCCATCAAACACTCCCAGGACAGGTACAGCACGGGGTTAGATACAGAGTAAAGCTCCCTCTACACTGTCCCCATCAAACACTCCCAGGACAGGTACAGCACGGGGTTAGATACAGAGTAAAGCTCCCTCTACACTGTCCCCATCAAACACTCCCAGGTTAGGTACAGCACGGGGTTAGATACAGAGTAAAGCTCCCTCTACACTGTCCCCATCAAACACTCCCAGGTTAGGTACAGCACGGCGTTAGACACAGAGTAAAGCTCTGCACTGTCAGAGGGTCAGTACTGAGGGAGCGCTGCACTGTCAGAGGGTCAGTACTGAGGGAGCACTGCACTGTCAGAGGGTCTGTACTGAGGGAGCGCTGCACTGTCAGAGGGTCTGTACTGAGGGAGTGCTTCATTGTCGAAGGTCAGTACTGAGGGAGCGCTGCACTGTCAGAGGGTCAGTACTGAGGGAGTGCTGCATTGTTGAAGGTCAGTACTGAGGGAGCGCTGCACTGTCAGAGGGTCAGTACTGAGGGAGCGCTGCACTGTCAGAGGGTCAGTACTGAGGGAGCGCTGCACTGTCAGAGGGTCTGTACTGAGGGAGCACTGCACTGTCAGAGGGTCAGTACTGAGGGAGCGCTGCACTGTCAGAGGGTCAGTACTGAGGGAGCGCTGCACTGTCAGAGGGTCTGTACTGAGGGTGCACTGCACTGTCAGAGGGTCAGTACTGAGGGAGTGCTTCATTGTTGAAGGTCAGTACTGAGGGAGCGCTGCACTGTCAGATGGTCAGTACTGAGCGAGTGCTGCATTGTTGAAGGTCAGTACTGAGGGAGCGCTGCACTGTCAGAGGGTCAGTACTGAGGGAGTGCTGCCTCAGATGACGCCTTAAATCGAGAACCCAACTGACCTCTCAGGTGGACATACATGACTGAAGTCTGTATTTCAAAAACAAACAGGGGGGGCTCTCCATCACATCCTTGCCCAACATTTAGCCTTCTATCCAACACCACTTGAATTAAAAAAACCATGACCTGGGTCATTGGGGCAATGCTGTTTGTGGGATCTTGCTATGCCCAAATTCACTGCCACATCTCCTACATGACAACCTTGACTACACGTCAAACAGTGCTTCACTGGCAGTCAAAATCTTCAGGGCATCGTGAGGTCATGAAGTGACCCCTACTCGACAGCACTGTTTGCGC
This sequence comes from Isurus oxyrinchus, assembly GCA_026770705.1. Taxonomy (NCBI): domain Eukaryota; kingdom Metazoa; phylum Chordata; class Chondrichthyes; order Lamniformes; family Lamnidae; genus Isurus; species Isurus oxyrinchus. Next base: position 12,627,185 of record JANJGN010000034.1, read on the forward strand.
GGGGGGGGGGGGGGGGGGGGGGGTAGTGGAGGAAGGGTGGGGGTGGTGTTGGGGAAAGAGAGGGTTCCAGATTTTCACTCCCCTGTGTGAAGAAGTGCTTCCTGACATCACTCCCTGAACGGCCCTGTCTCGATTTTTAAGGTTTCTCCCCCTCATTCCGGACTCCATTCACCAGCCCCTCCCCCACCAGAGGAAAGAGTTTCTCTCACATCGACCCCGTAGAATCATTTAATCATCTTGAACCCCACAATTAGATCAAACCCTGGGTCTCAAAGCGCTGAGGAATGGAAGCCTAGTTTTCACAACCAGTCTCTTTTTGGCAGCCGAATTCAGCATTTGGCAGATACACAAGAAAGAGAGAGAGAGAGAAAGAGAGAGGGAGAGAGGGAGGGAGAGAGACACACTCCATCCAGATGTCATGTACATGATGCACTCCATCCACTCGCCAAGCCACCTTTGACAGCAATTCCTAACCCATGAGCTCTACCCACCAAGAAGGACAAGGGCAGCAGACAGAAGGGAACATGGCCATCTTCAGAGATAGGGAGTGCTGTAGGGGCTGGAGGAGGTTACAGAGATAGGGAGGGATGTAGGGGCTGGAGGAGGTGACAGAGATAGGGAGGGTTGTAGGGGCTGGAGGAGGTTACAGAGATAGGGAGGGTTGTAGGGGCTGGAGGAGGTGACAGAGATAGGGAGGGTTGTAGGGGCTGGAGGAGGTTACAGAGATAGCGAGGGTTGTAGGGGCTGGAGGAGGTTACAGAGATAGGGAGGGTTGTAGGGGCTGGAGGAGGTTACAGAGATAGGGAAGGTTGTAGGGGCTGGAGGAGGTTACAGAGATGGGGAGGGTTGTAGGGGCTGGAGAAGGTTACAGACATAGGGAGGGTTGTAGGGGCTGGAGGAGGTTACAGAGATAGGGAGGGTTGTAGGGGCTGGAGGAGGTTACAGAGATAGGGAGGGTTGTAGGGGCTGGAGGAGGTTACAGAGATAGGGAGGGTTGTAGTGGCTGGAGGAGGTGACAGAGATAGCGAGGGTTGTAGGGGCTGGAGGAGGTTACAGAGATAGGGAGGGTTGTAGGGGCTGGAGGAGGTTACAGAGATAGGGAGGGTTGTAGGGGCTGGAGGAGGTTACAGAGATAGGGAGGGTTGTAGGGGCTGGAGGAGGTGACAGAGATAGGGAGGGTTGTAGGGGCTGGAGGAGGTTACAGAGATAGGGAGGGTTGTAGGGGCTGGAGGAGGTTACAGAGATAGGGAGGGGTGTAGGGGCTGGAGGAGGTTACAGAGATAGGGAGGGTTGTAGGGGCTGGAGGAGGTTACAGAGATAGGGAGGGTTGTAGGGGTGGAGGAGGTTACAGAGATAGGGAGGGATGTAGGGGCTGGAGGAGGTTACAGAGATAGGGAGGGTTGTAGGGGCTGGAGGAGGGTTACAGAGATAGGGAGGGCTGTAGGGGCTGGAGGAGGTTACAGAGATCGGGAGGGTTGTAGGGGCTGGAGGAGGGTTACAGAGATAGGGAGCCTTCAGAGAATTTGAACACACGAATGTGATTTATATAACTGAGGCAGTGATAGACCGGGAGCCAGTGTCGGTCAGCGAGCAACCGAATCGACTTGGTGCAGAGGGACTTTCCAGAGGAAGGGAGATGGGAGCCGGGAAGGAAGGGCAGTGGAATAGTCAGAAACAAAAAACAAAAATACCTGGAAGAACTCAGCAGCTCTGGCAGCATCTGCGGAGAGGAATACGGTTAACGAATGAGCCTTCAACGGAACATGCGGACTCGAAACGTTAACCGTGTTCCTCTGCACAGATGCTGCCAGAGCTGCTGAGTGCTTCCAGGTATTTTTGTTTTTTGTTTTGCACTTCCAGCGTCCGCAGTTTTTTTTTTGCTTTTACCTATTCTGTAGGAATAGTCCAAGTCTTGACGGTGACAGGGGCACGGATGGGAGTCTCAGCAGGAGATGAGCTGAGGCATTGACGTACACACTGGCTCTCACAGGAACCTAACTGAACACGTCTCCCCCTTTTTTTACACAATCCAACTTTTAAAAACCCCCACGGGCAAACTTACCGGGAGAGGTCCCGTGTTGAGTAGCGGGGCTGAGAGGAAGATCACTGGCTGTTTGCTGTCTCCGTGGTTACCAAGGGGAAAGGGTGGGGACTTTCTGGCAGGCCCATGTGCTGACTGCTGTAATAAATAAATGAAGTGACAGGAACCGAAGCCGCTGCTTTCAGCGCAACAGCTCTCTGCTGAGCTCGAGCGAAAAGTACAAACTCTCGCAGTTTCACCGCAGCACGATCCGAGTCCGACGTCTGTGGGAGAGGCAAGATTCTGGGATCTTCTGGTCTATTCCATGTCATTTACCATCTTCTCTCCCCAGTATCCCGTGACAGCATTCGCACGGTATGCAGTACAGTTTGAGTCCACACCAACTTGCTCCCTCACTCTCTCTCTCTCTCTCCTCCTTTCCCAGTTTGCACTCCCCCTCCCTCCACTCTCTCACTCTCCCCCTCCCTCGCTCTCTCTCTCTCCCCCTCCCTCGCTCTCTCTCTCTCTCTCTTCACTGGTCCTCCTTGCTCCCTGTTGCTCTGACACTCTCTAGTCCTCTCTCTCTCCCCTTCCTCTGTTCCGCCTCTCTCTCTCTCTCTCTCTCTCTATCTCTCTTTTTCACTTCCTTCTTTCTCTTACCCCTCCCTCTCTTCACAGCCTGGTAAAATCTTCAGTCATTGCAGAACTGCTTTGAAGAGGAAGGGCCATTGCCAGCTCCCCAGAGCACCCGGGGACTGGGGCAATAGCGCTGGGGCCAGTTCTCCCCGAGATCCTGGTGTCAATATTATCCCTCAACCAACACCACCAAAAACAAACGCCCACTTTGTTATCATGGTGCTGGGTGTCCTTGTACAAGTACCACACAACATCAGCACATAGGATACAGCAAGTAACTAGGGAGGCAAGCTGAATGTTGGTCTTTATTGCAAAGGTCAACTGTACAGGGCATTGGTGAGACCACACCTGGAGTACTGTGTACAGTTTTGGTCTCCTTACTTACTTAAGCAAGGTTATCCTTGTGTTGGAAGCAGTTCAGAGAAGATTCACTGATTGTGGGACAGAGGGGTTTGTCTTATGAGGGAAGGTTGGACAGGCTGGGCCTATATCCATTGGAGTTTAGAAGAATGAGAGGTCGCCTGATTGAAACATATCAGATTCTGAGTGGGAGGGGGGGTTCGGCTCGACAGGGTAGATGATGAGAGGTTGTTTCCCCTTGTGGGGGAATCTAGAACTGGTCGGTGGGTGGGTGGGGGGTGTGGGAGGGGTGGGGGGAGGGTTGGGGGTGGGGGCGATGGTCCAGACAGGAAAATGGAGTTAAGGCTGCAAACAGATCAGCCACGTTCGTCTTGATTGGTTGACCAGGCTCAAGGGGGCTGAATGTCCTGCCTATTTCTTATGTCCTCGCGCACTGTTTGTGGGAGCTTGCTGTGCGCAAATTCACAACTCCAACAGCAATTGGATGTGAGGCATTTTGAGGTGAAATACGCGCTAGAGAAATGAAAGTGTCTCCTTCTCTGAGACCGTTGACTAATGCTGGAGATTAACACAGTCACGAGTGATATCAAAGCCCACGCACTCTGGGGATGAGCAAGCGGCTATTAATAACACTCCTGCAGTTGAAACAAAGAACAGGATTGCCCCCGGTCCTTGTGGAGATACTTTTGGAGACAGGGTTTTTTGAGAGTGAGGCCATCGAAGAGGGGGTCCAAGAGCGGGTCAGCCGCTCTAGCTCTACGAGCTACAGTGTTTCTGACCTCCACAAGTCAGAGACTGTCTTAGTGTACATCACAGAATCGCAGAATTCTTACAGTGCAGAAGGAGGCCATTCAGCCCATTGTGTCTGCACTGGCTCCCTGAGTATTTTAACTTAAGCCAATCTCCTGCCTTTTCCCTGTAATCCTGCACGTTGTTTCTATTTATATCATCATCCAATACTCTCTTGAATGTCTCACTTGAACCTGCCTCCACCACACTTCAGGCAGTGCATTCCAAACCCTAACCACTCTCGGTGTGAAAAAGTTTTTTTCTCACCTGGCATTTGCTTCTTTTGCGAAACACTTTAAAATCTGTGCCCTCTGGTTCTCGATCCATTACGAACAGGACCAGTTTCTCCCTATCTACTCTGTCCAGACCTCTCACGATTTTGAAAACTTCTATCAAGTCTCCCCTCAGCCTTCTCCTCTCCAGGGAGAACAGTCCCAACCTCTCCAATCTTTCCTCAAGGCTGAAGTGTCTCATCCCTGGAGCCATTCTTGTAAACCTCTCCTGCACTCTCTCCAAAGTGTTCACATCCTTCCTATAGTGTGACGCCCAGAACTGGACACAATACTCCAGCTGAGGTCTAACCAGTGTTATACGTTCATCATAACCTCCCTGCTCTTAATGCTCTGTGCCCCTATTAAGGAAGCC
>JANJGN010000034.1:12641734-12714234 GCA_026770705.1 Isurus oxyrinchus
TGGCTGCAGTCCCATCTGTCCTCCTCTGTATTGCTGTCTGTGTGTTTTCACGGACGCCTCCCTCTTTAAGTTCAGTTTACCACTTACATTCTCATCACTTTGATTTTCCATGGTGCATCATCACTGGCTAATTTTTTAAACAGGATATAGTTCAGCCGCCCTCTAGCAATCATTATGTTAAATATTTCCATGGCTGTTTCCTCTCTGCTTTGCCTGGTTTTAATCTGCCAAGTTCCATTCGATGCCCCTCAGAATGAAGCTATCTCCGGTCGATTGCCATGGCTCCTGTCTACTTTATATTTTCTCAATCAATATCCAGGCTTGGGCTGATAAATGACAAGTAACATTTGAGCCACACAACTTCTGGGCAATGACCACCTCCAACAGGGGAGAACCTAACCATCGGCCCTGACATTCAATGGGCCATCATCTCTTGCCCATCCCTAATTGCCCCTTGAGAAGGTGGTGGTGAGCTGCCTTCTTGAACCGCTGCAGTCCATGTGGTGTAGGTACACCCACAGTGCTGTTAGGGAGGGAGTTCCAGGATTTTGACCCAGTGACAGTGAAGGAACGGCTGAAATATTTCCAAGTCAGGGTGGTCAATGGCTTGGAGGGGAACTTCCAGGTGGTGGTGTTCCCCATGTGTCTGCTGCCCTTGTCCTTCTAGATGGTAGTGGTCATGGGTTTAGAAGGTGCTGTCTAAGGAGCCTTGGTGAGTTGCTACAGTGCATCTTGTAGGTGGTACACACACTGCTGCTACTGTGCGTCGGTGGTGGAGGGAGTGAATGTTTGTGGATGTGGTGCCAAACAAGCGGGGCTGCTTTGTCCTGGATGGTGTCGAGTTTCTTGAGTGTTGTGGGAGCTGCACTCATCCAGGCCAGTGTCACACGCCTGACAGAGAGACAGGTAGACAAAGAGAGGCTGGCAGAGAGAGACTGATAGAGAGAAAGAGAGACAGACAGAGGAGAGAATGGGTGAGAGAGGCAGAGAGTCAGATGGACAGCAAGAGACTGACTGAGAAACAATGACTGAGAGAAAGAAAGGGCGAGGCAGGAAGACTGAGGGAGAGGTTGGCAGAGAGAGAGAGAGAGATACTGATAGAGAATAACTGGGACAGACTGAAAGTGGAGAGTGGACAAGAGACAGAGATAGAGAGACAGACGGACAGAAAGGTTGACAGAGACATAGAAAGAGAGAGAGAGAGGGAAACTGACAGAGAGAGGTTGACAGAGAGAAAGAGAAAGGGTCTGATTTTGACCCATTCAAACCCATCTACTTAAACGGCGTTAAAATCGGGACAGACAGAGAGAGAGAGAGACAGAGAGGAGCGATGGAGGGGGAGAGACAGGCTGACTGACAGGGCAGAACAAAAAAAGGAAGAGAAACAGAGAGGAGAGGGAGAGAGAGAGGCAGAGAGAGAGAGAGAGAAACAGGCAGAGAGAGAGACAGAGATGTGCAGAGTATTTCTTAAATGGTAAGAGATTCAAAAGTGTAGATGTACAAAGGGGCCTGGGTGTCCTTGTCTGTAAGTCACTAGAAGCTAACATGCAGGTGCAGCAGGTAATTGGGAAGGCTAATGGAATGTTAGCTTTTATCACAAGAGGGTTTGAGTACAGCTGTAGTGAAGACTAGCGTCAATTGTACAGAACCTTGGTTAGACCACACCGGGAGGACTGTGTACAGCTCTGGCCCCCTTCCCCGCAGACAGGATATTATTGCCGTGGAGGGAGTGCAACGAAGGTTCAACAAGTGGGACTGTCCTATGAAGAGAGGTTGGGGAAACTGGGCCTGTATTCTCTAGAATTTGGAAACGCTGAAAGGAATAGACAGGGTAGATGCAGGCAAGATGTTCCCCTTGGCTGGGGAGCCTAGAACCAGGGGACACAAATTCAAAATAAGGGGAAGCCACTTCGGACTGAGATGAGGAGAAACATCTTTACTCAGAGGGTGGTGAATCTTTGGTATTCTCTACCCCAGAGGGGGTCATTACTGTTGTAATATAGGAGACAGGGCAGCTGATATGCGCACAGCAAGATCCCGTGAAAAGCATTGAGATAATGGCCAGGTAACCTCCACTTTTGTGACAGGGGTTGAGGGATGAATGTTGGCCAGGATACCAGGGCGAACACCCGCTTGCATTACTTCGGAAAAACTCAGGACAGGAGTGGGGAATTAGGGAGGTCTGAAATGTGAATGAAACAGAGGGAGAGGGTGTGGGACAGGATATCAGACAGAAGGTGCAATGAAGGGGGATCAGCAGAAACCATGTCGAGTGGAGGTCTCTCTCACCGCTGAATTACAGTGTCGAGGGTTTGATTCCCAATGGTGGGCCCATAATCCTGGGCAATATTCCCAGTACCAGCAGCGAGCGAGCACTTTCAGAGGGTCAGTACTGAGGGAGTGCTGCACTTTCAGAGGGTCAGTACTGAGGGAGAGCTGCACTGTCCGAGGGTCAGTACTGAGGGAGTGCTGCACTGTCAGAGGGTCAGTACTGAGGGAGTGCTGCACTGTCAGAGGGTCAGTACTGAGGGAGTGATGCACTGTCAGAGGGTCAGTACTGAGGGAGTGCTGCACTGTCAGAGGGTGAGTACTGAGGGAGTGCTGCACTGTCAGAGGGTCAGTACTGAGGGAGTGCTGCACTGTCGGAGGGTCAGTACTGAGGGAGTGCTGCACTGGCGGAGGGTCAGTACTGAGGGGGTGCTGCACTGACGGAGGGTCAGTACTGAGGGAGCGCTGCACTGTCAGAGGGTCAGTACTGAGGGAGTGCTACACTGTCGGAGGGTCAGTACTGAGGGAGTGCTGCACTGTCAGAGGGTCAGTACTGAGGGAGCGCTGCACTGTCAGAGGGTCAGTACTGAGGGAGTGCTGCACTGTCAGAGGGTCAGTACTGAGGGAGCGCTGCACTGTCGGAGGGTCAGTACTGAGGGAGTGCTGCACTGTCGGAGGGTCAGTACTGAAGGAGCACATTTCATATCCAATTTCATTGATATGCGTGTGTAAAATAACAGGCATTATTTAATTGTAACTAAGTAATTGGGGGATTGTGCGTGATCCTGGGCTGTACACTTTGGGAAAGTTGGCACAACCTTGGGGAGGGGGAGATAAGGAGAATTATTTTTATTTTGACACAGCGAGTTGTTGTGATCTGGAAGGCGCTGCTTGAAAGGGCGGCGGAAGCAGGTTCAATAGGAACTTTCAGAAGAGGGGGAATTGGGTAAATACTTGAAGGGAGAAAATTGGCAGGGATGTGGGGGGAAAGAGCAGGGGGTGGGGGCGAGAGTAGGGACTGATTCAGTAGATCGTTCAAAGGGCTAGCACAGGCACGATGGGCTGAACAGCCTCCTCCTGCGCATGAATTTCAAGCATCGGTCATTCCTGTTCAGCCCGAGCTGATTAACAGGGGTTCTGCCTCTCTATCCCCCCCATCTCTGTCTCCCCCCTCCACAGCTGCCTCCTTGTTCCCTGGCTCCGCAGCAGCGCCGGTAACCATCACGGTGGGAAGCAATCCCGTGCGGACTGGAGTGGGCTGGCATACGACCCTGTCGGTGGCTAACGCCTCCGCACTGTACTCCGTGGAGTGGGAGGACCCGACCGGGAGCAACATCCTCAGGCTGCTGGACGGGCAACTGATCGTTAAACCGGGGACGGTGTACGCGGACAGAGTCAAACTGCAGCCGAATAGCTCGCTCACTATCCGCTCCACCCTTCAGGCTGATGAGGGGAACTACACAGTGACCATGGACCCTCCAGCTGGGGAGGGGCTGACGGCTAACAGCGTAGTCCTGGCCCTGGAGGTTTACGGTAAGCTGGAGCGCTCGGGACCCGCGGTGTTAATCCGACCCATCCCCCACCCCGCCCTGCCCCCCAAGCACTCCGAGCTCCCTGCCCCCTTGCCTGTGAGTCAGGGGGGGGTCAAGGCTTGGAGACCCCCCCCCCCCACCCCCACACCACACAGACTCCACACAGAGAACAGTCAGCCGACAATCGCCAGTTCCTGTACCGAGGGAGTGCTGCACTGACAGAGGGTCAGTACTGAGGGAGTGCTGCACTGACAGAGGGTCAGTACTGAGGGATTGCTGCACTGTCAGAGGGTCAGTACTGAGGGAGTGCTGCACTGTCAGAGGGTCAGTACTGAGGGAGCGCTGTACTGTCAGAGGGTGAGTACTGAGGGAGTGCCGCACTGTCAGAAGGTCAGTACTGAGGGAGTGCTGCACTGGCAGAGGTTCAGTACTGAGGGAGTGCTGCACTGTCAGAGGGTCAGTACTGAGGGAGTGCTGCACTGTCAGAGGCTCAGTACTGAGGGAGTGCTGCACTGTCAGAGGGTCAGTACTGAGGGAGCGCTGCACTGTCAGAGGGTCAGTACTGAGGGAGCGCTGCACTGTCAGAGGGTCAGTACTGAGGGAGTGCTGCACTGTCAGAGGGTGAGTACTGAGGGAGCGCTGCACTGTCTGAGGGTGAGTACTGAGGGAGAGCTGCACTGTCAGAGGGTCAGTACTGAAGGAGCGCTGAACTGTCAGAGGGTCAGTACTGAGGGAGCTCTGGTACTGTCAGAGGGTCAGTACTGAGGGAGTTCTGCACTGTCAGAGGGTCAGTACTGAGGGAATGTTGCACTGTCGGAGTGTCAGTACTGAGGGAGTGCTGCACTGTCGGAGGGTCAGTACTGAGGGATTGCCTCACTGTCGGAGGGTCAGTGCTGAGGGAGCGCCGCACTATCGGAGGGTTAGTGCTGAGGGAGCGCTGCACTGTCAGAGGGTCAGTACTGAGGGAGTGCCGCACTGTCGGAGGGTCAGTACTGAGGGACTGCCGCACTGTCGGAGGGTTAGTGCTGTGGGAGCGCTGCCTGTCAGAGGGTCAGTACTGAGGGACTGCTGTGCTGTCAGAGCGTCAGTACTGAGTGAGTGCTGCACTGTCAGAGGGACAGTAATGAGGGAGTGCTGCACTGTCAGAGGGTCAGTACTGAGGGAGTGCTGCACTGTCAAAGGGTCAGTACTGAGGGAGTGCTGCACTGTCAGAACGTTAATACTGAGGGAGTGCTGCACTGTCAGAGGGTCAGTACTGAGGGAGTGCTGCACTGTCAGAGGTCAGTACTGATGGAGCGCCGCATGTCAGAGGGTCAGTACTGAGGGAGCACTGCACTGTCAGAGGGTCAGCACTGAGGAAGTGCTGCACTGTCAGAGGGTCAGTACTGAGGGAGTGCCGCACTGTCAGAGGGTCAGTACTGAGGGAGTGCTGCACTGTCAGAGGGTCAGTACTGAGGGAGTGCCGCACTGTCAGAGGGTCAGTACTGAGGGCGTGCTGCACTGACAGAGGATCAGTACTGAGGGAGTGCTGCACTGTCAGACGGTCAGTACTGAGGGAGTGCTGCACTGTCAGACGGTCAGTACTGAGGGAGCGCTGCACTGTCAGACGGTCAGTACTGAGGGAGTGCTGCACTGTCAGAGGGTCAGTACTGAGTGAGTGCTGCGCTGTCAGAGGGTCAGTACTGAGGGAGTGCTGCACTGTCAGATGGTCAGTACTGAGGGAGCACTGCACTGTCAGACTGTCAGTACTGAGGGAGTGCTGCACTGTCAGAGGGTCAGTACCGAGGGAGTGCTGCACTGTCAGAGGGTCAGTACTGAGGGAGTGCTGCACTGTCAGAGGGTCAGTACTGAGGGAGTGCTGCACTGTCAGAGGGTCAGTACTGAGGGAGTGCTGCACTGTCAGAGGGTCAGTACTGAGGGAGTGCTGCACTGTCAGAGGGTCAGTACTGAGGGAGTGCCGCACTGTCAGAGGGTCCGTAGTGAGGCAGCGCTGTGCTGTCACCCTGCAATTTGTGCTGAAGGCTCTGCGATAGGACCTGATCTTTTCTCTGTAACTCTGAGGTGAGAGATCTACCCCCTGACACACTGTTGATACTGACTGTTTCTTTATCTTCTCCATGTAGTGCCAATCACCAATGTGTCAATTGCTTTGTCTGCCCCTGACGTGTTTGAGGGGGATCAGGACGTCCGTCTGACATGTGCGGCCCTTACTGGGTCGACAGTGACCTTCTCCTGGGCCAAGGGTAGCAGCATCCTGACCAATAGCAGCCGTGTGACCATTTCCGGCAGTGAGCTCCGAATCCTGGCAGTGAGTCGAGATGATGCTGGCTCCTACACCTGTACCGTGCAGAACCCAATCAGTCAAAGCTCCAGCAGTCGGGCCCTCACTGTCTTCTGTAAGTACTGACTGCTTCACATCACCCCCCCCCCCCCACAACCCACCCACCCCTCTTAGATGGTGCAAGGGGTGTGGTGTGGTGAGCGGGGTGACAGGGCCAAGGGATGTGAGACACACACTCACATTGTCAGACACACATTCACACTCACACTCACACTCACACTCACACACACACACTCACACTCACACTCACACACACATACATACACTCTCTCTCACACACACACACACTCACACACACACACTCACACACACACACACTCACACACACACACACACAAACTCACATACACTCACACTCACACTCACACACACTCACACTCACACACACATACATACACTCTCTCTCACACACACTCTCTCACACACACACACACTCACACACACTCTCTCTCACACACACACACTCACACACACTCACACACACTCTCTCTCACACACACACACTCACACACACATACATACACTCTCTCTCACACACACACACTCACACACACTCTCTCTCTCACACACACACACACACACATACATACACTCTCTCTCTCACACACACACACACACTCACACTCACACACACATATATACACTCTTTCTCACACACACACACTCACACTCACACACTCACACACACTCACACTCACACACATACACACACACACTTACACTCACACACACATACATACACTCTCTCTCACACACACACACTCACACTCACACACACACACACACTCACACACACACACTCACACACACACTCACACACACACATACATACACTCTTACACACACATACACACACACTCACACTCACACACATACACACACTCACACACACTCACACTCACACACACATACATCCACTCTCTCAGATGCACACATACACACACACTCACACACACTTACATACACACTCTCTCACACACACATGTACACACACACTCACACTCACATACATACCCTGTCACATACACACATACACACACACTCACACACACATACATACACTCTCTCACACACACATGTACACACACACTCACAAACACATACATACACTCTCTCTCACACACACACATACACACACTCACACTCACACAAATACATGCACTCTCTCACCCACACACTCACACACACTCACACTCACACACACACATACATACATTTTCTCTCACACACATACATACACACACACTCACACTCACACACATACATACACTCTCTCACACACACACGTACACACACTCACACACACATATACTCTTTCTCTCACACACACACATATACACACTCACACACACATACATACACTCTGTCTCACACACACATACACACACACTCACACTCACACACACATACATACACTCTCACACACACACATACACATGCTCACACACACACACATACACTCTCACACACACACATACAGACATTCACACTCACACACATACATACACTCCCCCTCTCACACAAACACGTACACACACACTCACACACACATACATACACTCTCACACACACATATATACACTATCTCTCACACACACACTCACACACACATACATACACTCTCTCTCACACACATACATACATACACTCTCTCTCACACACGCGTACACACACACTCACACTCACACACACATACATACACTCTCTCACACACACATACACACACACTCATTCATGCACACATGCATACACTCTCTCTCACCCACACGTACACACACGCTCACACACACACTCACACGCACACGCACATACATACACTCTCTCTCACACATACACACACACTCATGCTCACACACAAACATACACTCTCTCTCACACACACACACTCAAACTCACACACCCAAGCACATATGCTCTTGCACACACACACATACACACACATACACCCACGCATATACACACACACCCATGCACACACACAAACACACACACACACCACTCTCAGATGCACACTTACACAGGCACAAATTCACAAACACTCATTCAAACTCCCAGGCACACACGCTCACTTACGAAGACTCATACTCGTACTCATACTAACATACACACAGACTCACACTCACACACTCACTCACACAGCCTCACACACAGATTCTTACTCATACTCACACAGACGCACACACAGACACACACACATACTCGCACTCACACAGATATCCATGCACAATCACACTCGTACTGACAGACACACACACAGAGTCACATTCGCACTCACACAGACATGCACACAGTCTCTCTCACACACACACAGACCCACATTCACATTCACACAGACACACACAGACACATGCTCACACTCACACACACAGACTCCCACTCCCACAGACTCACAGTCACACTCACACATTCACACACAGGCTCACACTCACACTCACACAGACACACACAGTCACACCTGCACTCACACAGACACACGCACGGTCACACCCACACTCACACAGACACGCACTGACTCTCACTCACACACACACAGACTCACACTCGCACTCACACAGACACACGTACAGTCACACCCGCACTCACACAAACATGCGCAGTCACACCCGCACTCACACAGACACACACAGAATTGCACCCGCACTCACACAGACATACACACACTCGCATCCGCACTCACACAGACACACACAGTCACACCCGCACTCACACAGACACACGCACGGTCACACCCACACTCACACAGACACGCACTGACTCTCACTCACACACACACAGACTCACACTCGCACTCACACAGACACACGTACAGTCACACCCGCACTCACACAAACATGCACAGTCACACCCGCACTCACACAGACACACACAGAATTGCACCCGCACTCACACAGACATACACGCACTCGCACCCGCACTCACACAGACACATACAGTCACACCTGCACTCACACAGACACACACAGTCACACCTGCACTCACACAGACATACACGCACTCGCACCCGCACTCACACAGACACACACAGTCACACCTGCACTCACACAGACACACACAGTCATACCTGCACTCACACAGACACACACAGTCACACCCGCACTCACACAGACACACACAGTCACACCTGCACTCACACAGACATACACAGTCACACCTGCATTCACACAGACATACATGCACTCGCACCCGCACTCACACAGACACACACAGTCACACCCGCACTCACACAGACACACGCACTCGCACCCGCACTCACACAGACACACACAGACACACAATCACACACTCACACACACACAGACAGCCACACTTGTACATACACGTTCGTGAACCTCATGGTGTGATATTTGGGGTGGGGGGGGCTAAAAGTTCATTCAAAATGACGGTTGTGTGAATCTTTGTTGCTGAACACCGATGCGAGTTTAAGCGTATCTCTTTCCAAATGCAGATGGTCCAGAGACAGCAGTAATCCGGAGAGATTTCCAGTCAGACTGTGTAGTCCCCGATCAAGTCGCGGGGGGCAGCAGTGGAAGCTTATCCTGTGAAACCACCTCGGTGCCAGTTGCAGTGTTCACGTGGCTGCTCAACGGGCAGCCTCTGCGTTCAGGGAGCACCATCCCCTTCAACAGCACAGGGGCCGGCAACACTGGCAATTATACCTGCATCGCCAGGAACATCAAAACTGCCAATCAGATCTCAACATCCACTCAAATCAGCATCGTCAGTAAGTGCAGCTTAAAGCAACACCTTCATCTGCTCCGTGTTCCCCCAACTGCCCAGTATCTGTTATCCTATAAACTCCCCGAACCCCACGATTAGATTCCAGTCTGTAACTCACTCCCGGATATCTGTTATTCTATATATAAACCACACCGAACCCCTCGATTAGATTCCAGTCTGTAACTCACTCCCGGGTATCTGTTATTCTAAATATAAACCACCCCGAACCCCTCAATTAGATTCCAGTCTGTAACTCACTCCCGGGTATCTGTTATTCTATATATAAACCCCCCTGAAACCCTCGATTAGAATCCAGTCTGTAACTCACTCCCGGGTATCTGTTATTGTATATATAAACCCCCCTGAACCCCTCGATTAGATTCCAGTCTGTAACTCACTCCCGGGTATCTGTTATTCTATATATAAACCCCCCTGAAACCCTCGATTAGAATCCAGTCTGTAACTCACTCCCGGGTATCTGTTATTCTATATATAAACCACACCGAACCCCTCGATTAGATTCCAGTCTGTAACTCACTCCCGGGTATCTGTTATTCTATATATAAACCACCCTGAACCCCTCGATTAGATTCCAGTCTGTAACTCACTCCCGGGTATCTGTTATTCTATATATAAACCCCCCCCGAACCCCTCGATTAAATTCCAGTCTGTAACTCACTCCCAGATATCTGTGATTCTATATATAAACCACCCCTAACCCCTCGATTAGATTCCAGTCTGTAACTCACTCCCGGGTATCTGTTATTCTATATATAAACCACCCTGAACCCCTCGATTAGATTCCAGTCTGTAACTCAATCCGGGTAACTGTTATCATATATGTAAATGCCCTGAAACACTCTATTAGATTCCAAATCTTAAGTCACTCCTGGAAGGGGCTGAGTGGCCTCCATCTGTTCCTGTGTAACATGCTCGAGGACCTGCGTACCCTCCTCCTCTTCCTGTGTAACAGGTTTGAGGAGCTGAACCATGTCCTCTTTTCCTGTGTAATAGGATTGAGGGGCTGAATGGCCTCCTCCCATTCCTGTGGGAGGAGGATGCGAGAGAACCAGATGGGGGAGCTGGAGAGAAGCTGTGACAGGGAAAATGACAGTGAAAGGACTGTGAGAATGTGTGTGTGTGTGATTGTGTGTGATTGTGTGTGTGATTGTGTGTGTTTGTGATTGTGTGTGTGTGATTGTGTGTGTGTGTGATTGTTTGTGTGTGTGATTGTGTGTGTGTAATTGTGTGTGTGTGATTGTGTGTGTGTGTGATTGTGTGTGTGTGTGATTGTTTGTATGTGTGATTGTGTGTGTGTGATTGTGTGTGTGTGATTGTGTGTGTGTGTGATTGTGTGTGTGTGTGATTGCATGTGTGCATGTGTGGGTGTGTGCATGTGTGGGTGTGTGTGTGCCTGTGTGTGCATGTGCCTGTGTGTGTATGCATGTTTGTGTGCATGTATGCATGTGCATGCGTGTGTATGCATGTGTGTGTGCTTGTATGCATGTGCATGTATACATGTGTATGCGCGCGAGTATGAGTCGAGTATGCATGTGAGCGTGTGTATGTGAGCATGTAAGTGTGTGTAAATGGAGTGTGTCTGTGAGTGTGTGCGTGTGCATGTGTGTGTGCACGCATGGGCATGTGCATGTGTATGCGTGCATGGGTGTGTGCGTGCGGGCATGTATGTGCGTGTGTGTGTGTGTATGTGCGCGTGTGTGCATGGGTGTGTGTTTGTGTGTGCATGTGCATGTACGCACATGTGTGTGTGCCTGTGTGCCTGTGCGTATGTGTGTATGTGTGTGCATGTGTGCGTGTTTGCATGTGTGTGCATGTGTGTGTGCGTGTGTGTGTGCTGGAATCAGTGCTGGGACCCCAGCTGTTCACAATGTATATTAATGGTTTAAACGAGGGAGCTAAATGTAATATCTCCAAATTTGCAGATGATGCAAAGCTGGGTGGGAGGGTGAGCTGTGAGGAGGATGCAGAGATGCTTCAGTGTGATTTGGACAAGCTGAGTGAGTGGGCAAATGCATGGCAGATGCAGTATAATGTGGATTAAATGTGAGGTTATCCACTTTGGTAACAAAAACAGGAAGGCAGATTATTATCTGAATGGCTATAAATTGAGAGAGGGGGATGTGCAACGAGACTTAGGTGTCCTCGTACACCAGTCGCTGAAGGTAAGCATGCAGGTGCAACAGGCGGTAAAGAAGGCAAATGGTATGTTGGCCTTCGTAGCGAGAGGATTAGAGCACAGGAGCAGGGATGTCTTGCTGCAATTATACAGGGCCTTGGTGAGACCATACCTGGAATATTATGTGCAGTTTTGATCTCCTTATCTGAGGAAGGATGTACTTGCTATAGAGGGAGTGCAGCGAATGTTTACCCAACTGATTCCTGGGATGGCGGGACTGACATATGGGGAGAGATTGAGTCGATTAGAATTATATTCGCTGGAGTTCAGAAGAATGAGGGGGGATCTCACAGAAACCTATAAAATTCTAACAGGACTGGACAGGGTAGATGCAGGAAGGATGTTCCCGATGGTGGGGGAGTCCAGAACCAGGGGTCACAGTCTGAGGATATGGGGTAGACCATTTAGGACTGAGATGAGGAGACATTTCTTCACCCAGAGAGAGGTGAGCCTGTGGAATTTGTTACCACAGAAAGAGGTTGAGACCAAAACATTGTATGTTTTCAAGAAGGAGTTAGATATAGCTCTTGGGGTGAAAGGGATCAAAGAGTATGGGGAGAAAGAGGGAGCAGGCTACTGAGTTGGATGATCATCCATGATCATAATGAATGGCAGAGCAGGCTCGAAGGGCCGAATGGCCTTCTCCTGCTCCTAGTTTCTATGTTTCTATGTGACTTAATTGAAAGATTTATGACCCTCAGGGTTCGGTGGATGTGGAAGAGGATGTTTCTTCTTGTGAGAGAATCTGGAACTAGGGGTCACTGTTTAAAAATCAGGGGTCGCTCATTCAAAATGGGGGTGAGGAGAAATGTTTTTCTCTCCGAGGGAGAGGAACTCTCTCCCTCAGAAGGCGGTGGAAGCAGAGTCTGTGAATATATTTAACACGGAGCTGGATAGATTCTTGATTAACAAGGGGGTGAAAGGTTATCGGGGGGGTAGGCTGGAATGTGGGGTTGAGGTGACAATGAGCTCAGCCATGATCTTACTGAATGGCGGAGCAGGATCGAGGGGCCGAGTGGCCTCCTCCTGCTCCTAAATTCGCCCGTTCGTCAAAGTGTGGAGGGGGAAAGATAGACAGACAGAAGGAGGGATGAAAAAGCAGAGAAAATCAGGTGGGGTGGGGTGGGGTGGGGGTGGTGGTGCCAGCGGAAGAGACAAGCCAAGGCTCCTGGGAACAAGGAGGCGATCCCACAGCCACAGGAGGTGTGGGAAGTCCGGGAGAGTGGGAATCATCCCGGTAATCCCGGCACTCTCAGACTCCCAAAGCCAAGGTGACGCTATGTTAACCCTTTCCTCTCACCCACAGGTTACTGCCTCAGCGTGGGCGCAGTCGTGGGAATCGCCATCGGGGTTGCCGCTGCTCTGCTTCTCCTGATCCTGTTGATCGTATTCCTGGTTAGGCGTCAGCGTGAGTATAACTCCCGTCGCCGGTCAGTCGTCGTGATCACTCTACGTGGGGATCTCTGCCCCATGTTCGCCGCCGCTCCGTGATGGGGGGGAGGCGGGGGGGCGCTCGGGCTCTGGGTGGGGGGGCGGTGGTGGGGGGCGCTCGGGCTCTGGGGGGGTGGGGGGGCAGTCGCTGTTCCCCGCTCCCTCAGAGTGGCACATTTTACATCCCAGGAGCTCGACTCGTGAAAGACAGGGATATTGAACTGCAGGAGGCATCGAAGCGGAGTTGAACCATTTACATAACTGTGATCCACACACAGAAATAGTGAATAAACACTAACACACACCCACACGCACCCACTCACACACACACACACACACACTCACACACACACACACACACACACACACACTCTCAGACACACACACTCATACACATCCACTCACACGCACACAAACTCACACACACTCACTCACACACTCACTCACACACTGTCTCTCTCAGACACACACACTCATACACATCCACTCACACACGCACACAAACTCACAGACATACACACACACTCACACACACTCACACACACACACACTCTCTCATACACACACACTCATACACATCCACTCACACACGCACACAAACTCACACACACACACACACACTCACACACACTCACCCACACACTCTCTCTCTGACACACACACTCATACACATCCACTCACACACGCACACAAACTCACACACCTACACACACACTCACACACATTCATACACACACACTCTCTCTCTCAGACACACACTCATACACATCCACTCACACACGCACACAAACTCACACACACACACATACACTCACACACACTCACCCACACACTCTCTCTCTGACACACACACTCATACACATCCACTCACACACGCACACAAACTCACACACACTCACTCACACACTCTCTCTCTCAGACACACACACTCATACACATCCACTCACACACGCACACACACACACACACTCTCTCTCTCAGACACACACACTCATACACATCCACTCACACACGCACACAAACTCACACACACTCACTCACACACTCACTCACACACTGTCTCTCTCAGACACACACACTCATACACATCCACTCACACACGCACACAAACTCACAGACATACACACACACTCACACACACTCACACACACACACACTCTCTCATACACACACACTCATACACATCCACTCACACACGCACACAAACTCACACACATACACTCACACACTCTCTCTCTCAGACACACACACACACACACACTCACACACACTCACCCACACACTCTCTCTCTGACACACACACTCATACACATCCACTCACACACGCACACAAACTCACACACACACACTAACACACACAAACTCACACACACACACTCTCTCTCTCTCTCAGACACACACAGTCGTACACATCCACTCACACACGCACACAAACTCACACACATACACACACACACACTCTCTCTCTGACACACACACTCATACACATCCACTCACACACGCACACAAACTCACACACATACACACACACGCACATCCATACACTGACACACACATCTACACACATGTACACCCACTCACTCACACACACAATCATTCACACCCATACACACACGCCCACACAGCCACACACACACCTACTCACTCGCACACACTGACTCACACACACTCACCCACTCACTCACACTGACATACGTACACACACACAAACACACACATATGCATTCACACACGCATTCACACTCATACACATACAAACTCACACATACACACTCACAGGCACACACACGTACACTTATTCACACTCGCACACACACTCGCACACACACTCACACGTGCGCACACATGCTCTCACACTTACACTCTGACACCCATGCTTGTGTTCACTGTTCAGGCTGGGACCTAATTTGCGCACAGCAAGATTCCACAACCAGCAGAGAATGGTTCCGGCTCAGCCTTCCTCATGGGCTGTTGGACAAGTCAGCTGAGATTGGCGGAACTTCAGTCCAGGCAGGATTCCCGTAAAAGGGTTTGGGAGCTGGTCAGACAGAGCCTCGGACTCTGCGTCACCCAGTCACAACGGGCAGGTCTCTGAGCAGAATTAGGGCCTGTCCCACACTGCTGCTGACTCTTAAAGGGACAGTGCCATGCCCTACTCAGGTTCAAATGTCTGCCTCTCTGACCCTAGCTGTTACCTCCGACAGGTGCACAGAAGAGGCAGCCAACCGGCAAGAAGCCCCCGAAAAAGGCTTTCAGTAATAGCGAGGAAAAGGTAAGTGATCTCACCTCCTCAATCCCCCTCCATGCTATTTCCAACTCCCTGCCGTCAGCCGCTTCCTTCAATACTGAAGGATAATGGACAAGAAGGTGCAAAGGTCTTGCATTTCTATAGTGCCTGTCACCCTCTCAGGACATCCCAAAGTGTTTCAAGCCAATGAAGCTCGAGTCTATCCACCTTTGGAACGTAGGAACTTAAGCAGTGTTTGCGCACAGCAAGATCCCACAAAGAGCACTTTGATTACCCCATTCATCTTTTTTCTTCAGTGTTGCTGGGTTGATGGATAGCTATTGGCCCCAAGACATTGGGGGGAGGTCCCCTCCACCCTCCCCCCAAGCCCCCCACTGCTGGCCACTCCTGTCCAGTTGTTCCAATCACCGGGCCATGTCGTGCAGTTATTTCAGGCACTGATCAGTGCTGTCCAGCTGTTTCAGACACTGGTCGGTGCTGCCCAGCTGTTTCAGGCACTGGTCAGTGATGTCCAGCTGTTTCAGACACTGGTCGGTGCTGCCCAGCTGTTTCAGGCACTGGTCAGTGCTGCCCAGCTGTTTCAGGCACTGGGCAGTGCTGCCCAGATGTTTCAGGCACTGGGCAGTGCTGCCCAGCTGTTTCAGGCACTGGTCAGTGCTGTCCAGCTGTTTCAGACACTGGTCGGTGCTGCCCAGCTGTTTCAGGCACTGGTCAGCGCTGTCCAGCTGTTTCAGGCACTGGTCAGTGCTGTCCAGCTGTTTCAGACACTGGTCAGCGCTGTCCAGCTGTTTCAGACACTGGTCAGTGCTGCCCAGCTGTTTCAGGCACTGGGTAGTGCTGCCCAGCTGTTTCAGGCACTGGTCACTGCTGCCCAGCTGTTTCAGGCACTGGTCAGTGCTGCCCAACTGTTTCAGACAGTGGTCAGTGCTGTCCAGCTATTCCAATCACCGGGCAATGTCGTGTAGTTGTTTCAGGCACTGGTCAGCGCTCTCCAGCTGTTTCAGACACTGGTCAGTGTTGCCCAGCTGTTTCAGGTGCTGGGCAGTGCTGCCCAGCTGTCTCAGGCGCTGGTCAGTGCTGCCCAGCTGTTTCAGGCGCTGATCAGTGCTGCCCAGCTGTTTCAGGCACTGGTCAGTGCTGCCCAGCTGTTTCTGGCACTGGTCAGTGCTAACCAGCTGTTTCAGGCACTGGTCAGTGCTGCCCAGCTGCTTCAGGCACTGGTCAGTGCTGCTCAGCTGTTTCAGGCATTGGTTGGTGCTGTCCAACTGTTTCAGACACGGGTTACTCCAGTCCAGCTGTGCCAGGGACTGTCCACTCCTGGCCAGCTGTTTCCACAACAATTCGATTCGGTAGGAATGAGGCTCCACACTTGTGCACACTTTCAGGACCAGAGAGGTTGTTTGGCAGTAAGTCTCATCACTGAGCTCCAAATTCACGGAGTGGACCAGCCCTAATTTTTTCAGGCGATTTGGGTACCGCAACCTCGTGGCGTCCCACGTCTGTCAATGCTGAGTCACCCAGCGAGGTAACGGGTGCAGTGAATCTTTTGTATTGAACCTGGGATAGCCACTCCCTGATTTCCGCATTTAACCTCTGGAAGTCGCTGACTGACTTGTTCTTGAATACTGGTGGGCGCTGATAGCGGCTGATTCCCTGCGGCGGAACCCATCCTGCGTCTCTGATGACAAACCCTTCTGTCTCTGCAGGTGCTTCCGTGGATAAGCAAGTATCCGAAAATTAATCATGGTATCTCTCCCACTCCGATCTACAGCCCCGATCAAATATACTCGTACAGCAACTATCCGGTAATTATCCCCAGAAGCAAAGTAACCCAACAAGGCTGGTGGAATGTCAGCCTTTTAGCTCTGAGGGTTGGAGTATAAAGGGAGAGAGGATGTTTTGCTCCAGATAATAGAGTGGGCACCTTGTTGAAAAGAGACACTTGTGGCCCAAACCTTTGGTCGTGCACTCCTCAGGACAAATGCAAGAATACCAACTTTCAAAGCATCACGGCAATTTATACAGTGGGTGCTGACTGGTTGGCGAGCTGACTTTGATTGGCCTTCGAGGCCTTGGCATGCAGGAACCAATCGGCACCCTTTTCTCCTCCAGTCTAAATTGTTGTGGTTGTCGGAAGTTTGGCTATTCTTGCGTTTGTCCTGCTGAGTAGGAGGTGAAAAACTTTGGCAACATGCCCTCTCTTTTCAGCAGCGTTCACCAGAACATTACCAGGGCTCCAAGAGACCATAAGACCATAAGAGGTAGGAGCAGAAGTAGGCCATTCAGCCCATCGAGTCTGCTTTGCCATTTAATGAGATCATGGCTGATCTGATAATCCTCAACTCCACTTTCCTGCCTTTTCCCCGTAACCCTTGATTCCCTTACCGATTAAAAATCTGTCCATCTCTGCCTTGAATATACTTAACGACCCAGCCTCTACAGCCCTCTGCGGTAAAGAATTCCACAGATTAACTACCCTCTGAGAGAAGAAATCCCCTCTCATCTCTGTTTAAATGGGTGACCCCTTACTCTGAGATTATACCCTCTGGCCCTAGACTCTCCCACAAGAGGAAACAACCTCTCAGCATCTACCCTGTCAAACCCCCTAAGAATCTTATATGTTTCCATAAGGTTGCCTCTCATCCTTCTAAACTCCAATGAGTACAGGCCCAACCTACTCAACCTCTCCTCATAAGACAACCGCCTTCATCCCTGGGATCAGCCGAGTGAACCTGTGCCTGTAATGCGAGAAAATTGTATTGGTTTGTGATTTGAATACAATTTTAATTCAACCTTTACCCTTCCTTTAATATCCTGTCCCCTGTTACCTGCTCAGTTTGTTTGTCTAATGTTGTTGCAACATTAATGCCCCATGTTTGCACATTTTTAACCTTGGGCTGACAAGTGGCAAGTCACATTCATGCCACACAAGTGCCAGGCAATGACCATCTCCAACGAGAGAGAATCCAACCATCTTCCCTTGATGTTCAATGGCATTACCATCACTGAATCCCCCACTATCAACATCCTGGGGGTTACCATTGACCAGAAACTGAATTAGACCAGCCAGATAAATACTGTGGCTACAGAGGCTAGGAATTCTGCAGAGAGTAACTCACTTCCTGACTCCCCAAAGCCTGTCCACCATCTACAAGGCACAAGTCAGGAGTGCGATGGAATACTCCCCACTTGCCCTGGATGAGTGCAGCTCCCACAACACTCAAGAAGCTCGACACCATCCAGGACAAAGCAGCCCCACTTGATTGACACCCCATCCACTAACATTCATTCCCTACACCACCGACGCACAGTAGCAGCAGTGTGTGTACCATCTACAAGATGCACTGCAGAAACTCACCAAGGCTCCTTAGACAGCACCTTCCAAACCCACAACCACCATCTTCTAGAAGGACAAGGGCAGCAGACACATGGGGACATCACTAACTGGAAGTTCCCCTCCAAGTCACTCACCATCCTGATTTGGAAATATATCGGCCGTTCCTTCACTGTCGCTGGGTCAAAATCCTGGAACTCCCTCCCTAACAGCACTGTGGGTGTACCTACACCACAGGGACTGCAGCGGTTCAAGAAGGCAGCTCACCACCACCTTCTCAAGGGGCAATTAGGGATGGGCAACAAATGCTGGACCAGCCAGCGACGCCCACATCCCATGAATTAGTAAATGAAGACCTGATTATTTGGTCTTTATATGATTTTTTGCTGATCTAATTTATACTGCAATATAGCCTTTGGGTGGCAAATGTGTTTTCCGAATAAATTATTATTAATAAAATCAGGCCTTTCAGTTGACGATTAAAGCAAAATACTGCGGATGCTGGAAATCTGAAATAAAATCAGGAAATACTGGGAAAAAATACTCAGCAGGTCTGACAGCATCTGTGGAGAGAGAAACAGAGTTAACGTTTCGAGTCTGTATGACTCTTCTCCAG
Organism: Isurus oxyrinchus; assembly: GCA_026770705.1. Classification (NCBI taxonomy): domain Eukaryota; kingdom Metazoa; phylum Chordata; class Chondrichthyes; order Lamniformes; family Lamnidae; genus Isurus; species Isurus oxyrinchus. Next base: position 12,661,419 of record JANJGN010000034.1, read on the forward strand.
GGCTAAAGAGAAGCTGGAATGTGATGGGATTGATACTGTTTAAGGGGGGGATGGAGCAGGTGAAGCAAGGTGAAGGTCATGGATAGGTGGGGCCTAGGGAGAGATTAAGAATGGTGTCATGGATACAGGACAAAGGGGGTGTCAATGGTTGTGTTAAAGACTAAAGAAGGTGTTAATAGCGGCATAAAGATAGGATAGGAGAATGTGTTAATAGCGGGACAAGGGTCAGCGCTCGACAGAGAAACGAGTGACGGACGGCCCTGTAGTGGAGGTCAGGGGAGACAGAGTTTCCATGGCAAATTTGTCAATCTCTCCCCAGCTCCCACCAGCCCCTGACCTTCAACCTTGCTGCTCCACAACCCCACCCCCCCTCTCTTCAACAGCGTAAAAACCCATCCCGACTCTCCTTCTGGAAATGTCGACTCTGTTTCTCCCTCTCTCTGTCTGTCCGCAGGTGACGCCGGGGCTGCTGAGTTTTTCCCAGCATTCTCCTGGGTCTGGTTTCAGTGGGGACGAGTTGGAAAGGCCTCTTGGCTCACGAGGGAACTCAAATGGCTGGACAAGCTCGGGGTGGGAGGGGTGCTGAATGCCTCCTATGGTTCCCAAACCGCGGAGCGCCACGGGATGATTGGGCTGAGTTGGTGAGGCCGTGGGCAATCTCGCTAACCTTCTCCCCATTTTTCTCTACCCTCCCACCACCCCCCCACCCCCCACCCCGCCGGACCTCCGGACCCACGCAGCCCTCCAACGGATCGATGGTCGCTTCCACGATGGACGGGGGAGTCAGCGTCTACTCACTGCAGACGGACCGCAGCGGTCGATTGTCCACTTTGGTGTGACGGTGGGGGGGCCTGGAATGACCCCCCCGGAGGTGGTTGGGGGGGAGTGGGGGCGGGGAGGGTAGGGGAGAGGTGGAGGGGAGGCGAGGGGTAGGTGGGGGCGGGTGGGGGTGGGGGGGGGGGTGCGGGGTGAGCGGCTGTGGAAGCGCTTTCCGAGCGAGGCGGCCAACTCCCTCGCCAGCGAGCGCCGGTCCCCCTGGTGTTGTCCCGGGGCAGGACCCCCCCCACCGTCTCTTCGCTTCGACGCTCCTGGAGTCTCGAGCCCCTCCCCCACAACTCCAGTCGGACGCTGAGGGAGACCTGGCACTCCGATGAGCCAGCCGGCTCCTGGCATTTGTCACCACCCGCCCCCACCGTCGCCGTGTTACCCGAGCGGGTTGGTATTGCACGGCCACCATCTTGTTTGGGGGGGGGGCAGGGCAGGGGTGAGGGGGGAGGGTGGGGGGGTAAGGGTACTCCTACCTTTGGCCGTTGACGCACAAAACGGGTAACATTAGACTGACAGCCTGGGGGACCCCTCGAGGTCTGGACCGTCTACGCGATCGCCTGTGAGGGATTCGTCACCTCCGTGTGCGAGGCGACACGTGAGGGGCAAGAGGGACAGGGAGAGGCAACTCCGGCTCAAAGCCCAGCTCTGAAGAGCGTGCGGGGAACAGAGGAGGCCCTGAGGATTCGCGTGTGCCGCTCTTTGAAGGATCGAACGAGGCAGACGGGACCTTGGACTTCCTAAACAGAGGGCTGGGGGTACTGAGCAGTACAAGCGGATAAGTCGCACTGAATATTTGTGAAGCCCTGTTTAGGTCACAACTAGAGTACCGTGTCCAGTTCTGGCCGCCACACTTTCGGGAGGACGCGAGGCTCCTCGAGAGGGTGCGGAGGAGGTTGACCGGACTGGTCCCAGGGATGGGGGATGGTAGCTACGAGGTTGGGTTGGAGGAGCTGGGATTGTTCACCTTGGAGCGAAGGAGATGGAGGGGAGATGCCATAGAGGAGGGCAGGATGGCGGCAGGTTTCGGTAAGGTGGAGGAGGAAAATCTCTTCCTGTGTGAGGATTGGTGGGGGAGGGGCCACAGCTTTAAGGTGTTGGGCAAGACATGGAGCAGTGGGTGGGTGGGTGGGGCGGGGGGTGGTGGGAGGGTGTGGAATGTGAGCAGAAATATTTTTACACAGCGAGAGGTAATGAGCTGGAACTCACCACGACAGACGGCCGGTGGAAGCAGAGACGGTGAACGGTTTGTAAAGGAAACTGGGTGGGGGACTCGAGGGGAGTGGGGACCTCAGGGCTTGGAGGAGAGAGAGCGGAGGGGTGGAGGGGGTGGTGGGGTTGGGGGGGGGGGGGGGAGCGAGGCGACGGACTGGGGCCAGAGAGTGGGCTCGATGGGCCGAATGGCCTTGTGTGCGTCACGTTGACCCGTTAATCAACCCGGTGAGACTGAGAAAGTTCCAGAAGTTCTTCTGAGGGTCAACGATGACAGTTGGAAAGTTTGTTAAAGTTTGCTTGTACTTCGCAGTAACTCGCGGACTGTTCAATATGTATTTTTTTTAGACGCTATTTTAAAGTTCAGCTTGAAATCAGATTGTTAACCATGTATGTCTTTACGATGCTCATCGTTTGCGAAAGAACAAAGTTTCCATTTTGGATTAACCTGCAGCAGTGAAGCTCTCTTAACTACAGCAACGCTGGGGTCATCACTGTCCAATTGCACAAGTACAGGGGAGAAACTGAACTGGACTGGCCCTGTCAATCCTGCTGCCAGTAACTCACCCCCTGACTCCCCAAAGCCTGTCCACCACCGACAAGGCACAAGTCAGGAGTGTGATGGAATACTCCCCACTTGCCTGGATGAGTCCAACAACAGCATATCCAGTGTACAGACACACAGCGCCAGGCCCGTTGAGCGCCTGTTCACATGTATTGAAGATCGGTTTCTCGTTCCCTCCTGCAGTAATGACCTCGCACAGCAGAGGGGAGTGTTGCCCACTTAACGTGACGTTAAAAGTGAGCCAGTGACGAAGAGATTGGCCGGGATCATCCCAGGGACAAGGGGAAGCTGGGGTTTGTTCTCCTCGGAGCAGAGAAGGTTAAGGGGGAGATTGAATCGAGGCGTTCAGAATCGTGAGGGGTTTGGATAGAGTCAATAAGGAGAAACTGTTTCCAGCGACAGGGTTGGTAACCAGAGGGACTCAGATTGAAGAGAATCAGGAAAAGACCCAGAGGGGGAGATGAGGAGAATTTTATTTTGACACAGCGAGTTGTTGTGATCTGGAAGGCGCTGCCTGAAAGGACGGTGAAAGCAGATTCAATAGGAACTTTCAAAAGAGGGATTGGATAAATACTTGAAGGGGTAAATTCGCAGAGCGATGGGGGGAAGGGCAGAGGGGAGAGTGGGGACTAATTGGAAAGATCTATCAAAGAGCCAGCACAGGCACAATGGGCTGAATGGCCTCCTTCTGCGATTGATTCTGTTACTTTCGGGATGGGATGCCACCGATTCCAAAATGATTGCCGGTCGCTTTGATGTCAGAGGATCACGGGGATGTTGACAGCACAGGATGCCTTTTGGCCCATCGAATCAATACCGGCCCTCTGCCTGGGGATTAGGCTGTTGCATTGCCCTGCCCTATTCCTGGGCCTGGATGCTGTTTTCCCTGAGGGTGGCCAGCCGGTTTCACTCGTTTGAACTCATTCATCCTCTACGCTTCCATAAAGCTGAGGGAGGTATGTGCCTACCGAACATCAGAGAGTCAGTACTGAGGAAGTGCTGCACTGTCAGAGGGTCAGTACTGAGGTAGTGCTGCACTGTCAGAGGATCAGTACTGAGGGAGCGCTGCACTGTTGGAGGATCAGTACTGAGGGAGTGCGACACTGTCGGAAGGTCAGTACTAAGGGAGTGCTGCACTGTCAGAAGGTCAGTTCTGAGGGACCGCTGCACTATCAGAGGGTCAGTGCTGAGGGAGTGCTGCACTGTCAGAGGATCAGTGCTGAGGGAGTGCTGCACTGTCAGAGGGTCAGTGCTGAGGGAGTGCTGCACTGTCAGAGGGTCAGTACTGAGGGAGCGCTGCACTGTCAGTGTCGGTAGTGAGGAAGCACTGCACTGTCAGAGGATCAGTACTGAGGGATTGCTGCACTGTCAGAGGGTCAGTGCTGAGGGAGTGCTGCACTGACAGAGGGTCAGTACTGAGGGAGTGATGCACTGTCAGAGGGTCAGTACTGAGGGAGTGCTGCACTGTCGGAGGGTCAGTACTGAGGGAGTGATGCACTGTCAGAGGATCAGCACTGAGGGAGTGCTGCACTGTCAGAAGGTCACTTCTGAGGGAGCGCTGAACTATCAGAGGGTCAGTGCTGAGGGAGTGATGCACTGTCAGAGGGTCAGTGCTGAGGGAGTGCTGCACTGTCAGAGGGTCTGTATTGACGGAGTGCTGCACTGTTGGAGAGTCAGTACTGAGGGACTGCTGCACTGTCAAAGAGTCAGTACTGAGGGAGTGCTGCACTGTCAGAGGGTCAGTACTGAGGGAGTGCTGCACTGTCAGAGGGTCAGTACTGAGGGAGTGCTGCACTGTCAGAGGGTCAGTACTGAGGGAGTGATGCACTGTCAGAGCATCAGCACTGAGGGAGTGCTGCACTGTCAGAGGGTCAGTACTGAGCGGGTGCTGCACTGTCAGAGGGTCAGTACTGAGGGAGCACTGCACTGTCAGAGGGTCAGTACTGAGGGAGTGATGCACTGTCAGAGCATCAGCACTGAGGGAGTGCTGCACTGTCAGAGGGTCAGTACTGAGCGGGTGCTGCACTGTCAGAGGGTCAGTACTGAGGGAGCACTGCACTGTCAGAGGGTCAGTACTGAGGGAGTGCTGCACTGTCAGAGGGTCAATACTGAGGGAGTGCTGCACTGTCAGAAGTTCATTGCTGAGGGAGTGCTGCACTGTCAGAGGGTCAGTACTGAGGGAGCGCTGCACTGTCAGAGGGTCACTACTGAGGGATTGCTACACTGTCAGAGGGTCAGTACTGAGGAAGCACTGCACTGCCAGAGTGTCAGCAATGAGGGAGTGCTGCACTGTCAGAGGGTCAGCACTGAGGGAGTGCTGCACTGTCAGAGGGTCAGCACTGAGGGAGTGCTGCGCTGTCAGAGGTCAGTACTGAGGGAGTGCTGCACTGTCAGAGGGTCAGTACTGAGGTAGTGCTGCACTGTCAGAGGGTCAGTACTGAGGGAGTGCTGCACTGTCAGAGGGTCAGCACTGAGGAAGTGCTGCACTGTCAGAGGGTCAGCACTGAGGGAGTGCTGCACTGTCGGAGGGTCAGTACTGAGGGAGTGCTGCACTGTCGGACGGTCAGTACTGAGGGAGTGATGCACTGTCAGAGGGTCAGTACTGAGGGAGCACTGCACTTTCAGAGAGTCATTGCTGAGGGAGTGCTGCACTTTCGTTCTCTCTCTCTCCCTCTCTCTTTGTATTACACATATTCCCCCTCATCTCTCCTCTCCTTCTCTCTCTCTCTGTCACACATTTTCCTTCACATGACCCTGGTTGCTCGTCCCATGACCCCACTGGAGGTCATGACCCACCGTCTGGATTCACCGCCTCGGTGCAATCTCCACTTGGCTCTCTTCCTCGGTCTGTTCTGCAGCAGTTGTTCCCCACTGAATTCCCATCGTCGGGCCTGGGAGCAGGCCAAAGTGAACATCCCCTCCCCCTCTCCTCCACCACCCCCCCCCCCACTCCACCCACCTGCAAAGTCATCCAGGGCTTTGGGGAAGTGGGCATTGCCAGGGGTGTGGGCAGGGATTGGGGGTGGGGATACATCGCGCATGAGCAACGGAACAACACACCCGTCACTGCACACACCGCGCGCAAACAGGACATTTCTGAAGGATGAGGGCGTGCAGCTGTGGGCAGCTGGTGCTGTGCTGGTAACGTCGCTGGACTAGTAATCCCAAGGGTTAATCCTGTGGGGGCACGGGGTTCAAACCCCACCACAAGGGCGGCTGGTGCAACTTGAATTCAGTTAAGAAAACCTGGAACGTGAAGCCAGTTTCAGTCATGGTGACCATGAAACGATTGTGGTGAAAACCCCATCTGGTTCACTAATGCCCTTAGGGTTTGCCGCCCTTACCCAGTCTGGCCAACAGGTGACTCCAGACCCCCACGCCAATGTGGGTTGACCATTAACTGCCCTCTGAAATGGCTCAGCAAGCCACGTCCCCACCCCCCCAATCCGCCCACCGCACTCTGACCCGCACAGGTTTCTCCTGCACAACATTTTTCTCAGGCCGATGCACAGTCGTACAGAGACACAGGAGAGGGAGTAGGCCATTCGGCCCTTCAAGCCTGCCCTGCCGTGCAATACGACCATGGCTGACCCTCTGTCTCGATGCCCCCCCCCCCAACTCTCCCCCGCCACCCCCATGCCCTTTGCCGCCAGCCCAGAGGGCATTTCAGAGTCAACCACACGGCTGTGGGTCTGGAGTCACGTGTAGGCCAGACCAGGTAAGGAGGGCGGATTTCCCTCCCTAAATGGGGCATTAGCGAAGCAGGTGGGCTTTTACAGCCATCGGACGATCGTTCCGCGGTCACCGTGACTGAGACTCTTTTTCAATTCCAGCTTTCGTGGATTAAATTTAAATTCTACCCATTCTCCTCTTAAATATATTCACGGGCCTCCAGCCTTCTGTGGCAGCGGATTCCACAGGCTCCCCTCACCCTCTGAGTGAAAGGGTTTCTCCTCATCTCAGTCCTAATTGGCCGACCCCGCGCCCCGAGACTGTGACCACCACCCCCCCCACCCCCCCAGGCCTTGCTCTCGACCCCCGTCCCAGCCAGAGGGAACGTCACCCCTGCATCCAGTCTGTCCGGCCCTGTCAGGATTTTAATTTGTTTCAGTGAGATCCCCTCTCATTCTTCTAAACCCCGGTGAATACAGACCCAGCTGCAAGCTGACAGCACCACCACATCTGGAGTATTGCGCACAGCACTGGCCTCCTTATTCGGAGAATGATCTAAATGCATTGAAAGCAGTTCAGAGAAGGTTTACTAGACTAATTCCAGGAATGGGTGGGTTGTCTTGTGAGGAAAGGCTGGACAGGTTGGGCCTGTATCCACTGCAGTTTAGAAGAGTAAGAGGCGAGTTGATTGAAACCTTCGAGACTCTGAGGAGTCTTGACAGGGTGGATAGGGAGGGGACGTTTCCTCTTGTGGGAGAATCTAGGACTAGGGGGTCACTGTTTACAAATAAGTGGTCGCTCATTTAAGACAGAGATAAGGAGAATCTTTTTCTCTCAGAGGGTAGTGAGTCTTTGGAACTCTCTCCCTCAGAAGGCGGTGGAAGCAGAGTCTTTGAACATCTTTAAGGCAGAGCTGGATAGATTCTTGATCAACAAGGGGGCGGTGAAAGGTCATTGGGGGTAGGTGGGAGGTTATAATCAGATCAGCTATGATCTTATTGAATGGTGGGGCAGGCTCGAGGGGCCGAGTGGTCTACTCTTGCTTCTACTTCGGGTGTTCGCTTGTATATGCTTTCCTCTGTGTACAGACAATTTGTCACATCCTCAACAGAACACCCAACGCTCCCACCCATCCTTGTGCCTTTTCACCACGCTCCCCCAAACTCTCTCCCACCCCCCGCCACCCCATCCCAGTGGCCTTTGGAAAATGCTATTCTCCCCTCCTCTCTGCACTGCCCTCTCCCCACACTCTCAACTTCCATCCACCTGACAGACAAAGAGAGTGCTGAGCTGTAGGGGGGACACAGAGAAGCGGGGCCTCGTCCCCCAGTGACAGACGCCTCGACGAACACTGGCAATGCTTGGTCTCGTGATCCACTGGGAACAACGCCTGGGGGTCGCTGAGGTCAACAACCTCCTGGGGCAAGGCTACAAGAGCAGGTCAGAGGCTGGGAATCCTGTGGTGAGTAACTCACCTCCTGACTCCCCAAAGCCTGTCCACCATCTACAAGGCACAGGTCAGGAGTGTGATGGAATACTCTCCACTTGCCTGGATGAATGCAGCTCCCACAACACTCAAGAAGCTCGACACCATCCAGGACAAAGCAGTCCCGCTTGATTGGCACCACATCTACAAACATTCACTCCCTCCACCACCGACGCACAGTAGCAGCAGTGTGTGTACCATCTACAAGATGCACTGCAGGAACTCACCAAGGCTCCTTCAACAGCACCTTCCAAACCCACGAGCACCACCATCTAGAAGGACAAGGGCAGCAGACACATGGGGACACCACCACCTGGAAGTTCCCCTCCAAGCCATTGACCATCCTGACTTGGGAAATATATCGCTGTCCCTTCACTGTCTGTGGTAAAGTGAGTTACCCGATCCCTTTAAGTGAATGCAAGTGTACTGATCATGTGACAGTGCTGGTGAATCACTGTACAGCGTGGGCAACTGGGAACTGGAAGTCTAATTCTGGAGGTTTCCGAGTGAGTACGTATGATCTGGTGCTCTGCCCTCAGTCTCAATAAACCATCACTGTTTGTTCTGACATCAGTCCCTCCCCATTATTGATTGTAAGCAGCAATCAGCAACATAGGGAAGTGCGCAGTTAGAGTTCAGCTGGCCAACAAACTTGATTGCCCAAGACATCAAACTGTCACTGGGTCAAAATCCTGGAACTCCCTCCCTAACAGCGCTGTGGGTGTACCTACACCACATGGTCTGCAGCGGCTCAAGAAGGCAGCTCACCACCACCTTCTCAAGGGGGCAATTAGGGATGGGCAATAAATGCTGGGCCCAGCCAGTGATGCCCACATCTCTTATAGAATAAAAAGAAAGGGAGCTGCTGTGGCAGCCTGACCCTGCTGGTTAAGCTTCACCGCTGGGACCTGGCGTTACCCTCCCCCCACCCCCAGCTCGAAGGGGCTGAACCTCTGCGTGTAGACTCCGCTCTGAGGGCCTCTCCCCCTTGCCGCTGGATCCCAGTAGCCAACCCCTCCGCCGTGTGGTGCAGCATGTGGCCGAGAGAGGGGGAGCAGCTGGCGCTGCTGCTGCTGCCGGCATTGCTGCCCCTCTGGGCCATCGTCGGAGGTTCAACGTGGAAGCAGCTCGGGCTGTCCCTGTGCCGTTGGGGGGGTGGTCGACAGCAGGGAAGCGTGGATCGAGGTGGGTGAAGCCGAGGGCAGGGGGGACTGGCTTCCAAGGCCTTGTGAACCCTCTGCCCAGCAGTGAATGCAGGAGTCTTTCACTTGGCCTTAGCTGGGGCTGAGCTGGTCGAAGGCTTCCCGGTCTGTCAGTTTCCCTGAAGAAGCTCTTCCCCCATCAGTGCCGAGTCCATGAAAGGGTGGGGAGCAGCTCCCCTGGTGGTTAAATCCAGGATTGCGGGCTGGGACAGCATTTTTGATTCCCTTCATTGCGGACCAGACAGATCCAATGGGCTTTCCGGTTCTGACCCTCAATCCCACCAGACGGCAGCCTGGAAGAGGGACAGGTGATGCTCGGGAGTCTGACGTCGGAGTGAACTCCCCAGCTGGCCCCAGCACGGAAGGAGGCCATGCAGCCATTGGAATTCCAGTCAATCTTCACTGGGAACTGGCTGCCCGGTGTCTCTAAATAGTGAGAGGTGGGTGAATGGGTTAATCCCCTCCGCTGGGAACAGGCTGCCCGGTGCCTGTAACTGGGGAGAGGTGGGTGAATGGGTTAATCCCCTCCGCTGGGAACAGGCTGCCCGGTGTCTGTAACTGGGGAGAGGTGGGTGAAAGGGTTAATCCAGTCCACTGGGAACAGGCTGCCCGGTGTCTGTAACTGGGGAGAGGTGAGTGAAAGGGTTAATCCCCTCTGCTGGGAACAGGCTGCCCGGTGTCTGTAGCTGGGGAGAGGTGAATGAAAGGGTTAATCCCCTCCGCTGGGAACAGGCTGCCCGGTGTCTGTAGCTGGGGAGAGGTGAATGAAAGGGTTAATCCCCTCCGCTGGGAACAGGCTGCCCGGTGTCTGTAACTGGGGATGATGGATGAAAGGGTTAACCCACTTCACTGGAACAGGCTGCCTGGCGTCTGTAACTGGGGAGAGGTGGGTCAAAAGGGTTAATTCTCTCCACTTGCCAGAAATGAAAATCATTCACAATTTAATGAATTTCTTTTAATCCACTTCCAAATTATTTATTCAAGATCTGGACATCTTGCGCAACTTGTGCTGGTGGGGATTTGCAGTGGCCCACAGCACTGACCAAGCCAGCCGGAGATGGTTGAAAGGAAATTTCTGAACATTGTACAAACAGAGCTCTTTAATTAGGGAATTCGTCACCAATTCCAAGAAAGGTTTTTTACACAGAAACTCTTAGCGCATGATAGTGCCTGAGGTATGACCTCCTTGAAGCAGCAAGTTTGTACCTCTCTCTGCTGTTCACAGCAGAGCAGCAGCAGTCACCGAACAATTCCCAACTTCAGTTCCAGTTAAATTTGTTAACTCCCAGCAGAATAATCTTATCTGTTCGTCAAACATGGCTGAGTGCTTGCACATCCTTGTTCCTGAGCCAGACCTCCGCACTCCAGGCTAACATTCACAGTGCAAGGACTGAGGGAGTGCTGCACTGTCGGAGGGTCAGTATTGGCAGAGTGCTGCACTGTCAGAGGGTCAGTATTGGCGGAGTGCTGCACTGTCGGAGGGTCAGCACTGAGGGAGTGCTGCACTGTCGGAGGGTCAGTACTGAGGGAGTGCTGCACTGTCGGAAGGTCAGCACTGAGGGAATGCTGCACTGTTGGAGGGTCAGTATTGAGGGAGTGCTGCACTGTCAGAGGGTCAGTACTGAGGGAGTGCTGCAATGTCGGAGGGTCAGTACTGAGGGAGTGCTGCACTGTCGGAAGGTCAGCACTGAGGAAATGCTGCATTGTTGGAGGGTCAGTATTGAGGGAGCGCTGCACTGTCAGAGGGTCAGTACTGAGGGAGTGCTGCAATGTCGGAGGGTCAGTACTGAGGGAGTGCTGCACTGTCAGAGGGTCAGTACTGAGGGAGTGCTGCACTGTCAGAGGGTCAGCACTGAGGGAGTGCTCCACTGTCAGAGTGTCAGTACTAAGGGAGTGCTGCACTGTCAGAGGGTGAGTACTGAGGAAATGCTGCACTGTCGGAGGGTCAGTACTGAGGGAATGCTGCACTATTGGACGGTCAGTACAGAGGGAGTGTTGGAGGCTGAGGACTCAGGGAGTGTTGCACTGTCGGAGGGTTGGTACTGAGGGAGTGCTGCACTGTCAGAGGGTCAGTACTGAGGGAGTGCTGCACTGTCAGAGGGCCAGTACTGACGGAGTGCTGCTCTGTCAGAGGGTCAGTACTGAATGAGTGCTGCAGTGTCAGGGCGTCAGTACTGAGGGAGTGCTGCACTGTCAGAATGTCAGTACTGAGGGAGTGCTGTACTGTCGGAGGGTCAGTACTGAGGGAGTGCTGCACTGTCAGAGGGTCAGTACTGAGGGAATGCTGCACTGTCAGAGGGTCAGTACTGAGGGAGTGCTGCACTGTCAGAGGGTGAGTACTGAGGGGATGCTGCACTATCAGAGGGTCAGTACTGAGGAAGTGTTGCACTGTTGGAGGGTCAGTACTGAGGGAGTGCTGCACTGTCAGAGGGTCAGTACTGAGTGAGTGCTGCACTATTGGAGGGAGTGCTGCACTGTCAGAAGGTCAGTACTGAGGGAGTGCTGCGCTGTCAGAGGGTCAGTACTGAGGGATTGCTGCACTGTCAGAGTGTCAGTACTGAGGGAATGCTGCACTGTCAGAGGGTCAGTACTGAGAGAGTGCTGCACTGTCGTTGGGTCAGTACTGAGGGAGTGCTGCACTGTCAGACGGTCATTACTGACGGAGTGCTGTACTGTCAGAGGGTCAGTTCTGAGTGAGTGCTGCACTGTCGGAGGGTCAGTACTGAGGGAGTGCTGCACTGTCAGATGGTCAGTACTGAGGGAATGCTGCACTGTCAGAGGGTCAGTACTGAGGAAGTGCCGCACTGTCAGAGGGTCAGTACTGAGGGAGTGATGCACTGTCAGAGGGTCATTACTGAGGGAGTGCTGCACTGTCAGAGGATCAGTACTGAGGGAGTGCTGTACTGTCAGAGGGTCAGTTCTGAGTGAGTGCTGCACTGTCGGAGGGTCAGTACTGAGGGAGTGCTGCACTGTCGGATGGTCAGTACTGAGGGAATGCTGCACTGTCAGAGGGTCAGTACTGAGGAAGTGCCGCACTGTCAGAGGGTCAGTACTGAGGGAGTGTTGCACTGTCAGAGGGTCATTACTGAGGGAGTGCTGCACTGTCAGAGGATCAGTACTGAGGGAGTGCTGCACTGTCAGAGGGTCAGTACTGAGGGTGTGCTGCACTGTCAGAGGGTCATTACTGAAGGAGTGCTGCACTGTTGGAGGGTCAGTACTGAAGGAGTGCTGCACTGTCAGAGGGTCAGTACTGAGGGAGTGCTGCACTGTCAGAGGGTCAGTACTGAGGGAGTGTTGCATTGTCGGAGGTTTGGCACTGAGGGAGTGCTGCACTGTCAGAGGGTCAGTACTGAGAGAGTGCTGCACTGTCGATGGGTCAGTACTGAGGGAGTGCTGCACTGTCAGAGGGTCAGTACTGACAGAGTGCTGTACTGTCAGAGGGTCAGTTCTGAGTGAGTGCTGCACTGTCAGAGGGTCAGTACTGAGGGAGTGCTGCACTGTCGGATGGTCAGTACTGAGGAAGTGCTGCACTGTCAGAGGGTCAGTACTGAGGGAGTGTTGCACTGTCAGAGGGTCATTACTGAGGGAGTGCTGCACTGTCAGAGGATCAGTACTGAGGGAGTGCTGCACTGTCAGAGGGTCAGTACTGAGGGAGTGCTGCACTGTCAGAGGCTCAGTACTGAGGGAGTGCTGCACTGTCGAAGGGTCAGTACTGAGGGAGTGCTGCACTGTCGGAGGGTCAGTACTGAGGGAGTGCCGCACTGTCGGTGGGTCAGTACTGAGGGAGTGCTGCACTGTCGGAAGAGCGTTTATTTAGATTGAGACATCATACCGAGGACCCGGTTGTCAGTCGTGGAAGCAGAGCTGGGTGGAGGGAGTCGATTCCTTGCTGGTGCCCTGGCCGCAGGAGGCCTGCTTCCTTTTCATTGCCGCCCGTGGATCTTGCTGTGCGCCCGTTGGCCATGGCGGCCTCTTTTTCGCGACAGCGGGGCGCGTCTCCGCAGAGGGTCAGTTACTCAGAACGGGATAGGGGAGGGGACGGGGGGTGGTTTGGGGGGTGGGGTGGGGGGGGGGGGGGGGGGTTGCTGTCCGTGTGTGTGGGGCTAATCCTGACCCCTTCGCGAAAGCTGATGTGGGCGGGTCACCTTCGAACAGCCGCAGGGGCAATGTAGGCCCGAGAGCGGGGGATGGGTTAGCAGCAGTGTGGTCACTGTGGAGGTCGGGTGGGGGGGGGGGGCGGTGGGGTGGTGGTGGGGCGGGCGCTGGGGGAAGCGCAGAAGAATGTGGGGACGGGGGTTTGGTCGCCGAGGGCCCGGAATGTTCCTCGGCTCGTGGGAGAGGCGTGGCAGAGGATTGGGAGTGAGCTGGAGCGCCGGAGTGCCCGGGTTGACCTCCTTGTTGAAGCAGGCCTACACCTCCGTCGGAGGCAGCTCTGAGTTGGTTCACTCGGCTGATCCCCGGGACCAAGGGGGCTTGCCTGATGAGCAGAGGTGGAGCAGGTTGGGCCTGTACCCATCGGAGTTCAGAAGAATGAGGGGCGACCTTATTGAGTTGGAAAGGATCCTGAGGGTGGGTGCTCAACAGGGTGGCTGCTGAGAGGGTTATTCCCCCTCGGGGGGGAGCCACCTAAGGGGTGGGGCTTAAAATTAAGAGGTCGCCGATTTAGGACAGAGATGAGGAGGAATTTCTTCACCCAAAGGGCCGTGAGTTTGTGGAACTCTCTTCCCCAGAGAGCTGGGTCATTGAGTATATTCAAGGCTGAGTTGGGCAGGTTTTTGTTTGACAAGTTGGGGTGGGGGAGGGGAGGGGGGGGGGGGCGTCGAGAGTTATGGGGAGAGGGGCAAGAAAGCGGAGCTGAGGCCACAGTCAGGTCATCCATGGTTTTGCTGAATGGGGGTAGCAGGCTCGAGGGGCTGAATGGCCTCGTCCTGATCCTAATGCCTGTGCCAAGCTGTGTTTTCAGAGAAGGTGATGCAAAGCAAAGGTGTGGAGTTACTGGCACTGAGAGATGAGACAAGGGTTGGAATGGGAATATAAGTAAGCCTTCGGAAGATTGCATTTACATAGCGCCTTTAAACATTCCCATGCCACTTCCCAGGAGTTACTATCAGACAAATATTTGACCCCCAAGCCACGTATGGAGGTATCAGGGACAGGTGACTAAAAGCTTGGTCAAAGAGATAGGTTTTAAAAAGCAGGAGAGAGATAGCGAGGGAGAGGTGGAGAGGTTTAGGGAGGGAATTCCAGAGCTCAGGGCCCCAGGCAGCTGAAGGCACGGCCGCCAATGGTGGAGCGATGGGAATCGGGGGATGGACAAGAGGCCGGAATTGGAGGAGCTCAGAGATCTCGGAGGGTTGTGGGGTCTGGAGGAGGCTACAGAGATAGGGAAGTTTGTAGGGGGCTGGAGGAGGTTACAGAGATAGGGAGGTCTGTAGGAACTGGAGAAGGTTATGGAAATGGGGAGGGTTGTAGGGGCTGGAGGAGGTTACAGAGATAGGGAGGGTTGTAGGAACTGGAGAAGGTTATGGAAATGGGGAGGGTTGTAGGGGCTGGAGGAGATTGCAGAGATAGGGAGGGTTGTAGGGGCTGGAGGAGATTACAGAAATAGGGAGGGTTGTAGGGGCTGGAGGAGGTTGCAGAGATGGGGAGGGTTGTAGGGGCTGGAGGAGCTAACAGAGATAGGGAGGGTTGTAGGGATTGGAGGAGGTTACAGAGATAGGGAGGGTTGTAGGGACTGGAGAAGGTTACAGAGATGGGGAGGGTTGTAGGGGCTGGAGGAGGTTACAGAGATAGGGAGAGTTGTAGGGGCTGGAGGAGGTTACCGAGATGGGGAGGGTTGTAGGGGCTGGAGGAAGTTACAGAGATAAGGAGGGTTGTAGGGGCTGAAGGACGTTACAGAGATAGGGAGGGGTGTAGGGATTGGAGGAGGTTATAGAGATAGGGAGGGTTGTTGGGGCTGGAGGAGGTTACAGAGATAGGGAGGGGTGTAGGGATTGGAGGAGGTTACAGAGATAGGGAGGGTTGTAGGGGCTGGAGGAGGTTACAGAGATAGGGAGGGGTGTAGGGATTGGAGGAGGTTACAGAGATAGGGAGGGTTGTAGGGGCTGGAGGAGGTTACAGAAATAGGGAGGGGTGTAGGGATTGGAGGAGGTTACAGAGATAGGGAGCGCTGTAGGTCCTGGAGGAGGTTACAGAGATAGGGAGGGTTGTAGGAGCTGGAGGAGGTTACAGAGATAGGGAGGGGTGTAGGGTTTGGAGGAGGTTACAGAGATAGGGAGTGGTGTAGGGATTGGAGGAGTTTACAGAGATAGGGAGGGGTGTAGGGATGGGAGGAGGTTACAGAGATAGGGAGGGGTGTAGGGATTGGAGGAGGTTACAGAGATAGGGCAGGGGGAATCCATGGAGGCATTTGAAAACTAGAGTGAGAACTTCACAACTGAGCTGTTGCTGGACTGTGCCTGGGTGTTGTACAGTGAGCACCGGGTGTGGGTGTTGGACAGTGGGCAGCGGGCGGGGTGTTGGTCAATGGGCACCGTGCCTGGGTGTTGGACAGTGGGCGCCATGCCTGGGTGTTGGACAGTGGGCGCCATGCCTGGGTGTTGGACAGTGGGCACTGTGCCTGGGTGTTGGACAGTGGGCACCATGCCTGGGTGTTGGACAGTGGGCACCGTGCCTGGGTGTTGGACAATGGGCACCAGGTGTGGGTGTTGGACAGTGGGCAGTGGGCGGGGGTGTTGGACAGTGGGCACCGTGCACGACGAGGGAGCGGACTAGGTACAAGTTTTGCCTGAGCTGAAGTTTCTGAAGGGTGGGGAGACTCGGAATACTCGAGGTTGGAGTTAACAGGGGCTCCGATCAGGGCCCTCAGCTGAGCTGAGTCCGGGACAGAGAGGGGTGATGCGAGGGAGGTAGGAGTATGGGTTCTCAGTGATGAACTCCTCAGGCCTCCTCATTTCCAAAGGGTTGAAGGGCATGTGGGAGGATCCCAAGGGAAAGGGGAACATTACACAAGCAAAGATCCGAGGGACGAAGGTTGGAGTTCACTCTTTCTCCGAGAATGAGAATAGGATAGAGTCACAGGAAGGTGAGATTCCAGATGTGGTAATGAGCACTGTCAGTGATGGACAGATGTGGAGTTTGAAACTTGCCTTTGATTTTAACCAGAATTTGGGTCTACACTACATCCTTAGACAGCATCTTCCAAACCCACGACCTCTACCATCTAGAAGGACAAGGGCAGCAGACACATGGGGAACACCACCACCTGGAAGTTCCCCTCCAAGTCACTCACCATCCTGACTTGGAAATATATCGGCCGTTCCTTCACTGTCGCTGGGTCAAAATCCTGGAACGCCCTCCCTAACAGCACTGTGGGTGTACCCACACCTCAGGGACTGGCAGCGGTTCGAGGCGGCAGCTCACCACCACCTTCTCAAGGGGGCAATTAGGGATGGGCAATAAATGCTGGGCCCAGCCAGCGACGCCCACATCGCATGAAGACATTGAAGACCCATTGGGTTGAGTTTGAGGGGGCAGGTAGGAGATGGGACTTGAGCATGGTGTTGGTAGGGCGTTGGGTGGGTGTGGCTGCCATGCCATGTCTCAGTGGGTGCCACACCCACATGGGGGGCCCCCTCAGACGGGCACTCATTCAAAGTGCGGGATCAGGAATTCTTTCTGGTGAACTGGCGCATATGTATCACCAGAGCAGGGAATGGTGACAGCACAGAAGGAGGCCATTCCTCTCGGCTCTGCCAGAGCGACCCAGTGAGTCCCACACCCCCACCACCCCCCCCCGCTCCCCCCCCCCCCCCCTCCCTCAACTCCCCCTAGTGATTTAACCCCTGAGCCCGCCAGCACTGAAACAGATGCCCTGGACGCTGCCACATTCCTCTCTTGTGGGAACTTGCTGTGCGCAAGTCGGCTGCTGGGTTTCCTACATCCCAGCGGTCACCGCGCTTCAGAGAGGGCTTCACCTGCTGCCCCATGCTGGGGCGTCCAGTCCCAGAACGGCCTCCCCCCTGCAGACGCAATGGATTCACATGGCACCTCGCCTCAACCCTCTGCCTCCACAGAAAGGGAGAGACCTCCTGACGAAGCAAATGGGTCCTGCACTCATCAGGACAAACACAGGAAGGCCAAGTTTCAAACGATGGCGACAACTGACACGGCAGGGGAAGGTGGGGGTTGATTTGTTGGCGAGCCCGCTCGGACTGGTTGGCATGTTGCCATGGCGAAGGCACCTGGGAAACTACAGGCTCCCCGAGGTCCTGGATAACTCAAGCAAAAAAGGCTCAAGGCTTGATCATGTTCCTTTTGTGTGCACATGCCTGAATGTATATTGCCTCTAGCAAGCATAAATAAGCCACATTATGAACTCGGCTGGTTATCTTAAACCGGCTGCTAGCGTAGCCGTTGCACGCTCAGGGTTACTCGGCTGAAACCTGGCTCCCACTTGGGTTCGCCCCTCTCCTGCCGATTCGGCGATGGAGATATCGGCACAGGAAGAGGCCATTCAGCCCTCCCAGCCTGTACCTCTATTCAGTGAGACCGTGATATCTCCATGGAGTCCAGGCCTCAGGCTGCTCGATGTACTGCCTCCAGGGCCTATCGACCCTTCCTCTCTCATCACCGTACACTGCTCTTGACGAGTCACCTCCACACCCCACACCACCCCCCCACCAACAGAGTGGCAGCCTGGACGATGAGGTGCCTGGGACTTTAAGGTGAAGGACAGGGGCCAAAAGAGCCTCTCTCCGTAAACCCCGGGGGGTGGGGTGGGGCGGGGGGGGTGCATTCGAATTGAGGAAGGAATCGAGGGAGTAGAGAGGGAGGAGGGTGAACTTGAGCCCATCCGGTAAGGAGAGAGCGCGAGATGAGGAGAAAGAAAGATTGGATGGAGAGAGAGAGAGAGAGAGAGAGAGGGAGAGGGAGAGAGAGAAAAAAACAGGCAGAAAGGAAAAGTCAGAAAAAATAAGCAAATTTAAAACTTGGCATTTTAATCAATAATAAAAAATAAATAATAAATGAAAGCATCTAAGATGGCCATTGGATGCCCCAAAGTGCTTAAGAGCCAATGAAATGCTTTTGGAAGTTGTCATGTAGGAAAAGCGGCGGCCAGTTTGCGCACAGCAAGATCCCACGAGCAGCAATGTGATAATGACCCAGTTCATGCTCTTGTTTTTGCGGTGTTGATGGAGGGATAAATATTGGTCCTAGGACGCTGGGGTGGGGGGGGTGTGGAGAAATCACCACCCCCCACCACGACCCAACTGCTTTTCTTCCAAATAGCGGCCAAGGCGATCTTGTACGCCCTCTGAGAGGGCAGGCGGGGGGGGGGGGGGGGGTGGGGGGGGGGCTCAGTTTAAGGTCACGCCCGAGAGGTGGCGCCTCCGATGGGCGCAGGCCCCCGGGTCAGCGCCTTGAAGCCGGACCCCGGTGACTGAGCGGCGAGCGGGCTGCCCCCACCCCCGCCACCCCACCCCCCCAAACCGAGGCAGGGCGGCAACTCTTAACGGAGTTGGTTTCCCAGGCCGGAGAGGCGGACTGGCTGTCATTAGCCCCGACGGCCTCGCCGGAGAGGTGAACTTACCCCGCCAAAGGGAGGGGGCTTGACCCTCTGAGGGTGGGAGGGGGGCAGTAGCGAGAGGGAGGGAGGGAGGGGGGGGGGTGTGCGGTGGTCAGTGAGGTGCCCCTGTAAAGGGTGGTGGGGGGGGGGGGTGGGGGGGGGGCGATCTCTTGCGCGCCGCAGGTTGCCGGTCAACCGGACGGTGGAGCCCCTCTCTCAAGGCTGCATGGCCGGCTGAGTGAAACCCACCCCCACCGCCCCCCCCCCCACCCCCACACTGCGCTCGGCGAGCGCCATGGCTCCCAGCGGAGCGACAGGCGTCAGCAAGCGGAGGAAGGCCCCGAGGTCATGGGAGCCACCTTTCACAACGCCTCGCCGGGGAGGAGTGGGCGGTGTGGGGCAGGGGGGGGGTGGGGGGGTGGGGGGTGGAGGGGGAGGGAGTCGTTTATAAAGCTTTGTTTCCGACTGCCTTGTCTCACCTCCGTGGTGGAACTGGCAGGGAATCCGAGGGGCTAACAGACGGCCCTCCCGAGTCCGAAAGTTTCCATTGTCCGCCTGTCGGCTGCTTATCGTTTCGGCCTGTGCGAACGTGCCGGTTCGGAAGGGGGGATCCCCCTCCACTCCCTGCACCCCGCCCCCTCCCCCCCCCACCATCTTCACCGCTCCCAGCACAGCTGCTGAAAAGCCCCAGAGATCCCTCTCCGCTCAGAAAGTCCCTACCCAGGCATCAATTTCCACCGCACTCTCTTCAGACCGCAAGGTTTCGCTTCCCTGACTTTCTGGTAAGCCTTCGGGCGCTCTGCCAGGGCACCCCCCCCCCCCTACCCTCACCCCCACCCCGGCTCCCTGCTCACTCCTTAACCCTTCCCCTGCCATTCCTAGATCGACGCCGTCAGGAGGAGGGTCGGGGAAGCTGGGGTCGGGGGTCAGAAGCGATGATGGGTGGCCAATCCAGGGCCAAGAGGGGAGGCTCCGATGGGTGCAGGGGGAGGTGCCGGGGGGGGGGGGGTGGCGGTGGGGGGGGGGCAGAGAAAGATCTCTTCCTCTGCCAGGGGTTGTGCGGTGTGGTTCATGACCGGAGCTGAGATACTGAATCACCGTGGTTAGAGGCCCAGTGAGGGAATGGGGAGGAACGTGACTCACTCAGAGCACCCGCTGCCACTGGTGAAAGTGGTGAAAGCCCTTCGCGTAAATGACTTGGAAAGGAGTCACGTGTAAGGCTGAGGCACTGTCAGAGGGTCAGTGCTGAGGAAGCGCTGCACTGTCAGAGGGTCAGTACTGAGGGAGTGCTGCACTGTCAGAGGGTCATTACTGAGGAAGCGCTGCACTGTCAGAGTGTCAGTACTGAGGGAGTGCTGCACTGTCAGAGGGTCAGTACTGAGGGAGTGCTGCACTGTCAGAGGGTCAGTACTGAGGGAGTGCTGCACTGTCAGAGGGTCATTACTGAGGAAGCGCTGCACTGTCAGAGTGTCAGTACTGAGGGAGTGCTGCACTGTCAGAGGGTCAGTGCTGAGGAAGCGCTGCACTGTCAGAGTGTCAGTACTGAGGGAGTGCTGCACTGTCAGAGGGTCAGTGCTGAGGAAGCGCTGCACTGTCAGAGTGTCAGTACTAAGGGAGTGCTGCACTGTCAGAGGGTCAGTACTGAGGGAGTGCTGCACTGTCAGAGGGTCAGTACTGAGGGAGCGCTCCACTGTCAGAGGGTCAGTACTGAGGGAGTGCTGCACTGTCAGAGGGTCAGTGCTGAGGAAGTGCTGCACTGTCAGAGGGTCAGTACTGAGGGAGTGCTGCGCTGTCGGAGGGTCATTATTGAGGGAGTGCTGCAATGTCAGAGGGTCAGTACTGAGGGAGTGCTGCACTGTCAGAGGGTCAGTACTGAGGGAGTGCTGCGCTGTCGGAGGGTCATTATTGAGGGAGTGCTGCAATGTCAGAGGGTCAGTACTGAGGGAGTGCTGCACTGTCAGAGGGTCAGTACTGAGGGAGTGCTGCACTGTCAGATGGTCAGTACTGAGGGAGTGCTGCACTGTCAGAGGGTCAGTACTGAGGGAGCACTGCACTGTCAGAGGGTCAGTACTGAGGGAGTGCTGCACTGTCAGAGGGTCAGTACTGAGGGAGCACTGCACTGTCAGAGGGTCAGTACTGAGGGAGTGCTGCACTGTCAGAGGGTCAGTACTGAGGGAGCACTGCACTGACAGAGGGTCAGTACTGAAGAAGGGGGATTCTTTTGGGTAAGACTTTAAGGAGAGGCCATTCTGCCCATCTGAAGTGGACATATAGAATTCCCCTGCCAGTATTCGGCTGAGCTGGTGGCGTTATCACCGATGTCCTGGACCCCAGTGTTTGTCCCCTAACCAATGTCACTAAAAGGGGCAGATAATCTGATCATGAAAGCAATGCTGGCAGATGAGGGGCGCTATATAAACGCAAGCAGTTGTTCTTCCACTGATCGCAGAGCTGATATGTAGGTGCGGGCGGTGGGCGTATCCCGGGCGCTAACGGTGCTGCGGATGGAGCTGTGCGGTTGGCAAGAATTGGCCAATTGTATTCCTCCTCCTCCTCCTCCTTCTCCTCCTCCTCGCAGAGGGCCATGCGACATTAGCGTTTACCGGGGCTGTGCCCGATGTCAGACAGCGGCCAGCTCCCCCCAACCCCACCCCCCCCCAACCGGGTTCCTGCAGCACAAAATTCCGGCCCAGGCCAGAGGCTGGGAATCATCCGGCGAGCGACTCACCTCCTGGCTCCCCCAAGGCCTGTCCACCCTCTACAAGGCACAAGGCAGGAGTGTGATGGAACACTCCCCACTTGTCATAGAGTCGTTGAGGTCTACAGCATAGGAAAAAGGCCCTTCGGCCCATCGAGTCTGCACCGGTCAAACAGGTCCCTCACCATCCTAATCCCGTTTTCCAGCACTAGGCCCATAGCCTTTTATGCCAGGGCATCGCAAGTGCACATCCAAATCCTTCTTAAATGTTATGAGGGTTGCTGCCTCTACCACCCTTTCAGGCAGAGAGTTCCAGATTCCCACCACCCTCTGGGTGAAACAATTTTTCCTCAGATCCCCTCTAAACATCCTGCCCCTTACCTTAAATCTATGTTGATAAGCATATCTAATCTATATTGCCCAGATGAATGCAGCTCCCACAACACTCAAGAAGCTCGACACCATCCAGGACAAAGCAGCCCCGCTTGATTGACACCCCATCCACAAACATTCACTCCCTCCACCACCGACGCACAGTAGCAGCAGTGTGTGTACCATCTACAAGGTGCACTGCAGCAACTCACCAAGGCTCCTTCGACAGCACCTTCCAAACCCACGACCACCACCACCTAGAAGGACCATAGCTGACCATCCAACTCAATAGCCTGCTCCCTCTTTCTCCCCATACCCTTTGATCCCTTTCACCCCAAGAGCTATATCTAACTCCTTCTTGAAAACATACAATGTTTTGGTCTCAACCTCTTTCTGTGGTAACAAATTCCACAGGCTCACCGCTCTCTGGGTGAAGAAATTTCTCCTCACCTCAGTCCTAAATGATCTAACCCATATCCTCAGACTGTGACCCCTGGTTCTGGGCCCTCCCACCATCGGGAACATCCTTCCTGCATCGACCCTGTCCAGTCCTGTGAGAGTTAATAAGGTCGCTGATGGAGTCGGCGGCCTTACCCATGGAGCTAAGGAACTGGGCCTCACTTCGGCAAGGGGCCTAGAGTCCTGAGGTGGCGGGAGTGGGGAGCGCTCTGGGTGGCCCTGGTCCACCCCGCAGAGGCAAGATGGCTGCCTCCTGAGTCTCCGTGGCAACGGCTGTGTGCTGACTGCTCTGACTCACCTGGGTTGAAGCAACATGTCAGGAAGCAATGGGTTAACTGGCCGGCGATCACTGCGGCCTAAGTGCCCATGAGGCCTCTGTCGATTCCTGGTGACTGATTGCCTCCACTGCACCACCCCCCCCCCCCCCCCCCCCCCCCCCCCCCCCCCCCCCCCCCCCCCTCCCAACACCACTTGCCCACATGGGAAACAGCACTAGCCAGCAACTTCTGGCACTCCTTTTAGGGGATTTCTTCAGTTGATCTCTGCACAATGGGTGATCGCATCACCTACGAGGCTAATCAACCCTTTCATCGACGCAGTGGAGACGGTTAGAGAGGCAGAGAGAGAGAGAGAGAGAGAGAGGAGGAGAGATAAAGGGGCGTTTCAGGACAAAGAGAAAGAGTTGGTTGTGTGGGGTGTGGTGGGGGGGTGGGTTATGCAGATAGCCAACACGAGGGGGAAGGAATGAGCCAGGGATGTCAAGTGCTGAAGGAGGTAAGGACAGTGAGAAAACAGGAAATAAAGAAGAGGCAGAGAGAGAGAGAGAGAGAGAGAGAGAGGGGGAGATAGAAAGGATTGAATTTCTAGGTTGCCCCAAGGTGTCTCAATGTACTTCTATGAAGCACTGTTGAAGTGTTGCAAGGCAGGGATCCTCCCAGCCATTTTGCGCAGAGCAAGCTCCCACAAACAGTGATGTGGTCATGAACCAGAATATCGAGTCGTCATGGTGATGTTGCTTGAGGGATATGTATTGGTCCCGGGTTACCAGGGAAACACCCGCCCCCACCAACATCAGCCGCACCCACAGCTCCACTTCGAAATAGTGGCTGTGACATCGTTCAGGTTCACCCAGTCAGGCAAGTGGCGCCCTGGTTTAATGCTTCATCTGAAAGTGGCATCTTTGACAGTGCAACACTCCCTCGGTACTGATCCTTTAACAATGCAGCACTCCCTCAGTACTGATCCTCTAACAATGCAGCACTCCCTCAGTACTGACCCTCTGTCAGTGCAGCACTCCCTCAGTACTGATCCTCCGACAGTGCAGCACTCCCTCAGTACTGACCCTCTGTCAGTGCAGCACTCCCTCAGTACTGATCCTCCGACAGTGCAGCACTCCCTCAGTACTGACCCTCTGACAGTGCAGCACTCCCTCAGTACTGATCCTCCGACAGTGCAGCACTCCCTCAGTACTGACCCTCTGTCAGTGCAGCACTCCCTCAGTACTGATCCTCCGACAGTGCAGCTCTCCCTCAGTACTGACCCTCTGACAGTGCAGCACTCCCTCAGTACTGATCCTCCGACAGTGCAGCACTCCCTCAGTACTGACCCTCTGTCAGTGCAGAAATCCCTCAGTACTGATCCTCTAACAGTGCAGCACTCCCTCAGTACTGATCCTCTGACACTGCAGCACTCCCTCAGTACTGATCCTCCGACAGTGCAGCACTCCCTCAGTACTCACCCTCCGACAGTGCAGCACTCCCTCAGTACTGATCCTCTAACAGTGCAGAGCTCCCTCAGAATTGAATCTCCGACAGTGCACTGTTCCCTCATTATTGGCTCTCAATATCTCTGTAACCTCCTCCAGTCCCTACAGCCCTCCCTATCCCTGCAATCTCCTCCAGCCCCTACAACCCTCCCTATCTCTGTAACCTCCTCCAGCCCCTACAACCCTCCCTATCTCTGTAACCTCCTCCAGGCCCTGCAACCCTCCCTATCTCTGTAACCTCCTCCAGGCCCTGCAATCCTCCGAGATCTCTGCTCTCCTCCAATTCCGGCCTCTTGACCATCCCCCGACTCCCTTCGCTCCACCATTGGCGGCCGTGCCTTCAGCTGCTTGGAGGGCCCTGTGCTGTGGAATTCCCTCCCTAAACCTCTCCACACCCTCTCTCTCTCTCTCCCTCTCCTCCTTTAAGACGCTCCTTAAAACCGACCACTTTGATTGAGCTTTGGTCGCCTGTCCCTAACCTCCCCTTACGCGGTTGGAGGTTAAATTTTCATGGTGACCCTTTTGAACATCGCCTTGCGATATTTTGCTAGATTAAACCTGCCATCCATGCAAGGATTTGTACCCTCAGTGTAGGCCCCATTTTTTAACGGCTAACGAAAGGACCTTTCTTATCTGATAAATGATTCCCCTCTTCCTCTCCCGCCTAGTCTCCAATCTCTCGAGCAACCTTTGCTATGCCCCTCAATTCTTCCCCTGCCAATCTTGGCACCATCTGACATGCAACCTCTGACGTCCCTTTGCCCTCTGTGTAAACTCCATAAACTTTCACACAGTCGAACAGTTTCTTCTCTGTCCCCCTTGGTCTCCAGTGGGCGTGGGGGGGGTGGGGTGGAGGGGAAACGTTCAGCAACTGCATTTCTGTAGAACCCTGGAAATTTTACAGCATGGAGAGAGGCCATTCGGCTCATCGTGTCTGTGCTGGCCCGACAAGCGGCCACCTAGCCCAGTCCTACGCTCGCCCTTTAACCTCGTAGGGCGGCTGCACTTTGAGTGCCTGTTCGTGTTGTAGGTGTGATGGGGGTTTCTGCCTCTCCCACCCTGTCAGAGTAGGAGTTCCAGATGCCCCAACCCCTACTGGGTAAAAGAATTGCCCCTCAAATTCACTCCAAACCTCCTACCCTTCTTTATTACTCATTCGTGAGGTGTGGGCGTCACTGGCTGGCCCAGCATTTATTGCCCATCCCTAATTGCCCCTTGGGAAGGTAGGGGTGAGCTGCCTTCTTGAACCGCTGCAGCCCATATGGTGTAGGTACACCCACAGTGCTGTTAGGGAGGGAGTTCCTGGATTTTGACCCAGCGACAGTGAAGGAACGGCCGATATATTTCCAAGTCAGGATGGTGAGTGGTTTGGAGAGAAACTTACAGGTGGTGGTGTCCCCATGTGTCTGCTGCCCTTGTCCTTCTAGATGGTAGCGGTCATGGGTTTGGAAGGTGCTGTCTAAGGAGCCTTGGAATTCACCTTGATAAGGTGGATTCAAAATTGGCTTAGTTGTAGGAGACAGAGAGTGATAAAAGAAGGATGCTTTAGTGACTGGAAGCCAGTGTCCAGTGGTGTAACACAGGGATCTGTGCTGGGTCCCCTATTATTTGTCATTTATATAAATGACATAGATGACTATGTGTGGGTAGAATTAGTAAGTTTGCAGATGACACAAAGATTGGCCGGGTGGTTAACAGTGAGGTTGAGTGTCGTGGGCTACAGGAAGATATAGACGGGATGGTCAAGTGGGCAGATAAGTGGCAGATGGAATTTAACCCTGAAACGTGTCAGGTGATACACTTTGGAAGGAGTAATTTGACAAGGAAGTACTCAATGAACGGCATGACATTAGGAAGTTCTAGGAACAAAGGGACCTTGGCGTGTGTGTCCATAGATCTCTGAAGGCAGAGGGGCATGTTAGTGGGGTGGTGAAAAAGGCATATGGGACACTTGCCTTTATCAATCGAGGCATAGATTACAAAAGTAGGGAGGTCATGTTGGAGTTGTATAGAATCTTGGTGAGGCCACAGCTGGAGTACTATGTGCAGTTCTGGTCGCCACATTATACGAAGGATGTGATTGCACTGGACTGGGTGCAGAGGAGATTCACCAAGAAGTTGCCTGGGATGAAACATTTAAGTTATGAAGAGAGGTTGGATAGACTTGGGTTGTTTTCGTTGGAGCAGAGAAGACTGAGGGGCGACCTGATCGAGGTGTACAAGATTATGAGGGGCATGGACAGGGTGGATAGGGAGCAGCTGTTCCCCTTAGTTGAAGGGTCAGTCACAAGGGGGCGTAAGTTCAAGGTGAGGGGCAGGAGGTTTAGGGGGGATGTGGGGAAAAACTTTTTTGCCCAGAGGGTGGTGACAGTCTGGAATGCACTGCCTGGGAGGGTGGTGGAGGTGGGTTGCCTCACACCCTTTAAAAAGTACCTGGATGGGCACTTGGCACGTCATAACATTCAAGGCAATGGGCCAAGTGCTGGTAAATGGGATTAGGTAGGTAGGTCAGGTGTTTCTCACATGTCGGTGCAGACTCGATGGGCCGAAGGGCCTCTTCTGCACTCTTGTGATTCTGTGATTCTGAGTCCTAACCCCTTAGGCCAAATCTGTGCCTCCAGGTTATGGACCTAACCACAAAAGGGGATAGACCTGCCCTCTCCACTCTCTTGGGGATCCTTCATAATTTGACACACCTCTGTTAAATCAGCCTCAGCCTCCGCCTCCTCTGTTCCAAAAGAAAGAACCCTGCTCTATCCAATTGTTCCTTATCACTACCAGCACCCGGCAATAGCCTAGTGACATTGACGCTGGACTACTATGAGATGTCAAGACAGGTAGGGGACCTGGGTGTGAATCCCACCTGGACTGATGGTGAAATTTGAATTCAATAAAAACCCAATGTCCTTTAGGGAGAAAAATCTGCCATCCTTACCTGGTCTGGGACTACTTGTGACTCCAGACCCACAGCCACGTGGTTGACTCTGATATGACCTTGTAAAGCACTCAGTTCCAGGGTAGTGAGGGATGAGCAGCAGATGCTGGCCAGTAACGTTCACTGGAAGTTCTACTGCAGCCGATGAATTAAAAAATAAACCTGACGGAAGTCTTCCCTGCGATGCGTCGTAGCAACTTTCCTGTTGTACAGCTTCCCCGCCCCTTCACAGGAGCGATTATCAAACGAAACCTGACTCCCCCCTCCTGACTCCCAGATGCATAAGGAGACCTTAGGGACAGGTGACTAAAAGAGTGTTGGGCTGAAGGGATGTCTTCAAAGGAGGAGGGAGGTCTTAAAAGGAGGAGGGACGTCTTAAAAGGAGGAGGGGCGTCTCAAAAGGAAGAGGGGCATCTTAAAACGAGGAGGGAGGTCTTAAAAGGAGGAGGGACATCTTAAAAGGAGGAGGGAGATCTTAAAAGGAGGAGGGGCGTCTTAAAAGGAGGATGGAGATCTTAAAAGGAGGAGGGAGGTCGTAAAAGGAGGAGGGATGTCTTAAAAGGAGGAGGGATGTCTTAAAAGGAGGGATGTCTTAAAAGGAGGAGGGACGTCTTAAAAGGAGGAGGGATGTCTTAAAAGGAGGGACGTCTTAAAAGGAGGAGGGACATCTTAAAAGGAGGAGGGATGTCTTAAAAGGAGGAGGGATGTCTTAAAAGGAGGGACGTCTTAAAAGGAGGAGGGATGTCTTAAAAGGAGAGACGTCTTAAAAGGAGGAGGGACATCTTAAAAGGAGGAGGGCATCTTCAAAGGAGGAGGGATGTCTTAAAAGGAGGAGGGAGATCTTAAAAGGAGGAGCGAGATCTTAAAAGGAGGAGGGATGTCTTAAAAGGAGGGACGTCTTAAAAGGAGGAGGGATGTCTTAAAAGGAGGGACATCTTAAAAGGAGGAGGGACATCTTAAAAGGAGGAGGGCATCTTCAAAGGAGGAGCAATGTCTTAAAAGGAGGAGGGAGATCTTAAAAGGAGGAGCGAGATCTTAAAAGGAGGAGGGGCGTCTTAAAAGGAGGAGGGACAGAAAGGCTTAGGGAGGGAATTCCCGATCTTGGGGCCTCAGGCAGCTGAAGGCGAGGTCACCAGAGGCGGAGAGATGCAGGGAGGGTGGGAGGGAGGTGCAACACCTGGGAGGTGGGCATCGAGCGAGCGCAGGGATCTCGGAGGGTTGTAGGAGGTTCGAGGGATAACTTGCCTATTAGTTGTACTGCACTTCGGAGCGGGTTATCTTTCTGAACAGAGGGTGTGAATGAGCCGGAATGGCTTTGGGCTGCGGCCAGAGAATATTAGTGAGCCTCCTGTCAACGAGGTCTTCCTGGGGAAGGACTTTTGGAGGGTGGCGTTGAGCTTTTTGTTTACAGATATTAAGGGATTGGACGTGAGTGCTGGGAAATGGAAGGTCATGGGAAGTTCTGCTGCAGCCAAGAGATATTAGGGCAAAGGTCGTCTGTGCTCCCGCCCAAATTTGGCTAAAGTCTCTCGCTGCTTGCTGATGACTCTCTTGGCTGAAGAATTGGGCAACTTGGGGGAAGTACAGCAGACATGATACATCCTCGAGCAGTGCCATCCAAGCAAGGACTAACAATCGTTTTGTTGCATCCCTGGATATTCACCCTCCCCGACCCCACCTGACTAAGTTACCAAGGTGGCGATGGATTACTCAATAGGGCTGGCTAGTTGGCATTATTCAGGGTCGCACCATGGCGGAGTAGGGTCCATTTGAGAAAGTTAGGCCTCAGGCTCAGGAGTCGGCCAGTATGGACTGCAGCTGAGGAGGAATTTTTTTTCATCCGGGGGTTGGTGGGGGTGGGCGCTGGGGTTGTGAGTCTTCGGAATCCTGTACCCCAGACAGCTGGGGATGCTCGGTCATTGAGTATATTCAGGGTTTCTGGGCACTGTAAGGGAATCGTGGGATGGGTTGGGAAAGTGGAGCTGAGATTAAAAGATCAGCCATGATCATATTGAACGGCGGACTAGCCTCGAGGGGCCGAATGGCCTCCTCCTACTCCTGTTTCTTACTGGGTTCTGTTCTGGGCACTGCATTTGGGAAAGGATGTCAAGGCCTTGGAGGGGGTTGCGGAGCAGACTAACTAGGCTGGTTCCTGGGATGAGGGACTTCAGTTCAAGTGGAGAGACTGGAGACGCTGGGATTGTTCCCCTTAGAGCAGAGAAGGTTAAGGGGGAGATTGAATCGAGGCGTTCAAACTCATGAGGGGTTTGGATAGAGTCAATAAGGAGAAACTGTTTCCAGTGGCAGGAGGGTCGGTAACCAGAGGGACTCAGATTGAAGAGAATCGGGAAAAGAACCAGAGAGGGAGATGAGGATAAGTATTTTTTTACACAGCAAGTGTAAATCTGGAAGGCGCTGCCTGAAAGGGCGGTGGAAGCAGATTCAATAGGAACTTTCAAAAGGGGAGAATTGGATAAATACTTGAAGGGGAAGAATTTGCAGAGCGATGGGGGAAAGAGCAGAGGGGAATGAGACAGGGAGCCTGTTTCTAGAGGGGTTCTGTGGGTCTCAGTGCCTACTGTTTGTGATGTATATCATTGATTTCAGCTTAAGTCTAAGAGGCATGGTTAAGAGTTTGCAGATGATGTGAAAATGGACCTTGTGGTTGATAATGAGGGGGACAGCTGTAGACTGCAGCAAGGTATCAATGGCCTGGTGAAGTGGACAGAAAAGTGACCAATGGAATTCGAGCTGGAGAAGTGTGAGGTAATACACTGTGGAGGAAAAACCTGGCAATACATGGTCAGGTACTGAGAGGGGTAGGGGGACAGAGAGACCTTGGAGTGCATGTCCACAGATCCCTGAAGGTGGCAAATGGGTAAGGTGGTTAAGAAGGCGGGATTCTTTCCTTTACTGGTTAAGGCATCGAATACAAGAGCAGGGAGGTCACATCGTGAACTGCAGATAACACTAGTTAGGCCACAGCTGGAGTTCTGTGTCCAGCTTTGGTCCACCACGTTATAGGAAGGGTGTGATCACGCCAGAGAGGTTGCAGAGGAGATTTTACACAGGGTGTTGCCGGGGCTGGAGAATTTTCGCGATGAGGGAAAGATTGGATAGGCTGGGGTTCTTTGCTTTGGAACAGAGGAGGCTGAGGGGAGATTTTATGGAGGTTTTATAAAGTTACGAGGGAGCCATAGAGAGTAGAGAGGAAGAGTCTGTTTCCCTTTGCTGTGAGGTCAGTGAGGTGCAGATTTGAAGTGACTGGTGAAGGGGTGAGAGGGGAGTCGAGGAGAATCTTTCTCACCCAGAGGCCGGTGGGGACCTGGGACTCACTGTCTAAAAGGCTGGGAGAGGCAGAAACCCCCGTCACATTTTAAAAAGTACACGGGTATGAACTTGAAATTTCTTAACTTAGGTTGTGAAGAGGACACAAGGGAGGCTACAAAGTGACAGAGATAGGTTAAGCGAGTAGACAAAGATCTGGCAAATGGAGTATAATGTGGGCAAATGTGAAATCATTCATTCTGACAGGAAGAATAAAAAAGGAGCTTATTATCTAAATGGTGAGAGATTGCAGAGCTCTGAGATTCAGAGGGATCTGGGTGTCCTAGTGCATGAATCACAAAAGGTTAGTATGCAGGTCCAGCAAGGAATTAAGAAGCTAATAGAATGTTATCATTGATTGCGAGAGGAATTGAATACAAAAGTAGGGAGGTTATGCTTCAGTTGTACAGGGATTTGGTGAGTCCACACCTGGAGTATTGTGTACAGTAATGGTCTCCTTATTTAAAGAATGATCTAAATGCATTGGAAGCAGTTCAGAGAAGGTTTACTAGACTAATTCCAGGAATGGGTGGGTTGTCTTGTGAGGAAAGGCTGGACAGGTTGGGCCTGTATCCACTGCAGTTTAGAAGAGTAAGAGGCGAGTTGACTGAAACCTTTAAGATCCTGAGGGGTCGTGACAGGGTGGATGTGGAAGAGGATGTTTCCTCCTGGGGGAGAATCTAGACCTAGGGGGTCACGACCCCTTAAAAATAAGGGGTCGTTCCTTTAAGACAGAGTTGAGATTTTTTTTCTCTTAGAGAATAGTTAAGCTTTGGAACTCTCTTCCTGAAAAGGTGGAGGAAGCAGAGTCTTTGAATATTTTTAAGGCACAGCTAGACAGATTCTTGGTAAGCAAGGGGGTGAAAGGTTATTGGGGTTAGGCAGGAATGTGGGGTGGAGGTAACAGGCAGATCAGTCATGATCTTTTTGAATGGCAGAGCAGGCTCGAGGGGCTGAGTGGCCTACTCCTGCTCCTAATTTTGTATGTTTGTGCACTTGTAACCTGTAAAAAAAGGTACAGAACAAGAGCTGGAAAGTGACATTAGGCTGGCTTTCGGCCTATGGGCCGAATGGCCTCCGTTCTATCCCACGCCGCTTTCCAATCTCTCCAACTTCAGGCTTTCAGTGGGCCAGCACAGACACGATGGGCCGAATGACCTTCCCGCTGCGCTGCAGCGAGGCTGCGCATGTTTTGTTGAGAGTTGAACTGAAGGGTTAAGTTCAGTCACAACACACTTTGGACCAGACATATGCACACAGCGGGAATGCCAAGTGCAGAGCTGGGATATGGGATTGGGATGTCATTCACTGACTTCCGTCTCCATGCAGAATAAGTCCCCGATTGTAATAAAACTGGGAACTGGGTGTTACACAGAACATTAATGAGATTCCCTGAATCAGGAGCCCTGGGAGCAAAGATTATTGCTAAGTACTGGTACTAAGGGTTGTGGAGTCAAGTGGAGGCTTCTTCCTTCCACCAACCCTCGCTCACGTTCCAGTCGTATACCCCGAAAGGTTTCTGCAGAAAGAGTGGGCGGAGAAGGGGTGAAGGGGGTGATTGCTCAAATCACATTTCCAGTCTGTAAACACTTTACACTTCCCCTGCAATGAGCAGTGAGGTCAGCCAACATTGAGAGGAAGGAATGTTTTTGTTAAACTTTGAAAGTCTCTGACATGCATGGGGATTGGCACAGTGACAGAGATGAGAGGGGGAAATCCCTTCTCTCCGACTCCGAGGACTTCCTTCCTGTAGCGGCTCCTTCCCTTGAGTCACGCCACAACAGAGAAGGATAGCACCACCTCCCCCCCCCTCCCCCGCCCCCACTACCACCCCACACCGGACTCCCCCAAACCCAACACCGTTACATGGTCCACATGTAACGTCTTAGGGGCCCTGAGGGAAAAGGAGAGGGTGGATCCTGTGGGATGGTTCCCCGAGCAGACTGACAAAGTCATTTGGCAGAATGCCTCATCGCCAGAACTTTCCAACAAGCACCAAGATGTAGCTTAGCTGGTGGTGAGAAAGGCCCTCCCTGTAAGATCCTTCCTACGCGCCAGGAGTCTCACCCCCCTCAGCACGTTGCCCTCGAGGTGGCTGTGGTGGGGGAGAGACTGTTGTTCACCTCCTTGTGGAATGTGCCTTTGTAAAGAAGGCCTGGAGAGAGGTGCGGTGGTTTCTGTGGAGGTTCATCCTGAGCAGTTCTGTGACACAGGACTCTGTGCTCTACGGGCTGTTCCCAGGGACGCACACCGAGACAAACATCAGCTGCAGCTGGAGGATCATCAACTCGGTGAAAGACGCTCTCTGGTCTTCCGAAACTTGTTGGTCTTCCAGCACAAGGAGTTGTCCCTGACCGAGTGTTGCAGACTGACACAATCCAAAGTCCAGGACTACGTGCTGAGGGATGCACTAAAGCTTGGGGCAGCTGCCACAAAGGCCCAATGGGGAAGGGTCACTGTCTAAGACCTTTCTGCCACAGGGCACCAAGGGACTGGAAAACCTCTGGACCGTATGCACCAGAGAATATTTGACATGAAGTGTAAATGTATATTGTTAAATGTAGTGAGACACCTCATGTGATGTGTTGAAAGAAGCTGATATTACACTTCATGTTATGCAATTTATTTGTACAAGCATTATTAATGAGGTGGTGACATAGTGGTATTGTCACTGGGCTAGTCATCCAGGGTAATGCTCCGGGGACCAGGGTTCGAATCCCACCACGGCTGATAGCGAAATTCGAATTCAATAAAATTCTGGATGATGACCATGGAACCAGTGCTGATTACCACTAAAAACCCCATCTGGTTCACTGATACCCCTTTAGGGAGGGAAATCTGCCGTCCTTACCCGGTCGGGCCTACATGTGACTCCAGAACCCACAGCAATGGGGATGACTGGCCAATGAAATGGCTGAGCAAACCACTCAGCCCTCAAGGAGGGGGATGGGCAATAAATGTTGGCCCAGCCCAGAGAAGTCCACAAAATGAACAAATAAAAATAGTATGTGGAGATGTGTCCTGGGAACCGAAATGCAGGAAGCTTGTACTCAGGCACACAAACCTACTGCCTGAACCCGTCCAGAATGAGTTCCGGGAAAGGACGGACCCTGTGCATTTCTATAGCACCTTTCACAACCTCAGGGTGGTTGGTCGTGGCAGAGGAGAGTCTAAAAGGCCCTCACCTCCGATGAAGATCTTCTTTCTGGAGTTGTCAAAGCAGGCAGGGGGGAACCATGGCAATAAATTAACGGCGAGGAGAGGGCACCCCAGGTTGTCCTCACCTTGGGGGTGAGGGATAGATAAATGCTGATGTCAGGACACCCACCGCCCCCCCCCCCACCTCCCCCCCCCCCCCCCCCCCCCCCCCCCCCCCACCGGTCTCCACCGAAACGGCGGCCATGGGATCTTTTATGCCCCTCCTGTCCCTGCGAACACACAGGGTGCATTGGGCAGCCACAGGCCGGAGTCGGAGAATGGGACAGGCCTGTGCCCACCTCCCAGTTGGCACTGCCCACTCCTTCCTGCCCATTGAAAAACCCGCCCCATCTACTACTGGCGAGGGCAGGGCAATTCAGCCCTGCGCAACTGAAAACAATCCCTCAGATCGGCAAATGGACTCTGAAAGAGCTTCTAGTCGCATGGGCCCACCTTCCGAGGCTGACAGATACTAACTTGTAGCACCACGCAGCACAGGAAGAGACCATTCGGCCCATCGTGTCTGCGTCAGCTCTCCCCGCGAGAGCGACTTACCTATCCCCGCTCCCCCATGCCCTTTCCTTGTTACCTCAAACTAATGCCCTTGACCTTTCTGCCAACGGGGACAGTTTCTCATTGCCCGGCCCCCTTCCATGCCACCAGCGCACAAAATCTTGGCCGGGGCTTCGCCGTTCTTTAGCCCTCCGGTCTCCATTGTCAATTCCTAGGCTCGCCCCCATACCCAGAGCGACGAGAGAATTCCTTTAACCCGAGAATGTAATCTGCAACAGTCCCGCATTGCAACTCTTTCCTTTGGCCGAGTGCAGCCTCGTCCTTAGTCATGCTGTTCGGGGGGTGGCGGGGGCTGTGAATCATATTAACTTCAGTACATTACATCGTCTCGCAGGCAAACATCTCCAAAGCATCTGACCCCCATCATGGTGAGTAAAACATTTGCATTATCCTCATCGCCAATTGTACTCACTTTCATTTTGTTCATAATCAAACCAGTCCTCTTTGTCAGAGTTGAACCTGCCTCGTCCACACCCTCAGGCAGTGCATTCCAGATCCTACTCACTAGCTGCATGAAAAAATGTTTCCTCTTGTCACCGGTGCCCCTTCTGCTAAGTACCTTAAAGCAGTGCCCTCAGCCTTTCCACCAATGGACACAGTTTCTGCCTATCTACTCTGCCTAGACACCTCGGGATGTGGAACACCTCTTATCTACCTTCAACAGTCCCAACTTTTCCTCCAATCCGTCCACAGGACAGAAGTCCCTCATCTCTGCAATCATTCTCTTGAATCTTTTTTTTCCACCCCCTCTACCAACTTCATACCCTCCCGAAAGTGTGGCTCCCAGAAATGGACACAATACTGCAGTTGAGACCAAACCCGCGTTTTATAAAGGTTTAGCATAACGTTCTTGCTTTTGTACTCTATAGACCAAGGTCAGGAATCTGTATGCTTTATTAACCGCTCTGTCAACCTGCCCTGTCACCTCAATGACTTATGCACATGTACCCCAGGTCCCTCAGCTCCTGTACCCCCTTTAGAATTTTACTCTTTATTTTATATTGTCTCTCGTCATTCTTGCTCCTAAAATGAATCACAAATGATCACCATCTTCAGCTGCTTCATCAATGACCTTCCTTCCATCATAAGGTCAGAAGTGGGGATGTTCACTGATGATTGCACAATGTTCAGCACCATTCGTGACTCCTCAAATACTGAAGCAGTCCATGTTCAAATGCAGCAAGACCTGGACAATATCCAGGCTTGGACTGACAAGTGGCAAGTAACATTCACACCACACAAATGCCAGGCAATGTCCATCTTCAACAAGAGAGAATCTAACCATTGTCCCATGATGTTCAGTGGCATTACCATCACTGAATCCCCCAGTATCAACATCCTGGGGGTTACCATTGATCAGAAATTAAACTGGACCAGCCATATAAATACTGTGTCTCCAAGGGCAGGTCAGATGCTAGGAATCCTGTGGCGAGTAACTCACCTCCTGACTCCCCAAAGCCTGTCCACCATCTACAAGGCACAAGTCAGGAGTGTGATGGAATACTCCCCACTTGCCTTGGTGAGTGCAGCTCCCACAACACTCAAGAAGCTCGACACCATCCAGGACAAAGCAGCCCCGCTTGATTGGAACCCCATCCACAAACATTCACTCCCTCCACCTCCGACACACAGTAGCAGCAGTGTGTACCATCTACAAGATGCACTGCAGGAATTCACCAAGGCTCCTTGGACAATACCTTCCAAACCCACAACCACTAGCATCTAGAAGGACAAGGGCAGCAGACACATGGGGAACACCACCACCTGGAAGTTCCCCTCCAAGTCACTCACCATCCTGACTTAGAAATATATTGGCCATTCCTTCAATGTCATTGGGTCAAAATCCTGGAACTCCCTCCCTCCTAACAGCGCTCTGGGTGTACCTACACCACAGGGACTGCAGCGGTTCAAGAAGGCAGCTCACCACCACCTTCTCAAGGGGCAATTAAGGATGGGCAATAAATGCTGGGTCCAGCCAGCGAAGCCCACATCCCATGAAGGAATAAAAAAGTGCTTCACATTTCTCTGTTAAATTTCATATGAGTGCCACATGTCCACTCATTCCACTAGTCTGTCCAAGTCCTCTTGCAGTCCACACTATCCATCTCAATGCTCACAATACTTCTGAGTTTTGTGTCGTTCCCAAATTTTGCAATTGGGCCCTGTACACCCAAATCTAAGTCATTAATCTAGGTTCAGAAAAGCTGTACAGACCCGTGGGGCTCTCCGTTATGTGTCTTCCCCTAGTTCGAAAAATATCCATTTACCACTACTCTGTGTTTCCTCTCACTCAGCCACCATGTTACTATAGTCCATTTTCTCCCAGGAGCTCTAACTTTGCTCACATGTCTGTTGTGCTGAACCTTTTGGAAGCGCATGTACACCACCTCGACAGCATTGCCCTCGTCAACCCTCTCTGTTAACTCATCAAATAGCCTCAAGTGCTTTAATTGCCCTGAATAAATCCATGCCGCTTTTAGTCCAAATTAGCCTTTGTTCCTTCTTTATCAACTCATCGGATGCGGGTGTCATTGGCCCGGCCAGCGTTTGTTGCCTGCTGGATCCTGTGAATCCTCATCGCCAGTTTGTTATGAGAGGTGGCCGAGTTGCTTGATAGAGTTGATCAGCAGACACTTCTTGGGTGGAAAACTTCCAGTTTATTTACAAAGGGACTCAGCAGCAACTACACGTGTGCTTTCACTTCGAACTCTATCTCTACATCACTAACTACTAACTACTGAGGTAGCCCATGCTACTCTCCTATTGGGTATTAAAGATCATGTGACCTTCCTTAACAAGCATTTTTCTTAAAGTTTATATTACACATCAGATAAAAACCACAATTACCACATCCCTCCCCCTTTACTTGGATATAATTTTTTTATTTACAAGTACAATTTTCTCTAGACAACAAAATATTGACACAGATAAGTCATTTACAAATTCAGCCTTTCTGGGGGGTTTCCTTATGTGTGTAGGACGTCTCAGCTCCACAGCTTCAGATACCTCATCAGGAACCTCCTTTTTCGTTGTCTGAACATCAGACGCTTCAGTGGGCTCCTGCAGTATCCTCCACTCATGAAGGAGCAATCGATGTGGCGGTACTGTTTCGAGTTGTCTCAACAGGAAACACTGAGCTGGCCGTGAACACTGGTGGCACCATTTCTTGGTGATTTGTCTCTCTCTTCCTTCGAAGGTCCGCATGTCTCCCTATGACTCGACCTTCCACCTCCATGTGGTAAGGTAGAGGTCCAGTCACCGCACCTATTTCACCTGGTAACCACTTTGGTCCTTCCCTGAAGCTCTTTGCGTATACCGGCTGTCCCACGGTTAATTCCCTCTCACGGCTGCGCCAGTCGTGTCCGGTTTTCCGGCTTCCCTGACTCCTTTCCACCTTCCCCTCTAAATTCGGCATCATTAAACTTAACCCCACCCTCAGACGGTGGGTTCACCTGTAATTTTGCAGGTGTCATACCTATTGTTGTGGGGGGGGGTGGTCAAATAATGGACAAGAAAGTGTGCTAGCTTGGTTATTAAGTTATTTCCAGTTAGCTTCTTCAAGCTTGAATGTTTGAACCGCTCCTTTGGCCAGTCCATTTGAGGAAGGTTGGGTACGGTGCAGTTTTTACACGAGTGATACAGCTGAGGCTGATAAACGGTTGAAACTCAGCACTGGTAAGTGCTGTGCCGTTATCGGAAGCGATCGCTTCTGGTAGTCCGTGAATGGCAAAACCCTGACGTCTCTTCTCAATCGTAGCAGTGGATGTTGGTGATTCCACCTCTCATATGCCCATCCATTTTGAATGGGCATCGACAATGAGCAGAAACATTGTTCCCAAGGAAGATCACATAGCCAAGGTGTAGCCGCACCCATAGTCTTCCTGGTCACTCCCAAGGGTGTAACGGAGCTGTTGAAGGCAACTGTCGCCGTGGCTGACATTGTATACAATTCTTCACTAAACTTTCTGTTTCTCCACCATAGGTAGCTGCGCGCTATGGTCTTCATTCAGGGTATTCCTGGATGTGCGCTGTGTAACTCAATTAACAGCGTTCCCTGCGGACGAACTGTCACTCCAGCTCCCCACAGCAAGATGCCATCCCTGGCTGGTTATTTCATGGCTTCCTGTTGACGCACGGCTTCATTTCGTCAGGTATGGGTTCCCGTGACCCACCGTCTAGCGCTTGTTCTCACACTTCAGACAGGACCGGGTCCCGACTTGTCCAGTCTCTGACCTGTCGAGCACAAACCGGCGAGGGACCTAAGAAATTTAACAATGAAGCAAGTTCCTGTGGAACTGAGACATCCTCGCTACTTTCTTGCCAAGCCAGGTGACTCAGTACGCCGGCGTTTCTGATTTGATGGCCAGGCCTGTGAACGAAAGTGTGTTCACATACTGCCAGAGTTAAAGCATTATTTGTGTTTTTGTCCCTTCTTTCTAGTGCTGACTGCAATCTCGCCTGTCTTTTCAACCTCAACATTGGCCCGACTACTCTCCGGCGTCAGCTCGACTTGAGTGAACTCAGTGGCTGAGTATCCCAAAATGTCATCGTCTATCTGCTTCTTGGAAAATTCGGTGACTTTTGCTCTCAAAGCCTCTTTGGCTTCACCTCACTGATTCTGCAGCTCGTTCCGAATCTTTTTCCGTGGTTGTGTGCTGCGTCCCGGAAAGTTGCACATTGCTGAGCCTTCTCCGCCAACTTGTCCTTCAGCTTGCTCGGAGAGGCGCTGAATCCTTTCTGTTTCCCTCCGGAGGTGCAAACTTTGGCCTGAGGGCCTCCTGTCGGGCCTTGAAGGCCCGTTGACGGGTTTTCTTTCTCCCCGCAAAGGTTGCTCACCCCGTCTCGAACTCTGTCGTCAAGCGGCATCTCTTCAAGTTCCTTCTGCTGACCTACAATGTCTTGGCTCATGGCAGCCTGCCTTTCTCCAGGCTGTTGAGGCCTCACACAATCCTTCTCCAAAACAGGAATATTTCCAGCTTCCTTTTGGAATCTCAGTGGCCAATCAAAGTTGATTTCCCTTGGCCAGTTTCACCAGAGGAGGCTTGTAACTCCACCTCTCAATACCAACACTGGTAGCTTTGCCGATTAGCTTCCATAATGGACAGTTACTCTTCTGATGCCTTTTACTTGAATGGTTTCACCCCTGTATGTTTTTAGTTTGGAAGCTATTTCTTCTAAATCTAATTGATGCTCAACTTTATTCAGATATCTGTAGGTATTTTCCACAATTACTGTAATGGAAGCTCCTGTCTCCACTTCCATTCTAACAGGTCTGCCATTTACTTTCACTGTGACAAATATTGGTTCTGCTTTTCCAACTTTCAGAAAGAAAGTGATAGAGACAGAGGTAAAGAGAGAGAGACAGGGAGAGAGAGAGACCATGACATAGAGAGGCAGAAAGAGAGAGAGATAGAGACAGAGGGAGAGAAAGACAGTGAGAAAGAGACAGAAAGAATCTGGTAGAGAGGATGGAGTGAGATGGTGAGATGCGGAGACATAAAGGAGTGATAAAGAGAGAGAGAGAGACAGAGAGAGGGACGTAGAGAGAGAGACAGAGAGAGCCAGTGAGAGAGATATAGAGGGAGGGAGAAAGGCAGAGACAGTGAGAGAGACATAGAGAGTGAGACAGTGAGAGAGACATATAGAGAGTGAGAGAGACATGGAGGATAGAGAGACAGACAGAGACAGTGAGAGAGATATAGAGAGACAGACAGAGAGAGAGAGAGACAGTGAGAGAGACATATAGAGAGTGAGAGAGACATGGAGGATAGAGAGACAGACAGAGACAGTGAGAGAGATATAGAGAGACAGACAGAGAGAGAGAGAGACAGTGAGACATAGGAAGAATCGAGGAGAGAGACAGATAATGAGACAGAGGGAGACAGTGAGTGTGAGAGACTGAGACACACAGGGAGAAACAGACACAGAGATAAAGGAAGAGAGAGAGAGCGAAACAAAGTGAGGGAGGGACAGAAAGAGAGAGAGACAGTGAGTGAGACAGCAAGAGACACAGAGTGAGACAGAGACAGTGAGTCACAAAATAAAAGAAGAGAGAGAACGATAGAGGGACAGTGAGAGAGAGACAGAGTGACAGAGAGTGACTGGGAGAGAGAGAGCAGAAGGGGGACAGATAAATGCAAGTGCTGCTGTGTGTGATCTGCTATCTGACCAGCAGAGGGAGGAGCTGACTGCTCTACCAAAGCACAAAGTTTAATGCTGCCAAGTACATGCTGGGACTGGGAACTGGGGAGAGGTGAGTGAAAGGGTTAATCCACTCCACTGGGAACAGGCTGCCCGGTGTCTGTAACTGGGGAGAGGTGGGTGAATGGGTTAATCCCCTCCACTGGGAACAGGCTGCCCGGTGTCTGTAACTGGGGAGAGGTGAGTGAAAGGGTTAATCCCCTCCCTTGGGAACAGGCTGCCCGGTGTCTGTAACTGGGGATGATGGATGAAAGGGTTAACCCACTTCACTGGAACAGGCTGCCTGGCGTCTGACTGTAACCGGGGAGAGGTAGGTGAAAGGGTTAATCCCCCCACTGGGAACAGGCTGCCCGGTGTCTGCAGCTGGGGAGAGGTGGGTGAAAGGGTTAATCCCCTCCACTGGGAACAGGCTGCCCGGTGTCTGTAGCTGGAGAGGGGTGGGTGAAAGGGTTAATCCAGTCCACTGGGAACAGGCTGCCCGATGTCTGTAACTGGGGAGAGGTGGGTGAAAGGGTTAATCCACTCCACCGGGAACAGGCTGCCCGATGTCTGTAACTGGGGAGAGGTGGGTGAAAGGGTTAATCCCCTCCAGTGGGAACAGGCTGCCCAGTGTCTGTAACTGGGGAGAGGTAGGTGAAAAGGTTAATCCCCTTCACTAGGAACAGGCTGCCCGATGTCTGTAACCGGGGAGAGGTGGGTGAAAGGGTTAATCACCTCCGTTGGGAACAGGCTGCCCGATGTCTGTAGCTCGGGAGAGGTGGGTGAAAGGGTTAATCCAGTCCACTGGAAACAGGCTGCCTGGCGCCTATAACTGGGGAGAGGTGGGTGAAAAGGTTAATCCCCTCCACTGGGAACAGGCTGCCTGTAACTGGGGAGAGGTGGGTAAAAGGGTTAATCCCCTCCACTGGGAACAGGCTGCCTGGTGCCTGTGACAGGGGAGAGGTGGGTGAAAGGGTTAATCCCCTCCGTTGGGACCAGGCTGCCTGGCGCCTGTAACTGGGAGAGGTGGGTGAAAGTGTTAATCTCCATCTTAATTGCCACCTCCAATATAATGTTGGACTGGGACACTTTGTGATAAGCCTCACTCCTTTATCTGATTTCCCCTTTCATTCTATCTGTTTGTGATATCCTGCTTCTCACAATCTGTGCCCAAAGCATTGAGCAATAAGATCCAGGAAGTGTATTAAGTAAGTATTCTGAGAGTTCTCGGAATATTAAATACCTCATTGTCTGTTTGACTTGCTAATTTTCTCAGGATTTGAGTGGGTGGGATCAGTTTTGGCCTCAGTTGCTCAGGTGCTTATTGTCCAAGGGGGGATGTCCACTGGGTCTGTGAACAATCAACGGGATATGTCGCTGGAATATTCCCGGGATTCCGGCTGCTTCCCAGGAATCTGTGATCAGAGGCGGCTTCCCTGAGCGACCCAGAGCCAGTCTGGAGTTATTTTGGATTGAGTCCGGAGTGAGTCCGGAGTCAGTCTGGCGTGAGTTTGAAGCCAGACTGGGGTCAGTCTGGAGTCAGTCTGGAGTGAGTCTGGAGTCAATCTGTAGTCAGTCTGGAGTGAGCCTGGAGTGAGTTTGAAGCCAGACTGGGGTCAGTCTGGAGTGAGTCTGTAGTCAGTTTGGAGTCAGTCTGGAGTCAATCTGTAGTCAGTCTGGAGTCAGTATGGAGTCAGTCTGGAGTGAGTCTGGAGTAAGTCCGAAGTCAGGCTCCAGTCAGGTTGCGCTCAGTGTAAAAGGGCAGTGCAGGAGTTATAGGTAGGGAGGGAAAGAGAGTGAGAGTGAGTGAGGGAGGGAGTGAGGAAGGGAGTGAGGAAGGGAATATATGTTGGTAGGAGTGGGGGTAGGAGAGAGAGTGAGGGATTGAGGGAATGAGTGAGGAAGTGAGGCTAAATGTGAGTGAGGTAGGGAGTGACTGGGGGAGGGAGGTGTCAGAGAGGGAAGGAGTGAGTGAAAGAGAGAGGGAGTGAGGGAGGGGGACGGAGGGAGGGAGTGAGCGAGGTAGGGGGTGAGGGTGGGAAGGAGTGAGGGATTGAGCGAGGGAGGTGTCAGTGAGGGAAGGAGTGAGTGAGGGAGGGAGGGGGTGAGGGAGGGAGTGAGAAGTGAGGGAGGGAGCGATGGTGGGGTGGGGGGGGTGGTGGTGGAGGTGAGAGAGTAGAGGGTGAGGGGCAGGGGAGGGTTAATACCCAGCTGGCATGGCATCCAGTGATTTGCCCTGGCCTTCACCCCTGGGGTGGGGGGGTGGTGCCCCATCGGAATCAAACCGAGTGAGTTAGAGCTGGAGGTGAGAGGGGGGGGGGGGGATCCCGGGGAACTCTTAGCCCAGCTCTGAGGGGGTTCCGTCACCTCAGGCCAGACTGACCTTCCCTGTATAACCTCCCCCCACCACCACCACCACACACACACACACTGCCATGGTAGGGGGGGGGTGGAGGAGGCGGGGAGGGTAAGAGGAGCAGCTAAGACAATTGAAGAGTTTCTTTGAGAGCCCGCCCTTTTCCTGCTCTCACTCTGCCCAATAATAAATCAGCAAAAGGGGAAGTCCCTCCAGCCTTATTTTCTTTCAGTTTGACTTCCGATCGCTCATTGTGAATTCGCAGAGAGAGAGAGTGAGTGAGTGAGTGAGTGTGTGAGTGTGTGTGTGAGAGAGAGAGAGAGAGAGAGAGAGGGCAGGGAGAAGAGCGTCTGAGAAGACTCAACTTACCAGTGTTGTGAAAGAGTTCAGCTGATGAGCTACCTCAGTGTTTCTGGAAGCGTTTGCAGCGAGAATTGAGCATTACTGGGCTTTCTGTCTCTCTGCAGTCAACACCCCTGGCAGCCGGTGTCTTATCAGTTGGCACCCACCTCTAACCCACCTCCCCCCAACCCTCCCACCCAACCCCCCTCCCACCCCCACACCACCCCCCCCCCACCCCACCCAATTCATGGCTCCCCCGGTTGCCTGAGCTGAGCTGGTGAGGGTCCTATCGCTTAGGACAGCAGCGGAGCGAGCGCCCTGGCCACCAAGGGGACCCTGGTTGCCCACCCTTTCCCCATGTGCGTGAATCCCGGCTCTGTCGTGCCCACCGAGCGGTTGGCATCGCTCCGCGCCATGGAGCAGCAGCAGCAGCAGGTGTGCCCGGCCCCGCTGGACCTGCGGCTGAGGAGGGGCCAGTGCCAGGAGAGGCCGGGGGTCCCGGCGGAGTGGACGACGGCCGGCGCTGGCAGGGAGCGCTGGCGCCAGCGGGCGCAGGCCGGACCCGGCCGCAGGAGGAAGTGGGGAGAGAGGATGGAGCGCCAGGACGAGGAGGAGGAGGAGGAGGAGGAGGCGGTGGAGGTGGGCAACCCACCAGATGCCAGGGCGGGCGAGGGAGGGGTGAGGAGAGGGCCGGCCTCGGAGCCAGCAGGCGAAGGGGGCCACCGGGCGCCCACCAGGCCCCACATCTCCCTGCCGCCCAGGAAGAGACCCTACACTGCGGAGAGAGAGGAGAAGCCCCCCGCCCCTTCGAAAGCGCCTTGCCTGCCGGAGGAGAGCGTGCCAACTCACACCGACCACCAGGAGCCCGTACGGTTGAAAGATGAGCCCCAGGACACTTTCAGCTACTGCGGCGGGGGTCAACAACAGCTCCTGGCCAACCCTCTGCCAAGCGCCAATGGATACACCTACATGGAGTCCATATACATGCCCTACAGTCTACAGGTCCCGTGCTACACAGGTAAGACCCTCATTCTGCTGCCTGACATCCCTGTAGCTGATATTAAATGGGCACTGCCCCCTGCAGGGGTATGGGGTGAGGGAACAGGCTGGGAAGAGGCTGGTGGGGTGGGGGGGAGGGCA
This sequence comes from Isurus oxyrinchus, assembly GCA_026770705.1. NCBI lineage: Eukaryota > Metazoa > Chordata > Chondrichthyes > Lamniformes > Lamnidae > Isurus > Isurus oxyrinchus. The sequence continues at coordinate 12,705,294 of JANJGN010000034.1, forward strand.
ATGTTCTGGACAGAGATTTCCCCTCTTAAGTGACCCATCCCTCTCCTGATCACTGTCTCCATGTGAGTGTGTGTGTGAGTGAGTACGTATAACTGTGTGTGTGTGTGTGTGTGTGTGTGTGTGTGTGACTGTGTGTGTGTGTGTGTGTCTGGGTCTGTGTGTATGTGTGTGAATCCGTGTCTGTGTGAGTGTGTTTGTCTGTGTGTGTGTGCGTGTGTGTGTATCTGTCTGTGTGTTTGATTCTGTGCGTGTGTGTGTGTATGACTGTGTGTGTGTGTGTGTGTGTGTGTGTGTGTGTATGTGAGTATGTATAACTGTGTGTGTGCGTTTGTGTATGTGTATCTGGGTCTGTGAGTATGTGTGTGAATCCATGTCTGTATGAGCGTGTGAGTCTGTGTGTAAGTGAGTTTGTGTGTATGTGTGTGTGCGCGTGTGTCTGTGTGTGTATCTGTCTGTGTGTTTAAGTCTATGAGTGTGTGTGTGTGTGTGTGTGTGTGTGTGTGTGTGTGTGTGTGTGTGTGTGTGTGTGTGTGTGTACCTGTCTGTGTGTTTGAGTCTTTCTATGTGTGTGTGGGTGTGTGTGTGTATCGTTAAGGTGGTGTGCTGTGCCTTTAAATGCTGAAGCTATTTCCTCACCACCAGTGCTTTCCCTGTGGTGTGAGTGACCTGAAGTATTTTGTAAGAAACACCGTCACACGGATGTGGGCTTTGCTGGCTGGGCCCAGCGTTTATTGCCCATCCCTAATTGCCCCCTTGACAAGGTGGTGGTGAGCTGCCTCCTTGAACCGCTGCAGTCCCAGCGGTGTAGGTACACCCACAGCGCTGTTAGGGAGGGAGTTCCAGGATTTTGACCCAGCGACAGTGAAGGAACGGCCGATATATTTCCAAGTCAGGATGGTGCGTGTCTTGGAGGGGAACTTCCAGGTGGGGGTGTTCCCATCTATCTGCTGCCCTTGTCCTTCTAGATGGTTGTGGTCGTGGGTTTGGGAGGGGCTGCCCAAGGAGCCTTGGTGGGTCCTCCTGTGGCAGTGCTCCTCAGGCTCACAGGCTGTGGGTATAGTTGTTGGCTCCAACCCTGTCAAACCTGTGAGGGTTCCACAGGCACTGGTCAACCCTGCCCCACTGCCTCCTCTGCACCAACACCCCTCCTCCCCCCCCCAGCTTGCACAGCTTCGACGTTAAAGAGCGCTGAATGAGTGGAGGTCATGCCAACTCAGGTGAGGTCACTCAAAGGCCAAGTCACCTGACCCCTGCTCTCCGACCTGGCCCTACTAATGAACAGAAGGTCGGAGCTGAAGGTTGAGTTTTCCGGGGGGGGGGGGGCGGGGTGGGGGTGGGGGTAAGGGGGAAGGGTGGGGGGAGGGGCAGGGAGGTGAGCTCTTTAGGGTCAGGGTCAGGGGTCAGCGGGGGTCAGTGTGCAGGTCACCACTGGGAACTGAAGGTCCCAGTTTTAGGCCGAAAGAGGGTGATTTGGGGGAGCAGGAGAGTGATTGAGGGGGGCAAAGAGGGAGGAGGAGAGTGAGGGAGGAGGAGAGTGATCGGGGGAGCAATGAGGGAGGGGAGAGTGATTGAGGGGGGCAATGAGGAAGGAGGAGAGTGAGGGAGCGGGAGAGTGATTGAGGGGGGCAATGAGGGAGGAGGAGAATGAGGGAGCGGGAGAGTGATTGAGGGGGGCAATGAGGGAGGAGGAGAGTGCGAGAGGGGGAGAGTGATCGAGTGGAGCAATGAGGGAGGAGGAGAGTGAGGGAGGGGGAGAGTGATTGAGGGGAGCAATGAGGGAGGAGGAGAGTGAGGGAGCGGGAGAGTGAGGGAGGGGGAGAGTGTGGGAGGGGGTGAGTGAAGGAGAGGGAGAGTGAGGGAGGAGAGACTGAAGGTCGGAGGAGAGCCTGACGGAGGGAGTGAGGGAGGGGAGAGTGAGGGAGGGGGAAAGTGAGTGTGGGCAACTCTGAGGGAGGGAGTGAGGGAGGGGGTGAGTGAGGAAGGGGGAGAGCGGGGTTGGGGGAGAGTGAAAGAGATGGAGAGTGAGGGAGGGGGAGCTGAGAGTAGGAGTGAGGGAGGGGAGAGTGAAGGAGGGGGAAAGTGAGACAAGTGGGAGTGAGGAAGTGGGAGAGAGAGAGCGAGACAGAGACAAGAAGAAAAAGATAGAAAGGTAAAGAGACAGAGGGAGAGACCGAGAGAGAGAGAAAGGCTTTTATTCCACTAGCTCACTACTGTGTTCACCATGGCCTGGAGCTGTGTTGAGAGAGCACCATGGACAAATCACATACGCCAAAGCACCTGGGAGCCAGTGACATTGGATAGAAGTTTGGTAACAGTTAAAATATAGGAACAGTGGCAGGAACATTCTGCACAGTAAACTCACACTTGATCTGTTTGTTGATGATGTTAACATTAGACCCAGGAGATCACAAAGAAATCCCCCTACTTCAAATAACAGTCACAGCCACCGCATCGAGCTGAGACAGCAGGCAGTGCCTTGGTTTAATGTTTCACCTAATCCCTGGCAGCTCAGAAACTGCAGCTCTCCCTCAGTACTTACCCTCTGACAGTGCAGCACTCCCTCAGTACTGACTCTCTGACAGTGCAGCACTCCCTCAGTACTGATCCTCCGACAGTGCAGCACTCCCTCAGTACTTACCCTCTGACAGTGCAGCACTCCCTCAGTACTGACTCTCTGACAGTGCAGCACTCCCTCAATACTGATCCTCTGACAGTGCAGCACTCCCTCAGTACTGACCCTCTGACAGTGCAGCACTCCCTCAGTACTGATCCTCTGACAGTGCAGCACTCCCTCAGTACTGACCCTCTGACAGTGCAGCACTCCCTCAGTACTGACCCTCTGACAGTGCAGCACTCCCTCAGTACTGACCCTCTGACAGTGCAGCACTCCCTCAGTACTGACCCTCTGACAGTGCAGCACTCCCTCAGTACTGATCCTCTGACAGTGCAGCACTCCCTCAGTACTGACCCTCTGACAGTGCAGCACTCCCTCAGTACTTACCCTCTGACAGTGCAGCGCTCCCTCAGTACTGATCCTCTGACAGTGCAGCACTCCCTCAGTACTTACCCTCTGACAGTGCAGAACTCCCTCAGTACTGATCCTCTGACAGTGCAGCACTCCCTCAGTACTGACCCTCTGACAGTGCAGTACTCCCTCAGTACTGACCCTCTGACAGTGCAGCACTCCCTCAGTACTGACCCTCTGCCAGTGCAGCACTCCCTCAGTACTGTCCCTCTGACAGTGCAGCACTCTCTCAGTACTGACCCTCTGACAGTGCAGTACTCCCTCAGTACTGACCCTCTGACAGTGCAGCACTCCCTCAGTACTGACCCTCCGCCAGTGCAGCACTCCCTCAGTACTGATCCTCTGACAGTGGAGCACTCCCTCAGTACTGACCCTCTGACAGTGCAGCACTCCCTCAGTACTGATCCTCTGACAGTGCAACAGTCCCTCAGTACTGACCCTCTGACAGTGCAGTACTCCCTCAGTACTGACCCTCTGACAGTGCAGCACTCCCTCAGTACTGACCCTCCGCCAGTGCAGCACTCCCTCAGTACTGACCCTCTGACAGTGGAGCACTCCCTCAGTACTGATCCTCTGACAGTGCAGCACTCCCTCAGTACTGACCCTCTGACACTCCCTTGGTACTGACCCTCCAACAGGGCAGTGCTCCGTCAGTCTCAATTCTATATTTTGAAAAATTCTTTCAAGGGCTGTGAGTGGCAATTTATTACCCATCCCTAATTGTCCTTGTTTGGAGGAAAGCTTAAGAGTCAAACACACATTGCTGGGGTCCGGAGTCACGTATGGATTTCCTTTCCTTCCCCAAAGGGGGTTAATGTACCAGATGGGGCTTTTACAACAATTAACAATGCTTTCATAGCCATCATCAGACTTATTAATTCTGGTGCTGTGAGATTCGAACCCACGTCCCCAGAGAGTCACCCTGGTGTCCCGAGAACACCAGGTTGGTGACAATACCTCCAGGCCACCCCCTCGAGCTCCCTGAGTGGGACTTGAACCCATGATCTTGCGACTCGGAGAAGGGGGGGGTGGTGGTGAGTGGTGAGAAGGCCACCCACTGAGCCGCAGCAGTGAGTACCCCGGCCGCGGAACCGTTCCTGGGCGAGTCCCCCCAAGTGGCCAGTAATTGCCCGGTCCATCAGCTAGAGGTAGAACAGCAATGGAGGACAGAGAATCTGTTTGGATCACTGTCTCTGGCTGGGGCTTGTCGGCCGGTCACGTGAGATCTACGTGGGGGCTTTCCAGGCGCCTGCTTGTCAATTCCTCATGGTTCTGAGACCCTGTGTGCAAAAGGAACGCCACAACGTTGGCCAGAGAGGCACACAGAGCGCTGGAGCATGCAATTGTCTCAAATTCCCCTCACTTTCACTCGATTGTTTTATCATGTGAAACATTGGATTAATTAAAGCTGGGGGTTTTTTTTAGCAACAACATATCAAAATACACAAAACACAAGCCCGGGGTCATGACTGCTCCACACTCAACAAACACTCCCAGGAGAGGTACAGCACGGGGTTAGATACAGAGTAAAGCTGCCTCTACACGGTCCCCATCAAACACTCCCAGGACAGGTACAGCACGGGGTTAGATACAGAGTAAATCTCCCTCTACACTGTCCCCATCAAACACTCCCTGGACAGGTACAGCACGGGGTTAGGTACAGAGTAAAGCTCCCTCTACACCATCCCCATCAAACACTCCCAGGACAGGTACACGACGGGGTTAGATACAGAGTAAAGCTGCCTCTACACGGTCCCCATCAAACACTCCCAGGACAGGTACAGCACGGGGTTAGATACAGAGTAAAGCTCCCTCTACACTGTCCCCATCAAACACTCCCAGGACAGGTACAGCACGGGGTTAGATATAGAGTAAAGCTCCCTCTACATTGTCCCCATCAAACCCTCCCAGGACAGGTACAGCACGCGGTTAGACACAGAGTAAAGCTCCCTCTACACTGTCCCCATCAAACACTCCCAGGACAGGTACAGCACGGGGTTAGATACAGAGTAAAGCTCCCTCTACACTGTCCCCATCAAACACTCCCAGGACAGGTACAGCATGCGGTTAGATACGGAGAAAAGCTCCCTCTACACTGTCCCCATCAAACACTCCCAGGACAGGTACAGCACAGAGTTAGATACAGAGTAAAGCTCCCTTTACACTGTCCCCATTAAACACTCCCAGGACAGGTACAGCACGGGGTGAGATACAGAGTAAAGCTCCCTCTGCACTGTCCCCATCAAACACTCCCAGGACAGGTACAGCACGGGGTTAGATACAGAGTAAAGCACCCTCTACACTGTCCCCATCAAACACTCCCAGGACAGGTACAGCACAGGGTTAGATACAGAGTAAAGCTCCCTCTACGCTGTCCCCATCAAACACTCCCAGGACAGGTACAGCACTGGGTTAGATACAGAGTAAAGCTCCCTCTACACTGTCCCCATCAAACACTCCAAGGACAGGTACAGCACGGGGTTAGATACAGAGTAAAGCTCATCTACACTATCCCCATCAAACACATCCAGGATAGGTACAGCACGCGGTTAGATACAGAGTAAATCTCCCTCTAGACTGTCCCCATCAAACACTCCCAGGACAGGTACAGCACGGGGTTAGATACAGAGTAAAGCTCTCTCTACACTGTCCCCATCAAACACTCCCAGGACAGGTACAGCATGGGGTTAGATACAGAGTAAAGCTCCCTCTACACTGTCCCCATCAAACACTCCCAGGACAGGTACAGCACGGGGTTAGATACAGAGTAATGCGCACTTGGGTGAATGCTCCCAGAAATGATTGTTACCGATTCTCACTCCCTGACTCAGTGATCAGGCCCCTTCCTTCCTTAGGCACATCTGTCAATTACGAGAAATGCCTTAAGATGTTACTCAGTTGCAGGTAAATGTACAAACACTTCGGGCGCTTTTCGCTGCCTGTGGTGACTATCAAAGCAGTGTATGCAAATCTGAGGCAGGTTCATCTGTGCATTGCTTAGAAGCTCTTGCTGCTGATGATTGGCATCCCATTAAAGGGTGATCACAAGTAACCCTCCGGACAATCAGGTTCAACAGGCTGGTGTGAGTCCTGTGTTCTCTGCTGTTACTCACAGCCTTCAGTTCGTGCCCCACTCCCCCCAAAATGTAACTATTGATGCATTGTAGGATTCCCATTCCCCCAAGTCCAATTCCATCCCTTGCTGCTCCCCCAGGGCTGAATGCACCTGGTCACAGCACTGCCCCCTTACTGGACCCTGAGTTGGATTATGATCTCATCTCCAAGCCCTTCACCAAAACCACCCATTCCCACCTCCGTAACATCGCCCGGCTTTGCTCCTGTCTCAGCCCCTACCACCCTCCCTATCTCTGTAACCTCCTCCAGCCCCTACATCCCTCCCTATCTCTGTAAACTCCTCCAGCCCCTACCACCCTCCCTATCTCTGTAACATCCTCCAGCCACTACAACGCCCCCCATCTCTATAACCTCCTCCAGCCACTACAACCCTCCCTGTCTCTGTAACCTCCTCCAGTCCTTACAACCCTCCCTATCTCTGTAACCTCTTCCAGCCCCTACAACCCTCCCTATCTCTGTAACCTCCTCCAGCTCCTACAACCCTCCCTATCTCTGTAACCTCCTCCAGCCCTTACAACCCTCCTTATCTCTGTAACCTCCTCCAGTCCTTACAACCCTCCCTATCTCTGTAACCTCCTCCAGCCACTACAACACCCCCTATCTCTGTAACCTCCTCCAGCCACTACAACCCTCCCTGTCTCTGTAACCTCCTCCAGTCCTTACAACCATCCCTATCTCTGTAACCTCTTCCAGCCCTTACAACCCTCCCTATCTCTGTAACCTCCTCCAGCTCCTACAACCCTCCTTATCTCTGTAACCTCCTCCACTCCCTACAACCCTCCTTATCTCTGTAACCTGCTCCAGTCCTTACACCCCTCCCTATCTCTGTAACCTCCTCCAGCAACTACAACCCCCCCTATCTCTGTAACCTCCTCCAGCCCCTACAACTCTCCCTGTCTCTGTAACCTCCTCAGTCCTTACAACCCTCCCTATCTCTGTAACCTCTTCCAGCCCCTACAACCCTCCCTTTGTCTGTAACCTCCTCCAGCTCCTACAACCCTCCTTATCTCTGTAACCTCCTCCAGTCCCTACAACCCTCCTTATCTCTGTAACCTGCTCCAGTCCCTACACCCCTCCCTATCTCTGTAACCTCCTCCAGCCGCTGCAACCCTCCCTATCTCTGTAACCTCCTCCAGCCCCTCCAACCCTCCCTTCACTGTCCCCATCAAACACTCCCAGGACAGGTACTGCACGGGGTTAGATACAGAGTAAAGCTCCCTCTACACTGTCCCCATCAAACACTCCCAGGACAGGTACAGCACGGGGTTAGATACAGAGTAAAGCTCCCTCTACACTGTCCCCATCAAACACTCCCAGGACAGGTACAGCACGGGGTTAGATACAGAGTAAATCTCCCTCTACACTGTCCCCATCAAACACTCCCAGGACAGGTACAGCACTGGGTTAGATACAGAGTAAAGCTCCCTCTACACTGTCCCCATCAAACACTCCCAGGACAGGTACAGCACGGGGTTAGATACAGAGTAAAGCTCCCTCTACACTGTCCCCAACAAACACTCGCAGGACAGGTACAGCACAGGGTTAGATACAGAGTAAAGCTCCCTCTACACTGTCCCCATCAAACACTCCCAGGACTGGTACAGCACGGGGTTAGATACAGAGTAAAGCTCCCTCTACACTGTCCCCATCAAACACACCCAGGACAGGTACAGCACAGGGTTAGATACAGTGTAAAGCTCCCTCTACACTGTCTCCATCAAACACTCCCAGGACAGGTACAGCACAGGGTTAGATACAGAGTAAAGCTCCCTCTGCACTGTCCCCATCAAACACTCCCAGGACAGGTACAGCACGGGGTTAGATACAGAGTAAAACTCCCTCTACACTGTCCCCATCAAACACTCCCAGGACAGGTACAGCACGGAGTTAGATACAGAGTAAAGCTCCCTCTACACTGTCCCCATCAAACACTCCCAGGACAGGTACAGCACGGGGTTAGATACAGAGTAAAGCTCCCTCTACACTGTCCCCATCAAACACTCCCAGGACAGGTACAGCACGGGGTTAGATACAGAGTAAAGCTCCCTCTACACTGTCCCCATCAAACACTCCCAGGACAGGTACAGCACGGGGTTAGATACAGAGTAAATCTCCCTCTACACTGTCCCCATCAAAAACTCCCAGGATAGGTACAGCACGGGGTTAGATACAGAGTAAAGCTCCCTCTACACTGTCCCCATCAAACACTCCCAGGACAGGTACAGCATGGGGTTAGATACAGAGTAAAGCTCCCTCTACACTGTCCCCAACAAACACTCCCAGGACAGGTACAGCACAGGGTTAGATACAGAGTAAAGCTCCCTCTACACTGTCCCCATCAAACACTCCCAGGACTGGTACAGCACGGGGTTAGATACAGAGTAAAGCTCCCTCTACACTGTCCCCATCAAACACTCCCAGGACAGGTACAGCACGGTGTTAGATACAGAGTAAAGCTCCCTCTACACTGTCCCCATCAAACACTCCCAGGACAGGTACAGCACGGGGTTAGATACAGAGTAAGGAAATAGAGAGAGAGAAAGACTGGCATTTCCATGGCACCTTTCACAACCTCAGGATATCTCAATGCATTTCACAGCCGACGAAGTGCTTATTGGAATGTGGCCTCTGTTGTAATGTTGGAAATGCAGCAGCCAGTTCGCTCACAGCAAGCTCCCACTCGGATGCGGTTTAAAAGAAATTGGCCGGCAATCGCCAGCGTTTGCGTTGGGTTTTCCGGCGGACGCCGGAAGCGGGGTTTCCTCCTGTGCTGACGTTGTG
>JANJGN010000034.1:12719234-12959234 GCA_026770705.1 Isurus oxyrinchus
GGGGGAGGAGGGGGGAGGGGTCTGAGTGTCAACTCCCTTTTCATCCCACTTGGGTGCGATGCAAGTTTGTATATCGTAGCTGGTCCTCCATTGTCTTAATAGGATTAAGCGGTTTATTGGCTTCTAAAATCCAGAAGAATTAGAAAGGGTATCTTTTTTATTTTAAAGGAAGCAGATCCCTGGTATGACTGACCAGAATGAGTGGTCAATGATCCCCATTCTCATTGTGTTTGGTGACCAGCAGAATGCTCGGAAGTGGTCTAGATGGATGAGGGTCTCTCGTTGCCCAGTGTTCCCATGTTTCTACATCCCTGTGGGAGCAGCTGGGATATCCCGCCGGAAAGAGATGCAGACTGGGCGAGCAGCGGAGAAGAAATAGAATGAGAGACAAATGCATCAATAATGTGGACAGGGCGAGAATGAGGAAGGGAACGTGTGATAGGAAAATAAGGAACGTGAGACAAACTCATATGAACTGAGACAGAGACAGAGCAGGAGAGGGAAATATGGATAGAAAGAGAGAGAATGAGAGAGAGGAAGAGACAGATAAAGGGAGGGCGAGAGAGAGAGACAGATAGAGAATGAGAGGAAGAGACAGAGAGAATGGGAGAGAGAGAGAGAGAGAACGAGAGAGGTGAATACAGAATGAGAGAAGAAGGGGACAGATAGAGACCAAGAGAGAGAGACGCAGATAGACAGACAAAGGCATAGAGTGAGCGAGAGTGGGATAGAGAGCTAGAGGAGAGACAGCTGGAGAGAGAGAGATGGATAGAGAATGAGAGGGAGAGAATCAGAGAGAGAGAGAGAGAGAGAGAAGCTATCAGACAGACAGATAAAGAATGAGAGAGAGGGAGAGGCAGATAGAGAGAGAGAGTGCGACGGAGAGAGAGAGAGACGGATAGAAGTGGGAGAGAGACAGATATGCATATATATATATATATATAGAGAGAGAGAGAGAGAGAGAGAGAGAGAGAGAAAGAGAGAGATGGATAGAGAGAGAGAGAGAGAGACAGGGAGAAAGAGAGAGATGGATAGAGAGAGAGAGAGAGAGAGACAGAGAGAAAGAGAGAGATGGATAGAGAGAGAGAGAGAGAGAGAGAGACGGAGAGAGAGAGAGACGGATAGAAGTGGGAGAGAGACAGATATGCATATATATATATATATAGAGAGAGAGAGAGAGAGAGAGAGAGAGAGACAGAGAGAAAGAGAGAGATGGATAGAGAGAGAGTGCCGGATAGAGAATGAGAAAGGGAGCGAGAGATGGATAGAGAGAGAGTGAAAAAGAGAAAGAAAAAATTCAGATACATAGAAAAACAGATAGAAAGACTGAGAGAGATGGTCAGATGGAGAGAGAAATGGAGAGATGAAATGAAAGAGATGGCCAGATTGAATAACAGGAGTTATTTATATGCATTTTGCGCAGTGTACAGTCTGTGCCCAGTGTCTAGTGTGTGTCTGCTTTACAGGCTGTGCCCAGTTAAAGTTTGTGCCTGGTGCACAGACTGTGCCTGGTGTACAGTCTGCTCCCTGTGTACAGACTGCACCCAGTGTAGTCTGTGCCCATTTATAGTCTCTGTCCAGTTACAGCTGTGCCTGGTGTACAGACTGTTCCTGGTGTACAGCCTGCTCCCAGTGTACAATCTGTTCCCAGTGTACAATCTGTTCCCTGTGTACAGATTGTGCCCAGTTATAGACTGTGCCCAGTGTACCATCTGCTCCCGGGGTATAGACTGTGCCCAGTGTAGTCTGTGCCCATTTACAGTCTGTGTCTAGTTATAGAATGTGCCTGCTGTACAGGCTGTTCCCAGTGTACAGTCTGTCCCCAGTGTAGTCTGTTCCCGGTGTACAGACTGTGCCCAGTTACAGACTGTGCCCGGTGTACCACACTGTATACTGGGCACAGGTCTGTGCATGGGGCACAGACTGTATACCAGGTACAATGTATGAGAGAGTGTGAGTGTATGTGTGAGTGGGTGTCTGAGTGTGTGTTTGTGAGAGAGTGTGTGTGACTATGTGTGTGTGTGTCCATCTGTCTGTGAGTGTGTGTGTGTATGTGTCCATGTGTCTGAGCGTCTGTATGTGCCTTTGAGTGTGCATCTGTGTGTGTGTGTCTGTCTGTCTATATGAATGTGTCTGTGAGTATGTTGTGTTTCAGTCTGTGTGTGTGCGCGAGTGTGTGTGTGTGTCTGTGCATGTGAGTGTGTGACTGTGTGTGTCTGTGTGTGTGTCTGTGTGTGTGACAGTGTTTGTGCCTGAGTATGTGTATGTGTGTGTGTGTGAGTGCCTTTGTGCCTGAGTGTGTTTGTGTCTGAGTGTGTGTGTGTGTCTGAGTGTGTCTGTGTCTGTATGTGTGAGTGTGTGGGTGTGTGTGTGTCTGCGTATCTGGGCCTGTGTGTGTGTGAGTGTGTCTGTTTCTGTGTGTGTCTGTGTGTGAGTGACTGCGTGTGTGTGCCTGGGCCTGTGTGTGTGTGTGTCTGCCTGTATGTGTGTGTGTGTGCATCTGTGTGTATGTGTGTGTGTGTGTCTGTGTCTGAGTGTGTATGTTTGTGTGTGTATGTGTATGTGTGCTTGTGTCTGTGCGTGTGTGTCTGGGTCTGTGTGTGTTAATGTGTGTATGTCTGTGTCTGAGTGTGTGTGTATGTGTGTTTGTGTGTGTGTGTGTGTGTGTGTGTGTGTGTGTGTGTGTGTGTGTGTGTGTTTGTGTGTGTGTGTGTGTGTGTGTGTGTGTGTGTGTGTATGTATGCTTGTCTGGATCTGTGCATCTGAGTGTGTGTGTGTCTGTGTCTGGGTCTGTGTGTTTGAGTGTGTGTGTGTCTGAGTCTGTGTATCTGGGTCTGTGCATCTGTATCTATGTGTGCCTGCGTCTGTGTATGTGTCTGTGTCGGATTGTGTCTGTGTGTGTGTGTCTCTGTGTGTGTGTTTGTGTGTGTGTGTGTGTGTGTGTGTGTGTGTATGTATGTGTGCTTGCATGTGTGTGTATGTGTGTGTGTGTGAGTGTGTGTGTGTCTTTGTCTGAGTGTGTATTTGTTTGTGTGTGCCTGTGTGTGTGTCTGTGTCTGAGTGTGTGTGTGCCTGTGTGTGTGTCTGTGTCTGAGTGTGCATGTGTGTGTGTGTCTGTGTCTGAGTGTGTGTGTGTGTCTGTGTCTGAGTGTGTGTGTGCCTGTGTGTGTGTCTGTGTCTGAGTGTGCATGTGTGTGTGTGTGTCTGTGTCTGAGTGTGTGTGTGTGTGTCTGTGTCTGAGTGTGTGTGTGTGTGGTTTCTCTGGTTTCTAGCCTCGGAGCTGTGTACTGCTGTTGATGCTGTTGTTGATAAGTGTATGCCGGGCCTCTCAGCGCGGGGATTCCCCCTGTCTTACCCCACACCACAATGACACACACTATCACCGCACTGAGGCAAGGCTTGAACAGACAGGCAGCCGCTTCTGACATCAGCCCTCTCTCTCTCTCACATTAACCATTTCCTCATTGACTGTGGTTGCTTCTTACCCGAAGCCGAGGTGATTTCTTCAGCCCATCAGCTCGGTGCTGTCTCTGCATGAGCTTCGAGAAGTGACACTCACTCATCTCTGACCCCTCCCGTGTTTTTCACTCACTTCACTTTCTCAATTCCCTGATCGCCTGGCCTTACAGCCTGGTCTTTACTCTCTCTCTCTCTCTCTCCCTTCTCACTTTCCCACTGCCTTTTACCCATCTCTACCCTGTCTCTCTCATCTTTGTTCCTTCCTATCTTCCCCGTTAGCACTCTGACCACTGCACCTCTCTGTCCCTTTCTCTGCACTGCATTTCCTCGCCTACCTCCCCTCTCCCTCCTCCTGCCTCCCTCTCACTCTCGCCCGCTCCCTCTCCCTCAAGGTCTTTCACACCTTGCCCTACGCTCTCCTCTCTCCCCCGGCTATTGTCAAAGCCTCTCCCTCACTCTGTCCCTCTACCTATCCCCGCTTTCACCTTCTCTCCTATCCCCCTTTCCTGTCCCTCCCCCAATTATTTTTCTCCTCTGATGTTCCTCTCTGGAATGTCTCCACTAACTCTCTCCCGCTCTTCCTCCTCTTACTCTCTCCCTCTGCTCCTTTTTCCTCTTTCTCTCTCTCTCTCTCTCCTCTCATCTTCTCTCACTCTTGAGCTGTCTGCATTTCTCTCTCCCTCTATCTCCCTCCCTCCATCTCTCTCTCTCTCTCTCCTCTCATCTTCTCTCACTCTTGAGCTGTCTGCATTTCTCTCTCCCTCTATCTCCCTCCCTCCATCTCTCTCTCTCTCTCTCTCTCCCTCTCTCTGTTCTCTGTCCTCCTCGGATATATTTCAAAAGAACATGCGAGCTAGGAGCAGGAGTAAGCTACTCTCGGGCCTGCTCTGCCATTCAACAAGATCATGGCTGATCTGGTTGTGGTTTCAGCTCCAGTTTCCTGTCTGTCCCCCCATAACCCTTGACCCCCATAACCCTTGACCCCCTTGCCAATCAAAAACCCGTCTAACTCAGCCGTGAATATATTCAGTGACCCGGCCTCCAATGCTCTCTGGGGAAAAGAATTCCTAACACTGACAACTCTCTGAGAGAAGAAATCCCTCCTTATCTCCGTCTTTAATGGGAGACCCCTTGTCCGGAAACTGTGCCCCCCCCCCCAACTAGTTCTAGATTCCCCCACGAGGGGGAAACAACCTCTCAGCATCTACCCTGTCGAGTCCCCCTCCCTTCAGAATCTGATATGTTTTAATAAGGTCGCCTCTCATTCTTCTAAACTCCGATGGGTACAGGGCCCAACCTGCTCCACCTCTCTTCGTAAGACAAACCCCCTTCATCCCAGGAATCAGCCGAGTGAACCTCCTCCGAACTGCCTCCAATTCAAGTCTATCCCTGCTTAAGTAAGGAGACCAAAACTACCCACAGTGCTCCAGGTGCAGTCTCACCAACGCCCTGTACACTTGTAGCAAGACTCCCCGACTTCAACACTCCATCCCCTTTATAATAAAGGCCAACACTCCAGTTGTTCCCTAATTATTTGCTCTACCCTTTTTTTAGTCATTCATAGGATGTGGGCTTCGCTGGCTGGGCCAGCGTTTATTGCCCATCCCTAATTGCCCCTTGAGAAGGTGCTGGTGAGCTGCCTTCTTGAACCGCTGCAGTCCATGTGGTGCTGTCTAAGGAGCCTTGGTGAGTTCCTGCAGTGCATCTTGTAGATGGTACACACACTGCTGCTACTGTGCGTCGGTGGTGGAGGGAGTGAATGTTTGTGGACCAACCAATCGGCGCTCTCTTCACGTGCAGTGCAAATTGTTGTTCTCCCCTTATTTTTGGTGTTCTTGCAAAGTGTCCTGATGAGTGTGAGATGTAAAGCTCCGACGTGTCTCCTTTCCCAGCGATAATCTATCTATATCTGCAGGTTCTCCCAACCACCTCAACTCCCCCCCATCCCTGCCGCCACACCCCTCCCCCGCCCCCACTGGTTCTGATTGGCGTGTTCACCTTGTCAGGAGGCTGGAGGTTGCCAGGGAACGAGCGGAACTGAAAGGCTGGGCGCGCGGATCCCACCATCTTGCTCTCTGCTATCCCACCTCCAACTAGCAATCAATTCAACGCACCCAATTTGTGCAGGCTCAGGAGTTGGCCATACCTTGGGAAATACCTCCTTGTGTTCGTATAACACCGAATTGGAAAACCAAGCAGTTGATTGACCGGATGCTTCTGACAGATCAGGGTGGAGAGGGGAGGCTGCCTGTTGCAATGTAGGGAGTGTGGCAGCCAATTTGCACACAGCAGGATCCCACAATCTGATAGGTAACCGGAGGATCTTTCAGTCCTCATCAATGGTAGACAGGGGCATGTTGGCCCCAGCAGACCAGAGGGAGCGCCCCCCCACCCCACCCCCCACCACCCCCAACTGTGCTCTACTTCCAAATGGCATCCCACACAATCTCATATCTGCACCTGAGGTGGCAGGCAGGGCCTCGGGTTTGGCATTTCATTCCCAAAGAAGGCACTGACAACAGTGCAGCACTCCCTCAGTACTGACCCTCTGACAGTGCAGCACTCCCTCAGTACTGACCCTCTGACAGTGCAGCACTCCCTCAGTACCGACCCTCTGCCAGTGCAGCACTCCCTCAGTACTGACCTTCTGACAGTGCAGCACTCCCTCAGTACCGACCCTCTGCCAGTGCAGCACTCCCTCAGTACTGAGCCTCTGACAGTGCAGCACTCCCTCAGTACTGACCCTCTGACAGTGTAGCGCTCCCTCAGTACTGACCCTCTGACAGTGCAGCACTCCCTCAGTACTGACCCTCTGACAGTGCAGCACTCCCTCAGTACTGACCCTCTGACAGTGCAGCACTCCCTCAGTACTGACCCTCTGACAGTGCAGCACTCCCTCAGTACTGACCCTCTGACAGTGCAGCACTCCTCAGTACTGACCCTCTGACAGTGCAGCACTCCCTCAGTACTGACCCTCTGACAGTGCAGCACTCCCTCACTACTGACCCTCTGACAGTGCAGCACTCCCTCACTACTGACCCTCTGACAGTGCAGCACTCCCTCACTACTGACCCTCTGACAGTGCAGCACTCCCTCAGTACTGACCCTCTGACAGTGCAGCACTCCCCCAGTACTGACCCTCTGACAGTGCGGCACTCCCTCAGTACTGACACTGGGATTGTCAGCCTGGATTCAAATGCTCGTATCTCCCAAGATGCGCTCAAACCCAAAACCTTTGTAATTTGTGCTGAGGGAGAGAGCAAGTGTGGTAATGTGAGAGATCGACTGAGTCGAAGAGAGAGGGTGAGATACAGGCTGGGAGAGGGAGATGGAGCGCGAATGGGAGATGGGGAGAGAGAGATTGAGAGGGGGATAGAGGGAGGGAGAGTGTGAAGGAAGGGGGAGAGATAGATTGAGAGAGTGTTGGGGAAAGAGAAAGCAAGGAAATGTTGGGGGGAGAGCGAGAGTGAGATAGAGAGTAGGGAGAGAGATTGAAGAGAGAGGCAGTGGGGGAGAGACAGAGAGGTACAGCGGAGGAGAGAGAGAGAGATAGAGAGTGGGTGGTTAGGGGAGAGTCTGAGAGAGAGAGAGAATGCGTGCGAGAGAGAGAGGTAAAGTCGGAGGGGAGAGAGAGAGAGAGAAGAATAGAGAGTTGGATGGTAGGGGAGAGAGCTTGAGAGAGAGAGAGTGTGGGGAACAGGGAGGTAAAGAGGTAAAGTTGGGGGAAGAGGGAGGTAGACAGTGGTAGCCACTGAATTACAGCAAAGAGGGGGATTCAGACTGGCGGAGGGAGTCAGAGAACTGGAGATGATGGGAGACTGTGAGAGAGAGAGAGAACGAGTGCAAAAGCAAGTCTAACTTGAAGATGCAGCAGAAGGCACTGGTGTGAGGATTTACGGGTAAACTGGGAGACTGGAGACTGAGAGGAAACCACAATAGTGTTTAATTAAATGCAGCATGAGAGAAACACAGCAGCTTTCGATTATGGTTTGAGAGATAGATGTTGAGGAGAATGCGAAACATATCGCTTTGGGTGAGGGGTGGGGGGTGGGTGTGAGGGAGCTGCAAGATGTTATCAGATGTTTATGTTTCCTGAAGAGTTGAACTTCCCGAGAATATCTCACTGAACCCGAGAGTGGGACTGCTTGGCTTTTAACCAAGGGAAGGTCAGGGGTTCAGGTCTCCCGGTGACCTCTCTCTCTCTCTCTCTCTCTCTCTCTCAGCCTCTCATGCCCCACAGACAGAATTGCATCCTCGAGGGAAAGAGAGATGGAGAACACAGAGAGAGAGAGAGAGGGCGTGAGGGTCAGAGATAATAGAGATGGAGAATACAGAGGTAGAGAGGAGGGAGAGAGACAGAGAGAGAGGGCGAGAGGGAGAGAGGGTCAGAGATAATAGAGATGGAGAACACAGAGGTAGAGAGGAGGGAGAGAGACAGAGAGAGAGAGAGAGAGAGGGCGAGAGGGTCAGAGATAATAGAGATGGAGAACACAGAGGTAGAGAGGAGGGAGGGAGATGGAGAGAGAGGGCGAGAGGATCAGAGATAATAGAGATGGAGAACACAGAGGTAGAGAGGAGGGAGGGAGATGGAGAGAGAGGGCGAGAGGGTCAGAGATAATAGAGATGGAGAACACAGAGGTAGAGAGGAGGGAGAGAGACAGAGAGAGAGAGAGAGAGGGCGAGAGGGTCAGAGATAATAGAGATGGAGAACACAGAGGTAGAGAGGAGGGAGAGAGACAGAGAGAGAGAGAGAGGTCAGAGATAATAGAGATGGAGAACACAGAGGTAGAGAGGAGGGAGAGAGACAGAGAGAGAGAGAGAGAGGTCAGAGATAATAGAGATGGAGAACACAGAGGTAGAGAGGAGGGAGAGAGACAGAGAGAGAGAGGGTGAGAGGGTCAGGACTAAGAGACAGAGGGAGAAAGATTGGGAGAGAGAGGGAGAGAGAAGTGGAGAATGTACGTAAGTGCATCGGAGGCAGTTCAGAGAGGGTTCACTCGGCTGATTCCTGGGGCAAAGGGGTTTGTCTTATGAGGAGAGGTTGCACAGATTGGGCCTGTACTCATTGGAGTTTAGAAGAATGAGAGGTGATCTTCATTGAAACACATAAGATTCTGAAGGGGACTTGACAGGGTAGATGCTGAGAGGGTGTGTCTTCTTGTGGGGGAATCTAGAACAAGGGCACAGTTTAATAATAAGGAGTCTCTGATTGAAGACGGAGATGAGCAGATATTTCTCTCGGAAGGTTGTCGGTCTGTGGAATTCTCTATCCCAAAGAGCAGTGGAGGCCGGGTCACTGAGTATATTCAAGGCTGAGTTATACAGATTTATGATCGACAAGGGAGTCGAGAGTTGAGGGGGGAAGACAGGAAAGTGGAGTTCAGGCCATAATCAGATCGGCCATGATCTTCTTCGATGGTGGCGCAGGCTCAAGGGGCCGAATGGCCTCTGGGAGCTCCTAAATTGTGTGTTCTTGTGAGAGAGAGGGTCAGAGGAGACATTGCAGAGAGCTTGAGGGACGGGATGAGAGTTTGGAAAGGGGCATAGTAGAGAAGGAGATAGAGCAGAGATAGAGAGGGTGAGAGAGATGGAGGGAGAGGGAGACCTGGGCAACAGAAAGAGAGAGAGAGGGAGGGAGAGAGAGATGGAGGAGGAATGAGACCTTGGCAACAAAGAGAGGAAGAGAGAGAGGGAGAGAGGGAGAGGGAAATAGAGAGAGAGATGGAGGGGGAAGGAGACCTTGGCAATAGAAAGAGAGAGAGAGAGAGAGATAGGGAGAGAGATGGAGGGAGAAGGAGACGTTGGCAACAGAAAGAGAGAGAGAGATGGAGAGAGAGATGGAGGGGGAAGGAGACCTTGGCAATAGAAAGAGAGAGAGAGAGAGAGATAGGGAGAGAGATGGAGGGAGAAGGAGACCTTGGCAACAGAAAGAGAGAGAGAGAGATGGAGAGAGAGATGGAGGGAGAAGGAGACCTTGGCAACAGAAAGAGAGAGAGAGAGTGAGATAGAGAGAGAGATGGAGGGAGAAGGAGACGTTGGCAACAGAAAGAGAGAGAGAGAGATGGAGAGAGAGATGGAGGGGGAAGGAGACCTTGGCAATAGAAAGAGAGAGAGAGAGAGAGAGATAGGGAGAGAGATGGAGGGAGAAGGAGACCTTGGCAACAGAAAGAGAGAGAAAGAGAGATGGAGAGAGAGATGGAGGGAGAAGGAGACCTTGGCAACAGAAAGAGAGAGAGAGAGAGATAGAGAGAGAGATGGAGGGAGAAGGAGACCTTGGCAACAGAGAGAGAGAAAGAGAGAGAGAGAGAGGGGATAGAGCAAGCCACGGAGGGAGGTAAAGCAGGAAAGATGGGGCAGTGACCGAGAGCAAGGAAGAGAAAGAGAGGGAGGCAGGAGGAGGGAGAGACGAATCAGGAGCAGGGAAAGGGACAGATGGAGGGGGCAGAGAGGAGGACAGAGGGGGAGAATGGGCAGTGGAGAGGGAGCAGAGAGATGGAAAAGGGGAGATAGATGGAAAGGGTGGAGAGAGAGATGGAGAACGAAATATGATAGATATGAGATGGATTTAGGAACGAGAGAGGGAGTGAGGCAGAGTGGGGCATTGACACTGCAACAACAACAACTTATCGTTTATGTAGCTGCTATCCACAGCTGCTTGACAGGACTGTAGGAAAGAAAAATTCGATCCTGAGCCACATAAGGAGAAGTAGGGACAACATCTCGGCCGAAGAGGCCGGTTTTGAGGAGTGTCTTAAAGGAGGAGAGAGAGAGAGAGAGAGAGAGAGACGTGGAGAGGTTTAGGGAGGAAATTCCAGAGCTTAGGGCCCCCCCCCCCAGGCAGCTGAAGGCCCGACCGCCAATGGTGGAGTTGCAGCTTGGACACCGCACATTCACCCCTCGTGGAGTTAGTTCCCGCCGATGCTGACAGCTCCATCGAGGGGGGGAGGGTGGTGGGGGGGGGGGGCAGTGCCGGCGGGGTGGAAGCAGGGGGGGGTTGCGAGCGAGAGCGAGAGGTCACGGCAATGCCCTTTGACCTCAGGGACCCGGAGGGTGGGGGTGACCGACCGAGCGAACGCCCTCACGGCCCGCTTCCAGACTCCTCCTCTGGCACCTCCTCGCCCCGGCCAATCAGGCGGCGCGAGAGCGGGCGGCCCGGGCGCCCTCCGATTGGCCGGGCGGCCTCAGTATCTGACCCCCTTCTGCTCCGTGAACCTTGAACCCCGGCTTCCTGTCTATCAGCTCGAACATCGACCTTGCGAACACCAACAGGATGTGATGACTGCAGACATGGACTTCCTTTACTGGAAGGCTTAGAAACGAGGTTTCTTTTTTTAAAAAAAAAAGCGCAAGAGAGAGAGAGAGAGAGAAAAATTCAGAGTATTGTTTATCGTTGTGTTTCTTCTCAAAGGTTTCTGTGAACTGTGTTAATTATTGTGCAACTGCTGTTTGAGGCTGGGGCAGATGCACGTCAAGTGCAGCAACAGACAGAACAACACCTTCATCTTCTTGGTGATGAAGTCATCTTGGAGCTCTCTCCAGGCTCGGAGATGGGGGCAGTTGAGGGGTGGGGGGGGGGGGGGGGTGGTGGTGTAGGGCTCCATGGGCTACAGCCACCTTTTCAACCATGGTAGCAACCTTGGGGGAAGAGAAAGAGATTGAGAGAGCGTGGGTGGATGAGAGAGAGAGAGGGGGGGGGGGGGGTAGGTAGGGGGGATGTTAACCCCAACTCCCCACCCTTTACCCCGTCCCCCACACCGCGCCCACCCACACCACCCCACCCCACCCCCACACAAAAACCAACTGTGCTGCCTCCTGTTGCCAGCCAGCCCAACACCAATCGTGGCGGAAAGACCCCCGGCACTTTCCCAGACTTGTTTCGCACTACCCAACCCATATCGCCATTGGGGCTGAAAGGGTTAAATCACGAGGGCAGGCTGTACAGACCAGGCTTGTATTCCCCCTGGAGTATCGTAGATGAAGGGGTGATTTAACGGAGGGGTTTAAAATGATTGAAGGATTCAGTAGGGTCAATAGGGAGAAACTATTTCCTCCGGTGGGGATGGGAGGGTCCAGAACGAGGGGGGGCAGAACCTTAAAATTGGAGCCAGGCCGTTCAGGGGGTGATATCGGGAAGCACTTCCTCACACAGAGGGGAGAGGAAATCTGGAACTCTCTCCCCCCACCCCACCCCTAAACAAAGCTGCCGAGACTGAGGGGAGGCCAGTTGATCATTTCAAAACTCGTATTGGTAGATTTTTGTTGTTGAAAGGGATTAAGGATTACGGGACAAAAGCATATCAATGGGGTTAAGGTACAGAGTAGCCGCGATCTATATGATTCAAATGACGGAACAGGCTTGAAGGGCTGAATGGGCCTCCTCCTGTTCCTGTCCAACAGGCTTGAGGGGCTGAATGGCCTGCTCCTGTTCCTGTCCAACAGGTTTGAGGGGCTGAATGGCTTGAGGGAGTCCAGGCTCCAAGGGCCCAAAGGCCGAGGCCTGTGACCTTTGACATTTGAGCTGGGGGTGGGACGGTGTTGGTGTTTGGGGTGTGAGAGCTGGGAGGGAAGCTGCAGTGGAGGGTTGACCGAAGTTGTGATTTGTCTCTTCGTTGTGTTCAGGCCTCTGCACATCGCTGTGGTCCAGGAAGACGGGACAATGGTTGAGAAACTCATTCAACTGCTGGTGCTCGGCAAAAAGGACTTGGATATTTACAACAACCTACGACAGGTAGGAGCAATTAAGGGACAGACGCCAAATGACAGAGAGAGAGACTGAGAGAGAGAGAAAGAGAGACACACACACACAGACACACAGATGGATTGAGAGACACACACACACGCGCAGAAGGAGAGAGAGACACACACACACAGTCTGAGAAAGAGAGAGAGACACACAGCTACAGACAGAGATGAGAGAGACAGATTTAGAGACACAGAGTGTGACACAGGCTGTTAGAGAGAGAGAGAGAGAGAGAGAAATAAGAGAGAGAGAGAGACAGACTGAGAGAGAGAGACACCACACACACACACACAGGCACACACACAGGCACAGGCGGACACCCACACACAAACACACACCCACACACACACACCCACACACACACACACACACACACAGGCACAGGCGGACACCCACACACAAACACACACCCACACACACACACCCACACACACACAGGCACACACACAGGCACAGGCGGACACCCACACACAAACACACACCCACACACACACACCCACACACACACACAGGCACACACACAGGCACAGGCGGACACCCACACACAAACACACACCCACACACACACACCCACACACACACACACACACACACACACACACACGCACAGATGAAGATAGAGAGATACTCACACACAGACACAAACACAGAGCGACAGACATGTGCACTCACACATAGACACAGACACAGATTGAGAGACACAGCCAGACACCCTCAAACACAGACTGAGACTGATAGACTGACGCACACACATACACCCACAGACGGAGAGGGAGAGTCAGGGAGCCTGACACACAGTCACACAGACAGAGACTCACACTCACACTCATACACTGAGACACACGGACACATATACTTACCTGTCCAGGGCAGCAGTGGTTGTAAGTTCAGTGTGGGAATGATGGGGAGGGAGGAGGGAGGAGGGATGGGAGGAGGGGGAGAGATGTGGGGGGCAATGCGGGTTGAAGGAGAATGCTTGGAGAATTTGTGTAGGTTCTGAACCCTCAGAGTAAAACCACAATCAGATTCTGCCTCACGCAACAAGAGGTCAGTTTTAAGTAGGATCTTACTGGAGGAGAGAGAGGGGCGGAGAGGTCATAGAGTCTTGGAGGTCAACAACACAGAAAAAGGCCCTTCGGCCCATCGAGTCTGCACCAGTCAAACAAGTACCTAACAATTCTAATCCCATTTTCCAGCACTAGGCCCATAGCCTTTTATGCCAGGACATCGCAAGTGCACATCCAAATCTTTCTTAAATTTATGAGGGTTGCTGTCTCTACCACCCTTTCAGGCAGAGAGTTCCAGATTCCCACCACCCTCTGGGTGAAACAATTTTTCCTCAGATCCCCTCTAAACCTCCTGCCCCTTACCCTAAATCAATGCCCCCTGGTTACTGATCTCCCCACCAAGGGGAAAAGTTCCTTCCTGACTATCCTATCTATGCCCCTCATAATTTTGTATTCATCACTGTGAAGCAGTCCGGGAAGAGGTTTAGGGAGGGAATTCCAGAGCTCGGGGCCCCCAGGCAGCCGAAGGCACGGCTGCCAATGGTGGAGCGATGGGAATCAGGGGATGCACAAGAGGCCAGAATTGGAGGACTGCAGAGATCTCGGAGGGTTGTAGGGGCTGGAGGAGGGTACAGAGATAGGGAGGGTTGTAGGGGCTGGAGGAGGTTACAGAGATAGGGAGGGATGTAGGGGCTGGAGGAGGTTACAGAGATAGGGAGGGTTGTAGGGGCTGGAGGAGGTTACAGAGATAAGGAGGGTTGTAGGGGCTGGAGGAGGTTACAGAGATAGGGAGGGTTGTAGGGGCTGGAAGAGGTTACAGAGATAGGGAAGGGCGTAGGGGCTGGAGGAAGTGACAGAGATAGGGAGGGTTGTAGGGGCTGGAGGAGGTTACAGAGATAGGGAGGGTGGTAGGGGCTGGAGGAGGTTACAGAGATAGGGAGGGTTGTAGTGGCTGGAGGAGGTTACAGAGATAGGGAGGGTTGTAGGGGTTGGAGGAGGTTACAGAGATAGGGAGGGTTGTAGGGGCTGGAGGAGGTTACAGAGATAGGGAGGGTTGTAGGTGCTGGAGGAGGTTACAGAGATAGGGAGGATTGTAGGGGCTGGAGGAGGTTACAGAGATAGGGAGGGTTGTAGGGGCTGGAGGAGGTTACAGAGATAGGGAAGGGCGTAGGGGCTGAAGGAGGTTACAGAGATAGGGAGGGTTGTAGGGGCTGGAAGAGGTTACAGAGATAGGGAGGGTTGTAGGAGCTGGAGGAGGTTACAGAGATAGGGAAGGGCGTAGGGGGCTGAAGGAGGTTACAGAGATAGGGAGGGGCATAGGGGCTGGAGGAGGTTACAGAGATAGGGAGGGTTGTAGGGGCTGGAGGAGGTTACAGAGATAGGGAGGGGCATAGGGGCTGGAGGAGGTTACAGGGAGAGGGAGGGTTGTAGGGGCTGGAGGAGGTTACAGAGATAGGGAGGGGCATAGGGGCTGGAGGAAGTGACAGAGATAGGGAGGGTTGTAGAGACCTAATAATGCCAAAGACTCTCGCTGACTGAGGTTGGGCACTCTGAAGTGCATGAACAGAAGTTCCTGGATATCAGAGAGTTGGCCATGGATCGTGCTGAGGGGGATTATCATTTTGTTTGTCAGGATCTGCTTAAAGTGAGGATCATTTCACATCCCCAAGTCCACACTTTTCTCTAAAACATTTGGGGAGATACAGGGAAGCTGTTTCCTCTGTTGCGGAGTCGAGGGTGGGTGGTGGGTAGTGGGTGGTGGGGGAGAGGAAAGGAAGGGGTTGGAGGGGCAGGAAGTCCAGAACAAGGGGGCAGTCCCCTAGAACTCGAGCCAGGCCACTCAGGGCATGATGTCAGGAAGCACTCCCTCACACAAAGGGGAGTGGGAACCTGGAACTCTCCCCCACCCAAAAATAGTTAGAGGCTGGGAGGGGTCAATTGAATATTTCAAAACTGAGATTGGCTAGGCCAGGGGATTACACACAAAGTTACAAACTAATGTATTAGGATCAGGAAGTGGCCAATCGGTCTCTTGAGACTCGCCCGCCACTCAAACAAGATGATGGCTGATCTGAATCTAACCTCAACCCCACATCCCTGCCTAACGCCGATAACCTTTCACCCGCTTATTAATCAAGAATCTATCCAGCTCTGCCTTAAAAATATTCAAAGACTCTGCTTCTACCGCCTTTTGATAGAGTTCCAAAGACTCACTACCCTCCTTATCTCTGTCTTAAAGGAACGATCCCTTATTTTTAAACAGTGACCCCCTAGTTCTAGATTCTCCCACAAGAGGAAACATTGTCTTCCACATCCACCCTGTCAAGACTCCTCAGAGTCTCGAAGCTTTCAGTCAACTCGCCTCTTACTCTTCTAAACTGCAGTGGATACAGGCCCAACCTGTCCAGCCTTTCCTCACAAGACAACCCACCCATTCCTGGAATTAGTCCAGTAAACCTTCTCTGAACTGCTTCCAATGCATTTACATCACTCTTTAAATAAGGAGACCAATTCTATACACAATACTCCAGATGTAGACTCACCAAATCCCTGTACAACTGAAGCATAACCTCCCTACTTTTGTAATCAATTCTCTTTGCATTCTATTAGCTTCCTAACTACTTGCTGTTCCTGCACACTATCCTTTTGTGATTCATGCACTAGGACACCCAGGTCCCTCTGAACCTCAGAGCTCTGCAATCTCTCACCATTCAGGTAATAAGTTTATTTTTTTATTCTTCCTGCCAAAATGAATGATTTCACATTTGTCCACTTACTTAACCTCTCCATGTCACTTTGTAGCCTTACATCCTCTTCACAATTTACTTTCCTACCTATTTTTGTGTTGTCTAGTCCCTTCATCCAAGTCGTTGATATGAATTGTAAAAAGTTGAGGCCCCAGCACTGATCCCTGTGGCACACCACTCGCCACATCCTGCCAACCAGAAAAAGACCCATTTACGCTAACTCCGCTTCCTGTTAGCTAGTCAATCTTCTATCCACACCAACATGTTACCCCCGACACCATGAGCTTTTATTTTCTGCAATAACTTTTGATGTGGCACTTTATCAAATGCCTCCTGGGAATCTAAGTGAAGTACATCCACTGGTTCTCCTTCATCCACAGCACCGGTGACTCCTTCAAAGAACTCCAATAAATTGGTTAAACATGATTTCCCTTTCACAAAACCATGTTGACTCTGCCTGATTGCCTGGAATTTTTCAAAGTGCCCTGCTGTAATATCTTTAATAATAGCCTCTAATGTTTTCCCTATGACAGATGTTAAGCTAACTGGCCTGTAGTTTCCTGCTTTTCTTTCTCCTTCCCATTTTGAATAAAGGAGTTATATTTGCTATTTTCCAATCTAATGGAACCTTTCCCGAACCTAGGGAATTTTGGAAAATTAAAACCAGTGCATCAACTATCTCACTAGCCACCTCTTTCTAGGCATTAGGTTGAAGTCCATCTGGACCTGGGGATTGTCCAACAATTTGCTCAGTACCACTTCCCTGGTGATTGTAATTTTCCAGAGTTCCTTCCTCCCCTCCATTTCCTGATTTACAGCTGTTTCCGGGATGTCACTTGTGTCCTCTATACCTGTTGAATTCGTCCGCCACCTCCCTACTTTCCATTATCAATGCCCCATTCCAAACGCCTTCTTCCCTGCAGCCCTTCAATCAGCAGAATTCACCCCCCCTTGCCTGCCAAACCAAAAATGCTGAAACACCAGCCCCGTGTCTCTCACTTCCCTGCTGCTCCCCATCACGGCCTCTCCAACCCCTTTTCGATCTGCCCCTCGCCTACAACAGGCTTTGAATGCCCCAAATCCACTTTTCAAAGACTTCAGAGGAAAAATAAGCCCAGCCTTCTTCGTCCCAAAACAGTGACTGAAAAACACCGAGCCAGCTGGTTAATGAATAATGAGCTGGCAAATGGCATCACGCTGTTTTTTTTATCATGTCTACACCCTACAGAGGAATCTCAATTAAAGTTCGACAGGGACAGGTCAAAGTGTTCTTATTGAAAAAGGATAAATGGAGACTCAGCTTTAAAATAACAGCAAACTTTTTATTGGTGACACTGTGGTTTCCCAGGACTCGCTGTACACTCACAGTCTAAGGATGTGAGCAGAGAGATAGAATGGGAGAAACAGCCATGACTAATTCTGCAAAGGAATCTAAATCCAATTAAATTTAATTTGAAGATTGAGTTTAAGTTCAATTTAAAGAATCTGAAGTTAGTCTGAGTAATGGTGACCATGAAACAATCATCGATTGTCATATAAACCCATCCGGTTCACTAATGTCTCTTTAGGGAAGGAAATCGGGCCTCCTTACCCGGTCTGGCCTACATGTGACTCCAGACCCACAGCGATGGGGTTGACCCTTAACTGCCCACTGAAAAGGCTGAGTAAGTCATTCAGCTCAAGGTCAATTAGGGTTGGGCGACAAGTGATCGTCTTGCCAACAGCAACCCACATCCCACAAAAATAATTCTTTAAAAACTGTTACTCAACTATGGTTTCCCAAAACCACAAAGTTGGGAGAGCATTGCGCAGCCGGAGAGGACTATTCAGAATATCCCCAAGGATTGACATAACAGAGAGAGCACAAAAGTAGGGTTTTATTGCTGAACTTCAGTAGATCACGGGTTAGTCCTCAGCTGGAGGATTGTGCCCAATTCTGGCCCCACCCCACCACCACCGCCCCCCCCCCCCCCCCCACCACCCCACCACACCCTGCACTTTAGGAAGGATGTCAAGATCTTGGAGAGGGTACGGAGGAGATTTACCCAGAATGCTCCCGGGGGCGAGGGGACTTCAGTTCAAGTGGAGAGACTGGAGACGCTGGGATTGTTCTCCTTAGAGCAGAGAAGGTTAAGGGGGAGATTGAATCGAGGCGTTCAGAACCGTGAGGGGTTTTGCATTGAGTCAATAAGTGGAAACTGTTTCCGGTGGCAGGAGGGTGGGTAACCAGAGGGGCACAGGGCGAAGAGAACCGGTAAAAGAACCAGAGGGGGAGATGACGGGATTTTTATTATTTGGACACAGCGAGTTGTTGTGATCTGGAAGGCGCTGCCTGAAAGGGCGGCGGAAGCAGATTCAGTGGAAACTTTCAAAAGGGGGAATCGGATAAACACTTGAAGGGGAAAGATTTGCAGGGCTGTGGGGGGAGGGCGGTGGGGGGGGAACGGGGATGAATTGGTTCGCTCCTTCAAAGAATTACGACCGTGAAATCTGTAACCCTCATATTGTGCGATACACGAGATAAGTCATCATTCTGACACTTTAAAAGTACTCCCTGACGATCATGCAGTTTGAGATGCCTGTGGTCAAGAACAGCACTACAGAAATAAAATGCCAGATATTCTACAAAGGTGAGACTTCAGTCAGATGAGAAAGAGGGTGAGATGGTTAGAGAAAAACCTTTCAGCGTATCTCCAACCTCTGCATACACAGTCTTCATAACCCCGCCTCTCCCCGTGGTGTCTCTGATATCCTGGCCTGGGAGCAGGAGAACTTATATGGGCTGTGGGCCTCCTTGTGTTCCTTCAAGAGCCTCGTGACTCCAGGAAGGAGCGGTCATGCGGAGTGTCGGAGGGGCAGGGAGTGCCGGGATAAAAGCGAGCCAGGAAAGTGGGCGCTGGTGACTCAGCGAGCGCAGGGGGGCCAGATGTCACAAGACGGAAACAAAATGCAATGGGGCCGTGCTGGTTAAGGCGCCCACCCCTTTGCGGCGCCGTTGTGGACACTGAACTTGTTTCGCCGCGCTGCAGCCTGGGCCTAGCGGCCGAGCTCCGGGCGTGGTCCCCGCTCCGCCAAGGGCTGCCGGAGAACGGGGACCCTTTCCCCCACGGCCCGGGAAGCTGGCGCCACCACCACCCTTCCCTCAACGCCGGCACCGCAGCGCCACCCGGACTGAAGAAGGTCGGTCCTGGCTGCCCTTGGCTCGTGCCAACACTTGGCCTGCTCCAGTGCCGGGCAGCCGAGAGCAGGATCGGTG
This sequence comes from Isurus oxyrinchus, assembly GCA_026770705.1. Taxonomy (NCBI): domain Eukaryota; kingdom Metazoa; phylum Chordata; class Chondrichthyes; order Lamniformes; family Lamnidae; genus Isurus; species Isurus oxyrinchus. The sequence continues at coordinate 12,738,444 of JANJGN010000034.1, forward strand.
CCAATGCAGGTGACAGTGCGGCTCGGTTAGCATCTGTCACCGCCGCAACACCTCCCCACCCCCCACCCCACCCCCATCACTTTCCAAACCGCCCTGGTGGTAGGGAACGCCAAAACTAGACAGCACGCAAGAGGAAATGGGGCGGGAAGTTGGAAAAGGGTCACTTTTGTGTCCCCGTTTCTCTTTCAAACCAAACACTGCTGACGCGGAGAGTGGCTGGAGATTAACCAGAATCCAGAATTCGCAATTTCCCGGAATCGCTCACACCCGGTTCCTGCAACACTCAGCAGCTCTCTTGCCCTGTCACATCCTCCTGTGACACCGGCTTAATTACATTTCCTCTCCCTGACCGGGGGCAGAGAGTTATTTCAGTTTGCACAACGGCCTGCCACGATCTCAGAGGTTCCCAGGGCCGCCCGCAAGCCAAGGAGGGATCTTTCAGGCCGGGCGCTGGCTGCGGTACACCCCTGGGAACGGAGCTGCCCATTCTCGCACAGCAGGATCCCGCAGGCCTACACAGGGTGGGAAGGGGGGGTTTTGGTCGGGGGGGGGTGGTGGGGTGGTAGGGGCGGAAGGGGGTCGTAATGAGCCAGATCTTCGGGATAGATTTGACTTTTTAACATGAAAACCAGAGGGTCGGACTGCATCTCTGGAGAGGGAGAAATGCAGTTAACGGTTTCAGGTCCAAACAAACGTGAGGGAATTTATACGCCAGCGGGAAATTCCTCTCCCGTCAAAGCCAGCGGGCTTCTGAATGGCTCACAGCATTCTACACGCAGTGCAGTGCTCCCTCAACACTAACCCTCTGACAGTGCAGCACACCCTCAGTACTGACCCTCTGACAGTGCAGCACACCCTCAGTACTGACCCTCTGACAGTGCAGCACACCCTCAGTACTGACCCTCTGACAGTGCGGCACTCCCTCAGTACTGACCCTCTGACAGTGCAGCACTCCCTCAGTACTGACCCTCTGACAGTGCGGCACTCCCTCAGTACTGACCCTCTGACAGTGCAGCGTTCCCTCAGTACTGACCCTCTGACAGTACAGCACTCGCTCAGTACTGACCCTCTGACAGTGCAGCGTTCCCTCAGTACTGACCCTCTGACAGTGCAGCACTCCCTCAGTACTGACCCTCTGACTGTGCAGCACTCCCTCAGTACTGACACTCAAGAGTGGGGCTTGAGGCCAGGCCTGCTGGCTCAGAGGAGTAACAGAGCCTGAGATCCCTGGCACAAGAGAGAGGCTTCTGACGCCTAAGCCAAAAGTGACAATGAATGTCGAACAGATTTTAGGAGGTTGCTTTTGTTGAACAATACATGTATGAAAACAAAGAAAACTGCGGATGCTGGAAATCTAAAACAAAAACAGAATTACCTGGAAAAACTCAGTAGGTCTGGCAGCATCGGCGGAGGAGAAAAGAGTTGACGTTTCGAGTCCTCATGACCCTTCGACAGTTCTGTCGAAGGGTCATGAGGACTCGAAACGTCAACTCTTTTCTCCTCCGCCGATGCTGCCAGACCTACTGAGTTTTTCCAGGTAATTCTGTTTTTGTAATACATGTATGAACCTGTCTGGCAAGTTGCCTCTTATCCCTGTCTTTGAAGTGTTGCTACCTTGTGTGTCCTGTGAAACTCGCCTGGCAGTACTTTCCCGTCGATCTGGCCTGGACCCAGACAGGAGGGAAAATAACATAAAGTCATCCGAGCGAACTCGGCTTTACGCCAAACTTATAAAGTGCACCCATCGAGTTAACAGAAATGATGTCAGCGCTGTTAGATAAACAGAGCCTTGTCTAGATCCTAACTGATTGCTGTTATCAGGAGTCACGTCTGAGCTCAGTTTAAGAGAAAGAGGCTGGGTTTTTCCCTTGAAGCAGGTTTTATGCAGAACAACAGGCATTTCAAAATCACTCAGCGCGTGCTGTCAGAAACAGAGGCAACTAAATCTCCCTCTACACTGTCCCCATCAAACACACCCAGGACAGGTACAGCACGGGGTCAGATACAGAGTAAAGCTCCCTCTACACTGTCCCCATCAAACACTCCCAGGACAGATACAGCACGGGGTTAGATACAGAGTAAAGCTCCCTCTACACTATCCCCATCAAACACTCCCAGGACAGGTACAGCACGGGGTTAGATACAGATTAAAGCTCCCTCTACACTGTCCCCATCAAACACTCCCAGGACAGGTACAGCACGGGGTTAGATACAGATTAAAGCTCCCTCTACACTGTCCCCATCAAACACTCCCAGGACAGGTACAGCACGGGGTTAGATACAGAGTAAAGTTCCCTCTACACTGTCCCCATCAAACACTCCCAGGACAGGTACAGCACGGGGTTAGATACAGAGTAAAGCTCCCTCTACACTGTCCCCATCAAACACTCCCAGGACAGGTACAGCACGGGGTTAGATACAGAGTAAAGCTCCCTCTACACTGTCCCCATCAAACACTCCCAGGACAGGTACAGCACGGGGTTAGATACAGAGTAAAGCTCCCTCTACACTGTCCCCATCAAACACTCCCAGGACAGGTACAGCACGGGGTTAGATACAGAGTAAAGCTCCCTCTACACTGTCCCCATCAAACACTCCCAGGACAGGTACAGCACGGGGTTAGATACAGAGTAAAGCTCCCTCTACACTGTCCACATCAAACACTCCCAGGACAGGTACAGCCCGGGGTTAGGTACAGAGTAAAGCTCCCTCTACATGTCCCCATCAAACACTCCCAGGCCAGGTACAGCACGGGGTTAGATACAGAGTAAAGCTCCCTCTACATGTCCCCATCAAACACTCCCAGGCCAGGTACAGCACGGGGTTAGATACAGAGTAAAGCTCCCTCTACACTGTCCCCATCAAACACTCCCAGGCCAGGTACAGCACGGGGTTAGATACAGAGTAAAGCTCCCTCTACACTGTCCCCATCAAATACTCCCAGGACAGGTACAGCACCGTGTTAGATACAGAGTAAAGCTCCCTCTACACTGTCCCCATCAAACACTCCCAGGACAGGTACAGCACGGGGTTAGATACAGAGTAAAGGTCCCTATACACTGTCCCCATCAAACACTCCCAGGACAGGTACAGCACGGGGTTAGATACAGAGTAAAGCCCCCTCTACACTGTCCCCATCAAACACTCCCAGGACAGGTACAGCACGGGGTTAGATACAGAGTAAAGCTCCCTCTACACTGTCCCCATCAAACACTCCCAGGACAGGTACAGCACGGGGTTAGATACAGAGTAAAGCCCCCTCTACACTGTCCCCATCAAACACTCCCAGGACAGGTACAGCACAAGGTTAATTATAGAGTAAAGCTCCCTCTCCAGCCCCTATAATCCTCCCTATCTCTGTAACCTCCTCCAGCCCCTACAACCCTCCCTATCTCTGTAACCTCCTCCAGACCCTACAACCTTCCCTATCTCTGTAACCTCCTCCAGCCCCTAAAATGCTCCCTATCTCTGTAACCTCCTCCAGCCCCTACAACCCTCCCGATCGCTGTAACCTCCTCCAGTCGCTACAACCCTCCTTATCTCCGTAACCTCCTGCAACACTCCCGCATATCTGCAGTCTCCCAATTCCGGCCTCTTGAGCATCCCCCGACTCCCATCGCTCCGCTATTGGAGGCTGCACCTTCTGATGTCTAAGCTCTGGGATTCCCTCCCTAAATGTCTCTCTCTCTCTCTCTCTCTCTCTCTCCCTCCCCTCTTTGAAGATGCTTCTTAAAACCAGCCCCGGCGATCGAGCTTTTGTTGACCTGTCCCTAATACCTCCACATACTTGACGGGCGTTCCACTTAGTTCGCTGATCTTTCAGGTGATGTGCCCGAGGGTACATTTTACTGCGTTCCTCACACACACACACACTCACCTCATGCCTCCTTCCAGCCATCCTGCCTAACATCAGGGGTCTCCCCGGAGACTGAGGGTGAAGCCTGAGGCCTTCCTGACTCAGCTCCTAGTCACTAGATAAATATTTCTCACTTGTATCACCATCCTCTCTTGCCCTTCCCGTCCCCCATTTTCAGGGAGAGGCTGCATGATCTATCCCACTCGAATGCGATAAGATCCCAGGCCTGGCCCTCAGTCCTGACCCACCCCTAGGCCTGTCCCACTCCCTGGGCGTGCATTATGCCTCGCCTGTCCCACACTCAGGACCTGACCCCAGAGCCAGAGCCACTCCCTGGCCCGATAGACTCCTAGGCCCGACACACCGCAAGTCCTTGTACTCCCAGGGCCTGATCCACACCCAGGCCCTGACCCATTTGAAGGGCCTGACCCAGGGCCTGACTACACTACCAGGCCCTGACCCACTCCGAGGTCCTAACTCTGACCCAAGGCCTGACCCGCTTCCAGGGTTTGACCAGGGCATGAGACACTCCCATGGCTGGACACACTGCTGGGGCTTGACCCACTTCCCTGGGCCTGACCCACCCCCATGGCCTGGCCTACTCCCAGAGCCTGACCCACACCCAGGGCCTGACATACACCCAGGGCCTGACACACTCACAGAGCCTGACCCACACCCAGGGCCTGACCCACTCCCAGAGCCTGACCCACACCCAGGGCCTGACCCACACCCAAGGCCTGACCCACTCTCAGAGCCTGACACACACCCAGAGCCTGACCCACACCCAGGGCCTGACCCACACCCAGGGCCTGACCCACACCCAAGGCCTGACCCACTCTCAGAGCCTGACACACACCCAGAGCCTGACCCACACCCAGGGCCTGACACACACCCAGGGCCTGACCCACACCCAGGGCCTGACCCACACCCAAGGCCTGACCCACTCTCAGAGCCTGACACACACCCAGGGCCTGACCCACACCCAGTGCCTGACCCACACCCAGGGCCTGACATACACCCAGGGACTGACATACACCCAGGGCCTGACCCACTCTCAGAGCCTGACCCACACCCAGGGCCTGACCCACACCCAGGGCCTGACCCACACCCAGGGCCTAACCCACACCCAGGGCCTGACATACACCCAGGGCCTGACCCACTCTCAGAGCCTGACCCACACCCAGGACCTGACCCACACCCAGGGCCTGACATACACCCAGGGCCTGACCCACACCCAAGGCCTGACCCACTCTCAGAGCCTGACCCAGACCCAGGGCCTGACCCACACCCAGGGCCTGACATACACCCAGGGCCTGACATTCACCCAGGGCCTGACATTCACCCAGGGCCTGACCCACACCCAGGGCCTGACCCACACCCAGGGCCTGACATTCACCCAGGGTCTGACCCACACCCAGGGCCTGACCCACACCCAGGGCCTGACCTATTCCCAGGGCCTGACCCACACCCAGGGCCTGACCTATTCTCAGGGCCTGACCCGCTCTCAGGGTCTGACCCACACCCACTGCCTGACCCACTCCTGGAACATGACCCTCTCCGAATACTGATTCACTCCCAGGGCCAATAGTCGCCAGGGCCAAATAGGGCCCGGGATTGTTCTGTAGGGTTCACAAGATGCCACACCGTAGCGGGTAACTGCCCCCACCCCACACCCCCCCTCCCCCGGCCAATAGACGATTTCCACACCCACTCCAGCTGTGTCTGCGGACGGCAGAGCCTCATAAGAAGCAGGAGCCGGAGTAGATCATTCGGTCCATTGAGCCTGCTCTGCCACTCAATACAGCCATGGCTGATCTGACTGTGGCCTTAACTCCACTTTCCTGTCTATCCCCCGTCATCCCCACACAACTCCACCCCCCCCCACCCCCACCACCCCCCAAATCACCTCAGCCAATCAAAAACCTGTCTAACTCAGCCGTGAGTCTATTCAGTGACCCGGCCTCCACTGCTCTCTGGGGAAGAGAATTCCAAACGCTGACGACTCTCTGAGAGAAGAAATCCCTCCTCACCTCCGTCTTCCCTGCGAGACCCCTTAAACTGTGGCCCTTAGCTCCAGACTCTCCCCATGAGGGGGAAACCACCTCTCAGCATCTACCCTGTCGAGTCCCCCCAGCCCCCCACCACCCCCTCAGAATCTGATATGTTTTAATAAGGTCGCCTCTCATTCTTCTAAACTCCGATGGGTACAGGCCCAACCTGCTCCAACTCTCCTCATAAGACAAACCCCCTTCATCCCAGGAATCAGCCGAGTGAACCTCCTCCGAACTGCCTCCAATGCAAGTCTATCCCTGCTTAAGAAAGGAGACCAGAACTGTACACGGTGCTCCAGGTGCAGTCTCACCAACGCCCTGTACACTTGTAGCAAGACTCCCCGACTTCAACACTCCATCCCCCTTGCAATAAAGGCCAACACTCCATCTGCCTTCCTAATCACTTGCTGTACCTGCACTTTAACCTCTTGTGATTCATGCACAAGGACGCCCAGATCCCTCTGTACCACAGGGCAATAGTGGTGTAATGGTAATGTCACTGGACTTGGTGGGGAGGACTCTTCCCACCAAGAGGTTTTTTCATCTGGACTCGTAATCCAGAGGCCCCAGGCTAATGCCCTGGGGGGACAAGGGTTCAAATCCCACCAGGACAGCTGGTGGAATTTAAATTCACTGAATAAAATCTGGAATATAAATTTAGCCTTAGTCATTGGCAACCATGACAACCGCCATCGATTGTTGTTAAAAACCCATCTGGGTCACTAATGTCCCTTCAGGGAGGGAAATCTGCCCTCCTTACCCGGTCTGGCCTACACGTGACTCCAGACCCACAGCTACGGGGTTCTAGGGCAATTAGGGATGGGCAGCAGATGCTGGCCTTGCCCCATGCATGAAAGGATAAAGCAAAATAAAGATTCCATTCATTGACCAGGCGTGAGGAGCTGAGTTCATGACAAGGCAAGCTGCTTTTGTGATTTCGGCTGAGGGTAAAACATTGGACTTCCCGGTCAGGGACATGACCTTAGCTCTTGATTTCGAGGTAGCGGGGCCACTCAGCACTCGAAGTACGGCTGCTGCCTAAGCGAGAGGCTGGCCCAACACTTGAAGCCTATGTCAGGGAGGAGAAATGGTGATTGAGGTGGGGAGGTAATTGGCGGTGACACACAATGCGAGATTTTCCAGAGTGACAGCATTCCTGCTTTGTTTATCAAGCCCGGTGATATTCCAGTGTTGTACAATTGGGTGATTCACTGGGGCTATGGGGTCTCGTTGTGCTAACACGGGTTCTTCACTGTGGCCTCTCTCGAACAAAGGAGAGTCGGCGACAGATTGCCTTCTGAAGAAATAGAATTCAAAGTTGCAACTTCCCAGTTGCAAGTTGAGAAAATGCTATTCCTCTCTCTGTGTCTCTCCCTGTCACTCTCTCTCTCTCTCTCTCTGTCACTGTCTCTCATGGTCCCTCCCTCTTTCCGTCTCTCTCTCTCTCTCCCTCCCTCTCCTTGTCATCTTCTCTCACCCTCCCTCTCAATCTCTGCCTCTGTCTCTCTCTGTCTGTCACTCTCTCATTGTCCCTCTCTCTCTGTCTCTATCTCTCTCTATCACTGTCTCTCACCCTTCCTCTCTCTGTCTCTCTCTCTGTCACTGATTCTCACCCTCCCTCACTCTCTGTCTTTCTATCTCTCTCTTTCACTATCGCCCTCCCTCTCTCTATCTCTCTCTGTCACTGTCTCTCACCCTTCCTCTCTCTGTCTCTCTCTCTGTCACTGATTCTCACCCTCCCTCACTCTCTGTCTTTCTATCTCTCTTTCACTATCGCCCTCCCTCTCTCTATCTCTCTCTGTCACTGTCTCTCACCCTCCCTCTCTCTGTCCCTATCACTGTCCCTCACCCTCCATTCTCTCTCTCTCTGTCTCCCTCCCTCTATCTTTCTGTCTCTCTATCTCTCTATCTCTCTCTACCACTGATTCTCATCCTCTTTCTGTCTCTCTCTGTCACTACCTTTCATCCTCCCTCTCTCTGTCTCTCTTTCTCTGTTTCTCTCTCCCTGTCTTTCACTTTCCCTCTCTCTGTCACTGTCTCTTACCCTCCTTCCATCTGCGTCTCTCTCATAGTCCCCCTGTTTCTCTCTAGTCATGTGCATCTCTGTTTTTCTCTGTCTCTCTGTCCCTCAGTCTGTTTCCCTCTCTCTGTTACTGTCTCACTCTCATTCTTTCTGTCTCTCCCTCCCCTCTCTCTCTCTCTCCCTGTCTCACCTTCCCTCTCTCTGTCTTTCTCTCAATCAAAATCTCTCTTTCTTTCTCTTCCTCACTGGTTCTGTATGTGTGTGTCTGCATCTCTCTCTCTCTCACAATCTGTCCTGCAGTCTCTCTCAGTCTTGTTCTGTGACTCTCTGTGTCTCTCTGCAGTTTCTCTGTGTCTATGAGTCTGTGTGTAGCTCTCTCTCCCTCTCTCAGTTTGTCTTTCTGTCAGTCTCTCCGTCTCGTTCTGTCTCTCTGTGTCTCAGTCTGTGTGTGTGTGTGACTCTTTCCCACAGTCTCTCTCTGTGTCCCTCTGATAATGTGTATCTGATTGTGTGTATGTATCTCTCTCTGTGTCTCACTCTCTCTATCTTTGTGCATGTGTCTGTCCCTGTGTGTGTGTGCACCTCAGTCTATCTACCTGTGTGTGTGTGTGTGTGTATGTGCATTTGTGCCTATGTGTGTGTGACTGCCTGTGTGCTTGTGTCTATCTGTCTGTATGTATCTCTCTCAGTCTCTCTATCTCTCTATCTGTGTGTGTCTATCTCTCTCTCTCTGTCTCTCAATCTCTTTATGTGTGTGTGTGTGTGTGTGTGTGTGTGTGTGTATGTGTTTGTGTGTGTTTGTTTTTGGGTGTCTATCTGTGGCTTTGTGTCTCCCACAGTCTCTATCTATCTGTGTGTGTGTGTGTGTGTGTGTGTGTGTGTGTGTGTGTGTGTGTGTGTGTGTGTATGTGTGTGTGTATGTGTGTGTATGTGTGTGTGTGTGTGTGTGTGTGTGTGTGTGTATGTGTGTGTGTGTGTGTGTGTGTGTGTGTATGTGTGTGTGTGTGTGTGTGTGTGTGTATGTGTGTGTGTGTGTGTGTATGTGTGTGTGTGTGTGTGTGTGTGTGTGTGTGTGTGTGTGTGTCTGTGTGTGTGTGTGTGTGTATGTGTGTGTGTGTGTGTGTGTGTGTGTGTGTGTGTGTGTGTGTGTGTGTGTGTGTGTGTGTCTGTGTGTGTGTGTGTGTGTGTGTGTGTGTGTGTCTGTGTGTGTCTGTGTGTGTGTGTGTGTGTGTGTGTGTGTGTGTGTGTGTGTGTGTGTGTGTGTGTGTCTGTGTGTGTGTGTGTGTGTGTGTGTGTGTGTGTGTGTGTGTGTGTGTGTGTGTGTATGTGTCTGTGTGTGTGTGTGTGTGTGTGTTTGTTTCTCTGTGTGTTTGAGACACTCTCTCTCTCTCTCTGTCTATTCTGGGACTTTGGTGCTTGCTGCATTGGCCCTGCAATGCTGGCGTTAGTTGGAGGGTCGATGTGTAAGATTGCGAAGTTCCTCTGACGCTCTCAGTGAGGGACAGCCCCTAGCCAGCACCTGGCAACTCTGGAACAGTTTCAGGCAGAGAGTCTTCCGTTTGAAAGAAATATTATTTGCAATTAGTTGGACCGAGAGAGCCTGTGTGTGCCACTGACCCTTAACCTCCAATGCCCTGGGAACGTAATGAGGAAATGTTCAGATCCTTCTTATATTAATTGCAGACCCTCTCGCCATCTGGCTGCACTGTCACAAGATGCTTTAAGATGAGAGAGGCCATTCAGCCCTTCATAATCCACCCATCCAGAAACTCTCCCATCCCCACATCCTGGCATCCGATAAACAATTTCAAATATTTTTTCTTTTCCTCTGCTTTTCCTTCTGGATTCCTACCTTTCCATCCATCTCTTTCTTTGTCTATCCTTCTCTATCTTTCCTCTTAAACTCTCTCTCTCTCTCTCTCTCTCTCTCTCTGCCTTTCAGAATTGGAGGAGCTCAGGTATCTTGGAGGGTGGTGGGTCTGGAGGAGATTCCGGAGATAGGGAGGGATCGAGGCCACAGAGGACGGAAGGTGTTGCAAAGCACTTTGCGGCTGATGACTCTTTTTTTCAAGTAGAGTCACAAGTAAACGGGGCAGCCAATCTGCGCACAGCAAGATCCCACAAACAGCGAGGTGACGATGGCCCAGATCACCTGGGTTTTTTTTTTGCGATGTTGATTGAGGGAAACATTTTGGCCCCTGGACACCAGGGAGGACTTCCCACACCCTTCCTCAAAGAAGGCAGTTGTGCTGTCTTTGACATCCACCTGAACAGGGCCTGGGTTGAATGTCCCTTCTGAAAGACAGTGTAGCACTCCCTCAGTACTGTCACTGAACGTCTGCCTTGGTTTTTTGTTTGTTTTTGTTTTTGCGTTCAAGCCCTGGAAGGGGATTTGAACAAGAGACTTTGGGACTCAGAGACAAGAGAGCAACCTATTGAGCCACTGGGGGCGGTGGGGAGGTTAAAATCAAGCCAGAACAAAATTGCAGGGAAATAAGAGTACTGGTCCAATCTGGTCTTGTACACCTTAAAATAGAACACCAGTAAAAACTGGGTAATAAGAGTCCTGGTCCAAACTGGTCTTGTATACCTTAAAATGGGACACCAGTAAAAACTGGGAAAAAAGAGCACTGGTCCGAACTGATCTTGTGTACCTTAAAATGGGACACCAGTAAAAACTGGGAAATAAGGGTCCTGGTCCGAGCTGTTTTCCCTTCCCTTCTGGGAAGGAGTCGTTCGGCTGGGCGCTGCTGCAGACCAGCGAGCACAGGAGGCTGATAGGGGAGCGAGGTTTGCTGCTAAGCCAGGGCATGAGGGCAGCAGCGTTTCGAATGTGCCCGCGTGTACGGTGGAGGGTAGAAAGCAGGAGAGTGGCTGGGGGGTGCGTTGGAATAGTCGAGGCCTGGAGGAGAGGGGGACGCGGGTGAGGGGGTCTCAGCAGCAGACAAGCTGAGTCGGGGAGGGGGGGGGGTTGGTGGTGGTGTGTGATAGGGGGGGTGAAGCGGGGACGGTGTCGTGGCGGCGGGGCTTGGCTGCCTTAGCAGCGGCGCCGTCCCGAGTTGGGGAGCTCAATTCAGGCTCAAACGTGACGCCAAGATTGCAAAGCCAGGCCGTTGCCTGGGAGCGGGCTGGGGGGTAGGATTGCCAGGGAACGGACCGAGCACCAGCAACTACAGCTCTCCCGCTCTCTAATTGGGGAAGCTCTCTGCTCATCCGCACCCCTCACGGATTAGCGACGGGGAGTCGAGGGAGGCCTTGGCGGGGCGGGGCGGAGCTGGCGTCCGTGTGAACGCTAACGCGGTGCTTTCAGGCGATGGTGTCCCCGAGGGGGTAAGAGGGTGGAGGAGATAAAGGATGGAGGTGGGAGGGAGGTGGGGTGGGGAGAGGCAGGGGCCAAGGATAGACCCTCGGGCGGGAGACTAGGGGTAACGGTGTGAGGGCTGGAGGAGCAAGTGTTGGCCGTGACTCTCTGGCTATGGTTCGAGAGGTAGGAAGGGAATCAGGCGGGAGCAGCCCCCACCCCCTGAACTGGAGGGTGGTGGAGAGGCACTTGCAGGAGGCTGGTGCGCTCGACAGTGTCAAAGGCTGCAGACAGGCCAAGGAGGGAGAGCTCACCCTCAGTCCCAGCCACATTTGCGACATTGCTAAGAACAGTTTTGCTGCTGTGACAGGGACAGGAACCTGATTTCGCAGGGATTCAAACCAAAAGTTAAAAGTTTACCGGGCATTGGTTTCTTTTGCAATTTATTACCTCCCTGGTAACAACTCCCCCACTCCTTCCAAACCGCGCATCCCCCCCCCGCCACCCCACCCCCCCCACTCCCCCACGCATCCCCACCCCCCCCCCCCCGCCCCCCCACCTTCCCCACAGCTCCCCGGGGCGGAGTTCCAATCCTTTCATGTCAGCCGAGTACTGAAAATGAGTTATGGGGCTGAATGATTGGAAATGGTGTTCAGAAACCCAGCCTTGAGTTTTAGTTTCAACATGAGTGTGGTTAATTGTCAGGGAGACTATCAAGAGCCTATTTCAAATGAAAATCATAGGTGGACAAGTTAATTCTCTCTCAATGACCTTTCACCCACTTCTCCCCAGTTACAGACACCGGGCAGCCTGTTCCCAGTGGACTGGATTAACCCTTTCACCCACCTCTCGCTAGATACAGACACCGGGCAGCCTGTTCCCAGTTGACTGGATTAACCCTTTCACCCACCCCTCTCCAGCTACAGACACCGGGCAGCCTGTTCCCAGTGGAGGTGATTAACCCGTTCACTCACCTCTCCCCAGTTACAGACACCAGGCAGCCTGTTCCCAGCGGAGGGGATTAGCCTCTCTCCCACAACCACTGACAGTGTTGTGGCTGCTGCGGGGGGGCTGGGCTGACAGCAGAGATAAACCGCCCCTTCAGTAATGATTTGTCAGCTCGGGTTCCTGGCATCAACCAGCCCCCTCCCCATCTGGCTGCCAGAGGCTGGGGCTGTACGAGAACCAATCAGTCTTCCGATGGCACAAACACCAAGACACTGCCTAACTTCCCCAGAGAAAAGGGAGTGAGTGAGTGAATGAGTGGGTGCGTGAGTGAGTGAGTGAGTGAGCGAGTGAGTGAGCGAGTGAGTGAGTTAGTGAGCGAGTGAGCGAGTGAATTAGTGAGTGAGTGAGTGAGTGGGTTAGTGAGTTAGTGGGTGGGTGGGTGAGTGAATTAGTGAGTGAGTTAGTGAGTTAGTGGGTGAGTGAGTTAGTGAGTGGGTGAGTGAACGAGAGAGTGAGTGAGTTAGTGAGTGAGTTAGTGAGTGACTGAGTGGGTGAGTGAGTGAGCGAGTGAGTTAGTGAGTGAGTGAGTGGGTGAGTGTGTGGGGAGTGAGTGAGTGAGTGGGTGAGTGATTGAGTGACTGAGTGGGTGAGTGAGTGAGCGAGTGAGTTAGTGAGCGAGTGAGTGAGCGAGTGAGTGAGTGAGTGAGTGGGTGAGTGATTGAGTGTGAGTGGGTGAGTGTGAGTGGGTGAGCGGGTGAGTGAGTGAGTGAATGTGAGTTATTGAGTGAGTGATTGGTGGGTGGGTGAGTGAGTGAGTTATTGAGTGAGTGAGTGAATGAGTGAGTGAGTGATTTGAGTGAGTGAGTAGGTGAGTGAGTTATTGAGTGGGTGAGCGGGTGAGTGAGTGAGTGAGTGAGTGAGTGGGTGAGTGAGTTACTGAGTGGGTAAGTGGTTGAGAGAGTGAGTTATTGAGTGGGTGAGCGGGTGAGTGAGTGAGTGAGTGAGTGAGTGAGTGGGTGAGTGAGTTATTGAGTGGGTGAGCGGTTGAGTGAGTGAGTTATTGAGTGGGTGAGCGGGTGAGTGAGTGAGTGAGTGGGTGAGTGAGTTATTGAGTGGGTGAGCGGGTGAGTGAGTGAGTGAGTGAGTGAATGAGTGAGTGGGTGAGTGAGTTATTGAGTGGGTGAGCGGTTGAGTGAGTGAGTTATTGAGTGGGTGAGCAGGTGAGTGAGTGAGTTATTGAGTGGGTGAGTGGGTGGGTGAGTGAGTGAGTGGGTGAGTGAGTTATTGAGTGGGTGAGCAGTTGAGTGAGTGAGTTATTGAGTGGTTGAGCGGGTGAGTGAGTGAGTGGGTGAGTGAGTTATTGAGTGGATGAGCGGTTGAGTGAGTGAGTGAGTGAGTTATTGAGTGGGTGAGTGGTGAGTGAGTGAGTGGGTGAGTGAGGTATTGAGTGGGGTGAGCGGTTGAGTGAGTGAGTTATTGCGTGGGTGAGCGAGTGAGTGAGTGGGTGAGTGAGTTATTGAGTGGGTGAGCGGTTGAGTGAGTGAGTTATTGAGTGGGTGAGCGGGTGAGTGAGTGAGTTATTGAGTGGGTGAGTGGGTGAGTGAGTGAGTGGGTGAGTGGGTGAGTGAGTTATTGAGTGAGTGAGCGAGCGAGTCCCTTCAGCAGGAAAAGGGGTGGAGGTGCGAAGTGATTGCATCAGGAACCTGCAGTGAGCCTGTGTCCCGCTGTTTGTTTGCTCTCCTGACTGTGGCCTTGCCCCCTGCACAGTGTGCGTTGGAGGCCGAGGGATGGCCCTTTCCGGCTCTTGGCCTTGGCCAAGCTGCCCTGTCCCCCTAATACCCGCCATAGGGCAAAACCCCGGCTGCTAAAGCCGCAGCAAATTCAGCCAAGGCAAAGCCGGCTCCGGCCTACCCTGGGCCGCCCAGGTGCCAAGTGTGGTTAAATGTCTCCCGGGTGGTTCCATCATGTGACTTGCCCCCACCCCAACCCCACCCACCACCCTCCCACCACCCCCACCCCCCCCCCCCCATTTCGATATTTATATATCTGAGAGAGATGGATGTTCAAAGGAAATGGCCAAAATTTTTTTAAAAACCCCATCGTTTTCCGGGTCCCGGTGATTTTACCCCAGGGTCGCTCACATTGCCGTCTTGGGGATTAATCTTCAATCCCCGGAGACCTCCAGGCCTATCCTGGACGGTTGGGAACCCCAGCCTGACGGACGGCTGCTGGGGTCAGGTTACCAGCTCCGGTAAAGCTGAGACACAGATCAGCCGTGACCCAATCGAACGGGGGATCAGGCTCAAAGGGGCTGAACGGCCTCTTCCTAATCCCATGAAAGGGGCAGGGGGTGGTGGGGGGTGTGGGGGGGGGGGGGGCGGTGTGGTGGGCGAGAGGAAGGGCTTGCATTTCCATAGGGCCTTTCACATCCTCAGAACATCGCAAAGACCTTTGCAGCCAGGGCAATGATTTTTCAAGTGTGGATGCGGGCAGCGGCCAATCTGCGCACAGCAAGCTCCCACAAACAGCACCATGATAATGAAGTGTTACTCCACTCTTAGGCGGTGCTTGAAGGATAAATATTGGCACCAGGACACGGGGGAGGACTCTCCCCGCATCCTGAACCCTCCTCCAGCAATTGTGGCTGCAGAATCTTTTACAGAGGGCAGATGAACTCCAACAGTGTAGCGCTCCCTCGGTACTGACCCTCTGACAATGTAGCATCTTTTCAGTACTGACCTTCCAACAGTGCAGCACTCCCTCAGTACTGACCCTCTGACAGTGCAGCACTCCCTCAGTACTGACCCTCCAACAGTGCAGCACTCCCTCAGTACTGACCCTCCGACAGTGCTGCACTCCCTCAGTACTGACCCTCTGACAGTGCAGCACTCCCTCAGTACTGACCCTCCGACAGTGCAGCACTCCCTCAGTACTGACCCTCCGACAGTGCTGCACTCCCTCAGTACTGACCCTCTGACAGTGCAGCACTCCCTCGGTACTGACCCTCCGACAGTGCAACACTCCCTCACTATAGCCACTCCAACGGTGCAGCGCCCCCTCGGTACTGACCCTCTGAAAATGTAGCACCTTTTCAGTACTGACCCTCCAACAGTGTAGCGCTCCCTCAATACTGACCCTCTGACAGTGCAGCACTCTCTCAGTACTGACCCTCAAACAGTGCAGCACTCCCTCAGTACTGACCCTCTGACAGTGCAGCACTCCCTCAGTACTGACCCTCTGACAGTGCAGCACTCCCTCAGTACTGACCCTCCGACAGTGCAGCACTCCCTCAGTACTGACCCTCCAACAGTGCAGCACTCCCTCAGTACTGACCCTCCAACAGTGCAGCACTCCCTCAGTACTGACCCTCCAACAGTGCAGCTCTCCCTCAGTACTGACCCTCCGACAGTGCAGCACTCCCTCAGTACTGACCCTCCGACAGTGCAGCACTCCCTCAGTACTGACCCTCCGACAGTGCAGCACTCCCTCAGTACTGACCCTCTGACAGTGCAGCACTCCCTCAATGCTGACCCTCCGACAGTGCAGCACTCCCTCAGTACTGACCCTCTGACAGTGCAGCACTCCCTCAGTACTGACCCTCTGACAGTGCAGCACTCGCTCAGTACTGACCCTCTGACAGTGCAGCACTCTCTCAGTACTGACCCTCCGACAGTGCAGCACTCCCTCAGAACTGACCCTCCGACAATGCAGCACTCCCTCAGTACTGACCCTCTGACAGTGCAGCACTCCCTCAGTACTGACACTCTGACAGTGCAGCACTCCCTCAGTACTGACCCTCTGACAGTGCAGCACTCCCTCAGTACCGACCCTCCGACAGTGCAGCGGGGGATTAGATTAAATTGGAAATTTCAAAAGAGGGGAATTAAAAACAGAAAATGATGGCACAACTCAACAGGTCTGGCAGCATCTGTGGAGAGAGAAGCAGAGTTAACCTTTCGAGTCCGTATGACTTTTCCTCAGCGTTAAATTGAGGTAGAAATATGTCGGGTTGTATACTGTTTTAGAGGACATGGAGCAGGAGGAGCAGGATAGAAAGTCAGGGAGAGGTGGGGACCCAGGAGAAATTTCACAAAGATGTCATGGACACAGAGCAAAGGGAGTGTTAATGGTGGTGTTAAAGACTAAAGCAAGTGCTGATGGTGGCATAAAGGTAAGATAGCAGAATGTGTTAATAGCAGAACAAGGGTCAACATTCTGTGAAAGTACAAGAGGGGAACAAGTGACAAATGGCCCTGTGGATGGAGGGGGTAGGAGTGGAGGGTTGGTGAAAAAGGATTTTTTAAAAAAGTAAATACATTTTTTAAAAAAAAACAGATAAAAATAAATAAAATTGACAACAACTGGATTAAAAAAGGAGGCTGAAGGTGGAGGAGAGAGTTCATGGTCTGAGTTGAAGTTGTTGAATTCAATATTCAGTCCGGAAGGCTGTAAAGTGCCTGATCGGAAGATGAGGGGCTGTTCCTCCAGTTTGCGTTGGGCTTCACTGGAACATCGTTTCTCTCTCCGGAGACGACGCCAAAGCTGCTGAGTTTCTTTTCCAGCGTTTTCTGTTTGTATTTCAGGTTTCCAGCATCCGGAGTATTTTGCTTTCATTCCAAAAGGGGGAAACTGGATAAATATTTGAAGCGGGCCAGTTTTAGGGATTATTGGGGGAGGAGGGGGAGGGGGGTGTGGTGGGGCGGAAGTGGGATTAATTGGATAACTCTGGCACAGAATCATGACGGAGCAGAAAATGGTAGGTTTCCAGGAAAGCTCCTGCGGGCACTCCCGGTGTAAACATTAACCCGCCGCTTGTTAATATTTAACTGACCATTAGTGGATGGAGCCTTGAACAGTCTTCTTCTGCTGCATTGCAGAGTGTGCAAACCCCATGTGCCGGCAAGGCTGCCCTTCCGGGGAATCGCCAGCACTGAGACCCCCTGGGATTCAGGGATGGGCTGCGGTGGGGGGGTGGGGGGGGGGTGGAGAACGTGGCTGGCGAGTCCCCAGCTGCTACCCCTCACCCTTCGACACTCCCACGCAGGGAGCTGAGGTGCCAGCCTCGCCCGCCCAGCCTGGTTTACCGACTGGCAAAGCACGGGAGGAGGCCGTTCAGCCCATCGTGCCTGAGCCAGCTCTTTGCCCCCTGACACCCCTCAGTCAGTCCGCTCCCGAATTCCCCGCCCACCCCGACCTCCTCGCCATTTTAGGCTGAATTGGGCGCCCGGGGCCTCGACTGAACCAAGTCGGGCTGGGTAATTGTCCGCTTCGTTCATCAATGGTTGCCCACTCACAGGGTTGTTTCCAGCCCGGCTTCAGTTTCGAGGCTGGCGGGAGGAGTTCAGACTCAGGCAGGAGTCCGAAAGTTAACCCTGCTCAGGATTCGGGAGGGAAGGGGGTTGGGTGGGGTTTACGCCTCCATCAGCAGCAGCCCCCCTCTTTAGCATTGGGTGCCCCCCACCCCCAACAAAGTGCCCCGTCCCCACATAATAGCCCTGGGGGGATTCCCTCCTCCCCCTCACCCCAGTCTCTCCATCGACACCCCAGCTCTCCTCTGTTCCACCTCCTCCCAGGCCTCACCTCCCCTCCCCCTGCCCTGAGACCACCAGGCTCCGGGATCTTCGGTTCTGGGGGGCTGCCTGCATTCCCAGCCTTGTCCACTGCAGCGCCCGGCGCTGTGGGGGTCTGGAGAGCTGCCGGCCAATCAGATTGAGCGGCAGCTCTCGAAGGCGGGGCTTCTTCCCCAGCCAGGAGCCACTGTCCCGCCTGAAGCCCATTAAGGCTTGTTGGGGGGTTAAATGATGATGGGCCAGGCGGTATCTGTGGGGATGTGTTCTCCGCTGACTCTCTGGATGGGGGGGGGGGCAAGGAAAACCCTGCCATCCGTAACCTCCTACACCCCTCCCCATCTCTGTAACCTCCTCCAGCCCCTACAACCCTCCCTATCTCTGTAACCTCCTCCAGCCCCTACAACCCTCCCTATCTCTGTAACCTCCTCCAGCCCCTACACCCCTCCCTATCTCTGTAACCTCCTCCAGCCCCTACAACCCTCCCTATCTCTGTAACCTCCTCCAGCCCCTACAACCCTCCCTATCTCTGTAACCTCCTCCAGCCCCTACAACCCTCCCTATCTCTGTAACCTCCTCCAGCCCCTACAACCCTCCCTATCTCTGTAACCTCCTCCAGCCCCTACATCCCTCCCTATCTCTGTAACCTCCACCAGCCCCTATGACCCTCCCTATCTCTGTAACCTCCTCCAGCCCTTACAACCCTCCCTATCTCTGTAACCTCCACCAGCCCCTATGACCCTCCCTATCTCTGTAACCTCCTTCAGCCCCTACAACCCTCCTTATCTCTGTAACCTCCTCCAGCCCCTACAGCCCTCCCTATCTCTGTAACCTCTTCCACCCCCTACGACCCTCCCTATCTCTGTAACCTCCCCCAGCCCCTACACCCTCCCTATCTCTGTAACCTCCCCCAGCCCCTACACCCTCCCTATCTCTGTAACCTCCTCCAGCCCCTACACCCTCTCGATCTCTGTGACCTCCTCCATCCCCTACACCCCTCCCTATCTCTGTAACCTCCTCCAATCCCTACACCCCTCCCTATCTCTGTAACCTCCTCCAGCCCCTACTACTCTCCCTATCTCTGTAACCTCCTCCAGCCCCTACAACCCTCCCTATCTCTGTAACCTCCTCCTGGTCCTACAACCTTCCGAGATCTCTGCGCTCCTCCAATTCCGGCCTCTTGACCATCCCCCGATTCCCATCGCTCCACCATTGGTGGCCGTGCCTTCAGCTGCCTGGGGGGGGCCCTGAGCTCTGGAATTCCCTCCCTAAACCTCTCCACCCCCTCTTTGAAGATGTTCTTTGACTGACTCTTTAGCTGGCTGTTCGAATGTCTCTGTGCGGTTTAGGGTTAGAATTTGTCTCGTTGATGATGCTGTGATGTGTCTCAGCAATGTTTTGCTGCTTTGAAGCTGCTGTTGTTGAATAGCCATTTGAGTAGAAGCACCAAGTTTGGAAGCTCAGTGATTGCCTGGCAACTGGGACATACCATTTCAACAGGATTCGGGGGGAAAACGGGAGGGGGTTGGCTAGGTAGTGGGGTTGGGGAGCAGTTTGGGGAAGGGGCAGGCAAGGGTGAGGGCAAGTGAGTGGAGAGGGGAACGGGAGAGCAGTGGATGTGTGGGTAGGAGGGTTTGGGGACAAGAGTGGGGAGGGGAGGAGTGTGGAGGGCGTGGAGTGCAGAGGGGAAGGGAAGTGAAGGGCCTGGTTGGGGGACGGGAAGGGGTGCGCGCAGGGAGGGGTTGGGGACGGGGGGGGAGGGGAGGAGTGAGAAGGGAGGGGGAGGAGTGGGGATGGAAGGGGAGGAGGGTGAGGGGAGGGTGGAGAGGTGGAGGGGAGGAGTAGGGTGGGGGAGGCGAGAAGGGGAGGAGAGGGAGGGGGAGGTGAGAAGAGGGATAGGAGAGTAGCTGGAGGGGGAGGGGAGGGGTGGGAGGGGGAGGGGAAGGGTGGGAGGGAGGGGAGAAGCGGGAAAGGGGAGTAGCTGGAGGGGGAGGGGAGGGGTGGGAGGGGGAGGGGAAGGGTGGGAGGGAGGGGAGAAGCGGGAAAGGGGAGTAGCTGGAGGGTGAGGGGAGGGTTGAGGATTGGGAGGGGAGAAGGTGGAGGGGGAGAGGAAGGCTGAGGGGAGGCGTGGGAAGGGGGAAGGGAAAGGGTAGGGTGGGGTGGTGGGATAGGAGGGGAAGGGGAGCAGCCAGAGGGGGAGGGGAGATGGGGGGGGGAGGGGAGCAGCAGGAGGGGTTGGGGGAGGGTTGTGGGGAGAAATGGGAGGGGAGAAAGGGGATGGGGAGCAGCTGGAGGGGAGAAGGCAGAGGGTTGGAGGCAGAGGGAACGAGGGGGAGATAATGAGAGTGGAGCAGGGGGATAGGGAGAAGAGGGTAAGGGACGGAGGGGGAGGGGATGTGGAAGACAGGATGGGGGAGGGAGGCCAATTGGGGGGACAGGGAGATTTGGAACGAGCTGTTGTGAGATTCAGACACCACTCGGTTATTTACTTGGAGTCCTGATAGATCTTACTCCAAGTGTGGTGAGCTTCTATTTGCTCTGGGTATGTTTGTGCCTGTCTGTGGCCCAGCATTACTCAGTGGGAAACAGCTTCTAAGAATTGCAATGTGAAGCTTCCTGTAAGTGGGATGGCCTTACTGTAAGGCTAGCTGGTGTCAGCTGCCAAAATCTTGTCTGTCAAGGGTTTAGTTCCAGTGCCAGAGGCTGTGGAACAATCCCACTGCTGGAAATCATATTTCACTCGATGTCCTATACCCTCCTGAGAGAGAGAAAGAGGGATGGAGTGGGAGGAGAGAGAGCGAGAGAGGGAGGGGTGAGAGACAGAGGGAGCGGGGGTTAGGTGAGAGACAGAGAGATAGGGAGAGAGAAAAAGATAGGGAGAGAGGAAGAAGGAGACAGATAGGGAGGGAGAGAGAGAGCAAGGAGAGAGATAAGGGAGAGAGAGTGAGATGGGGGAGGTGAGAGAGAGGGAGAGAGAGAAAGATAGGGAGAGAAGGAGAAAGAGAGAGAGGGAAATAAGGAGAGAGAGGGGGAGGTGGGAGACAGAGAGATAGAGAGAGAGAAAGAAAGGGACAGAGAGAGAGATAGGGGGAGAGAGAGAGAAAGGAGAGAGATGGGGAGAGAGAGAGGGGGGAGGTGAATGACCAGGTGGGGGGTGGCGAGAGATAGGGAGAGAGAGAGAGAGAGGGAGGGAGAAGGAGAGACTGGAAGTTGGATAGAGAGAGAGTGAGAGCAAGGGAAAGAGAGAGAGAAATGGGGAGAGACAGAGATAGAAAGAGTGGGAGAGGTGGTAACAGGGAAAGATATAGAGAGCCAGAGAGGGAGATAGAAAGAAAACCAAGAGCAAGGGAAAGCGAGATAGAGAGAGAGAGAGCGAGATAGAGAGAGAGAGAGCGAGATAGAGAGAGAGAGAGAGAAATGCACACATAACACAGACTCAGAGGCATGAAGTGGGAAAGGGGACAGAGACAGGGGCTGAAAAGGGGGGTGGGGTGGGCAAAGGGAGAGGCAGGCAGAGAGAGACAAAGAGAAGGAAAGATACTGAGAGATGATCACACGTGCAAGTAGTGACAGAAACAGAGTGGACAGATATATGCTGGGAGAGACATAGAGAAGAGAGAGACACACAGACTGAGAGGAAGAGAGCAGCCTGATATACTGACTGAGAGACAGACAATAGGTGACAGAGATAAACGCACAGGTAATGAGTCAAACATGCAGAAGTTGTGATAGAGGCAGATACACAAAGATAGAAGAGAGAGACAGAGACACAGAGAGAGAGAGAGAGAGAGAGCCTAAAAGAGAGTGAAAAACAGAGAGGGAGACCCTGTGAGATACAGACCCTGAGGCGGATGTGCAGTAATAAACGCCCGGGGACACAGACGCAGCTGCAGAGTACAGGGCAGACATTCCGAGAGGTAGTTCAGAGAAAGGCTTGGCTGTTAGGGGTTGAGTACAGGAATGCAGTGAGGTGATATTGGCCTAACTCTTAAGACATCACCTCAGTTATCCTTCTATGGATTTCAGGGAGCAGAGAAAATCAGATTAGCTGCATTCTGAGCAGCTGATTGGCCCTTTCCATCTTAACACGAAATTCAAATCATTGTCTTGGAGGGGAGGGTACAGGTTCACATGAATAGCTGTTTACCCTGTCCAACACACACACACACATACACACACACATCCACACACACACACACACACTCGCTCACTCACACACTCACACACACACACACACACACACATACTCACACACACACACATACTCACACACACACAGTCACACACACAATCTCAAACACATACTCACACACACGCACACACTCACACTCGCAAACACACACACACACACACACACATACTCACACACACACATACTCACACACACACAGACACACAATCTCACACACATACTCACACACACGCACACACACACTCACAAACACACACATACACACAACCACATACACTCACAACACGCACACACACACAATCTCACACACAATCTCACACACTCGCAAACACACACACATTCACATACACGCATGCAGACAAACACACACGTAATCAGTGCCATATCTACCAGTGCATCTCCTGTCCAACACACATACACTCACACACTCACACACACACACACACACACACACACACTCACATCCACACACACACACATACTCACACACACTCATACACACATACTCACTCACACACTCATACACACACACAAACACACACACACACAATCACAACACGCACACACACACAATCTCACACATGCTCACACACACGCACACACTCACACTTGCAAACACACACTCATACACACACAAACACACACACATCCATACACACTCACAACACGCACACACACACAATCTCACACATGCTCACACACACGCACACACTCACACTTGCAAACACACACTCATACACACACACACATCCATACACACTCACAACACACACACACACACAATCTCACACACTCGCAAACACACACTCACACACATCCACACACACTCACAACACGCACACACACACACACACAATCTCACACACAATCTCACACACACTCGCAAACACACACACATTCACATACACGCATGCAGACAAACACACACGTAATCAGTGCCATATCTACCAGTGCATCTCCTCACTGAGCTGATGGGAGGGGTGGAGGGGGGGGGGTGGTGGGTTGGGTGGGATTTGGTCAGGGGTGTGGCAGACTGATGTCAACTCCCAAAGACTCTTGTCACCTCCCGCTGACCTATGGTCCGCCTGTCAGTGTGTTTTCTCTGAGTGGCGAGACGGAGATGAGGACAACTATCAGCGAGAATGCAGGGAATTAAAGCAGCCGCACATATTTGCAGGTTCTCTACTTTTTGGACATATTTGTTCTTACTGGTTTGTTTCTCACGGTTGCTAAACAGGCCCTGGTATTTCACAATATCTACCTAGGTTTTCCCGTAAAGCTCGGCTGTCAGTAATGCAGAGCTCAGCGCCACAGCCAACCTGCGTCAGTTTGGTTTAGATCGTTGAGATAGAGGTAGTGGTGTGGTTAACTTTGAGTACATACCCAACACTGTACTTCCTGACAACGAGCTGGAGAGTGAAAAAAAAAGCCAACAAAAACACCTTCACGTGCCGGCCTGTCAGGCTCTGACTTATATCAGGGCTCTTGACAGAAGCAGAGGATCCTACACCACAGCAGGAGGCCATTCAGCCCATCATGCCTGTGCTGGCACTTTGAACGAGCCCTCCAGTTATACCCCTCCCGCCCGACTTTACCGCGACTCACCCTCTCCCCCTCAGCCCTGCAAATTCTTCCCATTCAAGTCTTGATCCAATTCACTCCACCCCTCCCTATCGCTGTAACCTCCTCCAGCCCCTACAACCCTCCCTATCTCTGTAACCTCCTCCAGCCCCTACAACCCTCCCTATCTCTGTAACCTCCTCCAGCCCCTACAACCCTCCCTATCTCTGTAACCTCCTCCAGTCCCTACAACCCTCTCTATCTCTGTAACCTTCTCCAGCCCCTAAAACCCTCCCTATCTCTGTAACCTCCTCCAGCCTCTACACCCCTCCCTATCTCTGTAACCTCCTCCAGCCCCTTCAACCCTCCCTATCTCTGTAACCTCCTCCAGCCCCTACAACCCTCCCTATCTCTGTAACCTCCTCCAGCCCCTACAACCCTCCCTATCTCTGTAACCTCCTCCAGTCCCTACAACCCTCCCTATCTCTGTAACCTCCTCCAGTCCCTACAACCCTCCCTATCTCTGTAACCTCCTCCAGCCCCTACAACCCTCCCTATCTCTGTAACCTCCTCCAGCCCCTACAACCCTCACTATCTCTGTAACCTCCTCCAGTCCCTACAACCCTCTCTATCTCTGTAACCTCCTCCAGACCCTACAACCCTCTCTATATCTGTAACCTCCTCCAGACCCTACAACCCTCCCTATCTCTGTAACCTCCTCCAGACCCTACAACCCTCCCGATCTCTGTAACCTCCTCCAGACCCTACAACCACAGAATCACAGCATTGTTAGGATGCAGGAGGAGGCCATTTGGCCCATCATGTCCGCACCGACTCTCCGAATGAGCATTGTGACCTAGTGCCATTGCCCTGCCTTTGCCCCGAAACCCTGCACATTGTTTCTATTCAACTATTCACCCAATGTCCTCTCGAATGCCTCAATTGAACCTGCCTCCACCACACTTCCAGGCAGTGAATTCCAGACCCGAACCACTCGCTGTCTGAAAAAGATTTTTCTCACCTCGCATTTGCAAATGACTTTAAATCTGTGCCCTCTCATTCATGATCCCTTTACAAGAGGGAACAGCTTCTCCCCATCTACTCTGTCCAGCCCCCTCATGATTTTGAACATCTCTATTAAATCTCCTCTTGGCCTCTTTCTCTCCAGGGAGAACAGTCCCAACCTCTCCCATCTATCCTCATAGCTGAAGTGTCTCATCTTTGGAGCCATTCTTGTAAACCTCTCCTGCACTCTCTCCAATGCGTTCACATCCTTCCTACAGTGTGGCGACCAGAACTGTACACAATACTCCAGCTGAGGTCTAACTAGTTTCTTTTATAAGCTCATCATAACCTCCCTGCTCTTGCACTCTATGCCCCTATTGATAAAGCCCAGGATACTGAATGCTTTACTAACTGCTCTCTCCACCTGACCTGCCACCTTCAGTGATCTATGCACATATACACCCAGGCGTCTCTGCTCCTGCATCCCCTTCAGAATTGTACCCCTTCTTTTATATTGCCCCCCCAAATGTTCGTCTTAGCAAAATGAACCACCTCACACTTCTCTGCATTGAACTTCATCAGCCACCTCTCTGCCCACTCCATCCACTTGCCTATGTCCTTTTGTCGTTCCACATCATCTTCCTCCCAGTTTACAATGTCCCCAAGCTTAGCACCATCCGCAAACTTTGAGACTGTCCCCTGCACACCAAAAATCGAGATCAGTAATACATATCAGGAAAAGCAAGGGTCCCAGTAACCGACCCCTGGGGAACTCCACTACGAATCTTCCCCCCAGCCCGAAACATATCCATTGATCATGACTCTCTGCTTCCTATTTTTCAGCCAACTTTGCGTCCACGTTGTGACTGTCCCTTTTATTCCATGAGATCTAGCGCTTCTCACGAGTCAGTTGTCTGGCACGGTGTCAACTGCCTTTCAAAAGGCCCTGGGCCCTGGAACATTTGAGGACTCTGGGTCTATACTCGATGGAGTTTAGAAGGATGAGGGGGGATCTGATTGAAACTTACAGAATACTCAAAGGCCTGGATAGAGTGGACGTGGGGAAGATGTTTCCATTAGTAGGAGAGACTAGGACGTGGGGGCACAGCCTCAGAGTAAAGGGAAGACCTTTTAGAACAGAGATGAGGAGAAACTTCTTTAGCCAGAGAGTGGTGAATCTATGGAATTCATTCCCACAGAAGGCTGTGGAGGCCAGGTCATTGAGTGTATTTAAGACCGAGATAGATAGGTTCTTGATGGGTAAGGGGATCAAAGGTTATGGGGAGAAGGTGTGAGAATGGGGTTGAGAAACTTATCAGCCGTGATTGAATGGGGGAGCAGACTCGATGGGCCGATTGGCCTAACTTCGGCTCCTATATCTTATGGTCTTATGGCAGGATTTTATGTTCGTCGGGCGAGCTTCCCGATGTCATCGCGCACTCTCGCGATCGGTGGGCCAGCCGGTGCTTGCGAGAGTCAGCAGTGCGCCCACCAACAATTAAGAGGCCTATGTAGGCCCTGAAGCAATTAATTCATTAGTATTTTTGGCTGCCTGTCCATCCTTACGGTTGGCTGGGTGGGCTGATAGGCCTGGCAGCCTGTGCATTTATAACCATTCCTCAACCACAGGCCAGGATGAGGTTTCTCACGGTGAATAAAAACCCGCTAAATGTTTCTCACCACCGTTCCGAACATGTCCCTCCTCATATGACTGAGCCACACGCGGTTGCGTGTTTATACCTTCTTCAAAAACTTATTTTCTCGCTTCTGCCATTCTCTGGCTCCCTGAGACAGCTCCGGGCCCTCGGGGAGCTGTCAGTCCCCTGGGCATGCGCAGAATTCTGCGCTCACTCTCCTCCCCGCCCACCACCTCCCCACCCCCCCCGAACTCGGGCAGCACTGAGCTGGCCGTTGATTGACCAGCCGGTGCCAATTCGCTGGCCAGGGGCTGAATGCAGGTGGGTGGGCCTTTGGCCGGCTGCTCCCTGACCTCCCTGCCCCACCCAACCGACAGACGGAGCATCCTGCCCCGTGTGCACCACATCAACAGCGTTACCCTCATCAACCCTCTCTCTTCAAAATACTCCAGCAAATTAGTGAAACACAGTTTTCCCTTTAGAAATCCCTCCCTATCCCACCCTACAAACTTCCTAAATCTGGAACCTCCTCCAGCCCCTACAACCCTCCCTATCTCTGTAACCTCCTCCAGCCCTTACAACCCTCCCTATCTCTGTAACCTCCTCCAGCCCTTACAACCCTCCCTATCTCTGTAACCTCCTCTAGCCTGCAACCCTCCCTATCTCTGTATCCTCCTCCAGCCCTTACAACCCTCCCTATCTCTGTAATCTCCTCCAGCCCTTACAACCCTCCCTATCTCTGTAACCTCCTCCAGTCCCTACAGCCCTCCCTATCTCTGTATCCTCCTCCAGCCCTTACAACCCTCCCTATCTCTGTAATCTCCTCTAGACCCTACAACCCTCCCTATCTCTGTAACCTCCTCCAGCCCTTACAACCCTCCCTATCTCTGTAATATCCTCCAGCCCCTACAACCCTCCCTATCTCTGTAACCTCCTCCAGACCCTACAACCCTCCCTATCTCTGTAACATCCTCCAGCCCCTACAACCCTCCCTATCTCTGTTACCTCCTCCAGCCCCTACAACCTTCACTATCTCTGTAAACTCCTCCAGCCCCTACAACCCTCCCTATCTCTGTAACCTCCTCCAGCCCCTACAACCCTCCCTATCTCTGTAACCTCCTCCAGCCCCTACAACCTTCCCTATCTCTGTAACCTCCTCCAACCCCTACAACCCTCCCTATCTCTGTAACCTCCTCAAGCCCCGACAACCCTCACTATCTCTGTAACCTCCTCCAGCCCCTACAACCCGCCCTATCTCTGTAACCTCCTCCAGCCCCTACAACCCTCCCTATCTCTGTAACCTCCTCCAGCCCCTACAACCCTCCCTATCTCTGTAACCTCCTCCAGCCCCTACAACCCTCCGAGATCTCTGCAGTGCTCCAATTCTGGCCTCTTGACCATCCCCCGATTCCCATCGCTCCACCATTGGCGGCCGTGCCTTCAGCTGCCTGGGGGCCCTAAGCGCTGGAATTCCTTCCCTAAACCTCTCCGCCCGTCTCACTCTCTCTCTTTCTGCTCCTTTAAGACATCCCTTAAAACTGACCTTTTTGACCGCACTTTTAGTCACCTGTCCCTGTCTTTATGTTGCTCAGGGTCAATTTTTTGTCTGATAATCACTCCTGGGAAGTGCTGTGGGATGGTTAAGCCATGTGAAAGGTGCTATGTATGTGCAGGAAAAGGTTGTTGTCTTGAAGCGAGGAGCTTGAGGTCCCAGAGAGACGAGACAGAATTATTGACAATTGATTTCGTTGTTCACTATAGACAGGAAGTCAAAGCACTCAGCAGGCAGGAATAGAACTAACGAGACAATCAAAAGTCCCCCAGTATAAATAAAACCCTTGAGGGTTTAACAAAGAAAGGCGATACATAAGAAAAAAGGATGTGGAGAGAGGTTGGGGCAGTAAATCTGAGGGAGTGCTGCACTGTCAGAGGGTCAGTACTGAGGGAGTGCTGCACTGTCAGAGGGTCAGTACTGAGGGAGTGCTGCACTGTCAGAGGGTCAGTACTGAGGGAGTGCTGCACTGTCAGAGGGTCAGTACTGAGGGAGTGCTGCACTGCCAGAGGGTCAGTACTGCTGGAGTGCTGCACTGTCGGAGGGTCAGTACTGAGGGAGTGCTGCACTGTCAGAGGGTCAGTACTGAGGGAGTGCTGCACTGCCAGAGGGTCAGTACTGAAGGAGTGCTGCACTGTCAGAGGGTCAGTACTGAGGGAGTGCTGCACTGTCAGAGGGTCAGTACTGAGGGAGTGCTGCACTGTCAGAGGGTCAGTACTGCTGGAGTGCTGCACTGTCGGAGGGTCAGTACTGAGGGAGTGCTGCACTGTCAGAGGGTCAGTACTGCTGGAGTGCTGCACTGTCGGAGGGTCAGTACTGAGGGAGTGCTGCACTGTCGGAGGGTCCGTGCTGAGGGAGTGCTGCACTGTCAGACGGTCAGTACTGAGGGAGTGCTGCATTGTCGGAGCATCAGTACTGAGGGAGTGCTGCGCTGTCAGAGGGTCAGTACTGAGGGAGTGCTGCACTGTCAGAGGGTCAGTGCTGAGGGAGTGCTGCACTGTCAGAGGGTCAGTACTGAGGGAGTGCTGCACTGTCAGAGGGTCAGTACTGAGGGAGTGCTGCACTGTCAGAGGGTCAGTACTGAGGGAGAGCTGCACTGTCGGAGGGTCAGTACTGAGGGAGTGCTGCACTGTCGGAGGGTCAGTACTGAGGGAGTGCTGCACTGTTGGAAGTGCTACCTTTTGACTGACGTATGCATTCAAGGCCCTTTCTGCCCACTCAGTTCAACATAAGAACCCAAACGGCCGCTCCTTTTGGAAAACCAGCGGGGTTTGGGGCTGGGTTGGAGGGGGGTGTGGGGGAGCGGGTGGGGATGGGGGTGGAGAAGGGGCTTAGTCACCCCTCGGGCACTGAGGCCAGCATTCTGCCAGCAGCCGACAACGGTCGAAGCAGCTGCGTCCGGCCATTGCTGCATTGGCGTTAGTGGGATCTTGCTGTGCGCAAACCGGCCACTGGACGAACGTCAAAACATCCTTCGTGAGCCGCAATGGGCTTGGGAACATCTGTTGGTGTTAAATTGGAGTGACCTTGTTGCTAACACCTCTCTCTCTCCCTCTCTCCCTCTCTCCTAGACTCCGCTGCATCTGGCAGTCATCACCAAGCAGTCTAGCATTGTCAGGCAACTGGTGGCTAATGGGGCTTCACGTGTACTGCTGGACCGCAATGGACAGACGGCAGTGCACCTCGCCTGCGAGCACAGCAGTCTGGAGTGTCTACAGTCCCTGCTGGCCAGTGCTCCCGAGCGGATCGAGCTGGAAATCCGGAATTACGACGGTATGTGGAGTGGATGCACAACGCCCTCCCCCCCCTCCCCCCCCCCCCCAACCCTCTCCCTTGAGCCCGAGACTCCCCCCACCTTGCCCCTTGCTCGCTCGGCCCCTCTTGATAAGGGATGGATGAGGAGGCCAGTCCAACTCAGAGTGCCAGCCTCTGGTCAGCGAGGGGTAAGGGGCCTGTTTCCAGGGTGGGGTCGGGGGGGGGGGGCAGTATGTCATGGCTGAAAGGGTTCACCTACACAGCTCAGGTGGCCCAGGTTAGTCTTGCGGGCCCCTTGACTATTGAAGCCTGAGGGGGTGGATCTAATCAAGGGGTTTAAAGGAATTCGATTGGGTCGACAGAGGGAAGCCACTTCTTCTGGTGTTGGGGCTGCAGTCCGGGACAAGGGTTGGCTGGGGTGGTGGGGGCAGAACTTTAAAACTCGAGCCAGGGCTGTTCAGGGGGTGAAGTCAGGATGTATTTCTTGACGCACAGGGGAGAGGAAATCTGGAACTCACTCCCCACGCCACCAAAATAAAGCTGGGAGGAGGCAACTGAAAAGATCAAAGCCGCGATTGGTAGACTTGTGTTGGGTCAGGCGGGTTAAGGGGCTTGGAGCTGAGGCAAGGGTGAATAGACAGATCAGCTCGAGGGGCTGAATGGCCTCCTAAAGTTCAATGAGGATAGATACAATGACACCATTCACATCCCAAGGAAACTACCTCCCCGATTTTCTTCCAATAGTGACCACAAGATCTTTCACCTCAGGAGGTAGGTGAGGAGTTGGTCTGACATTTCATCTGAAAGGGAGTACTGAGCCTCTGACAGTGCAGCACTCCCTCAGTACTGACCCTCCAACAGTGCAGCGCTCCCTCAGTACTGACCCTCCAACAGTGCGGCACCCCCTCAGTACTGACCCTCCATCAGTGCAGCACTCCCTCAGTACTGACCCTCCAACAGTGCGGCACTCCCTCAGTACTGACCCTCCAACAGCGCAGCATTCCTTCAGTACTGACCCTCCGACAGTGCAGCACTCCCGCAGTACTGACCCTCTGACAGCGCAGCACTCCCTCAGTACAGACCCTCTGACAGTGCAGCACTCCCTCAGTACTGACCCTCCAACAGTGCAGCGCTCCCTCAGTACTGATCCTCCGACAGTGTGGCATCCCCTCAGTACTGACCCTCCAACAGTGCAGGACTCCCTCAGTACTGACCCTCTGACAATGCAGCACTCCCTCAATATTGACCCTCCGACAGTGCAGCATTCCCTCGGTACTGACCCTCCGACAGTGCAACATTCCCTCAGCACTGACCCTTTGACAGTGCAGTGCTCCCTCAGTACTGACCCTCTGACAATGCAGCACTCCCTCAGTACTGACCCTCCGACAGTGCAGCGTTCCCTCAGTACTGACTCTCTGAACGTGCAGCACTCCCTCAGTACTGACCCTCCGACAGTGCAGCACTCCCTCAGTAGACCCTCCAACAGTGCAGCACTCCCTCAGTACTGACCCTCCGACAGTGCAGCACTCCCTCAGTACTGACCCTCCGACAGTGCAGCACTCCCTCAGTACTGACCCTCCGACAGCGCAGCACTCCCTCAGTACTGACCCTCCGACAGCGCAACACTCCCTCAGTACTGACCCTCTGACAGCGCAGCACTCCCTCAGTACTGACCCTCCGACAGCGCAACACTCCCTCAGTACTGACCCTCTGACAGTGCAGCGCTCCCTCAGTACTAGGAGTGTATGTGCCTGGACTCTGGGACTCACATTCGGGGTGGGTTCAAACCTGAAACTTTCTGATTCAGAGCCGATACTGCTCATTGTATCACAGGAAATACAGAGACAGGAGAGAAGCAAGGGAGACTGCCATCAGAATCTAGAAAGACCCAAACCAATGGGATCTTACTTTGCTATGAGCTCTGCATACTTGTCTGAGTGTCTTTGCTGCACTTGATGTTAGAAAAAGTGACCAGCTGAAAAAGAGCCAGAGGCTGACTGAAATTCTGCTGCTCCTGCCCTGACTGGGTAGCTGAACCGACACAGCTGTCTTCCGCTCTGACTTCGCCTTTCAAAGTAAATGCTTTCGTGGTTTTCACAGCAAATTTGTCATTTTTATTTTTTTTAATCAACAATATTGCAATTTACTGTAACATAATTTAAAATCAGTCATCCTGAGAAAAACAAATTACTTCACACACTCACCCTCACAGGCACGCACAGATATAAACACACACACACACACACAGATATAAACACACACACGCACGCACACACACACACACACACACAGATATAAACACACACACGCACGCACACACACACACACACACACACAGATATAAACACACACACACACACACACTCACACACACGCACGCACACACTGATATAAACACACGCACACACACACACACACACAGATATAAACACACACACACGCACGCACACACTGATATAAACACACACACACACACAGATATAAACACACACACACGCACGCACACACTGATATAAACACACACACACACACACACACAGATATAAACACACATACACGCACGCACACACAGATATAAACACACATAGATATAAACACACAGGCACACAGATATAAACACACACAGGCACACACAGATATAAACACACACACACAAACAGGCACACACAGATATAAACACACACACACACACACACACACAGGCACACACAGATATAAACACACACACACACGCACGCACACACAGATATAAACACACATAGATATAAACACACAGGCACACAGATATAAACACACACACACACAGGCACACACAGATATAAACACACACACACACACACAGGCACACACAGATATAAACACACACACACACACAGGCACACACAGATATAAACACACATAGATATAAACACACAGGCACACACAGATATAAACACACATAAATATAAACACACAGGCACACACAGATATAAACACACACACCCACACAGGCACACACAGATACAAATATAAATACGCACACAGAAATATACGCACACATGCAGATATAAACACCCACACCCACACAGGCGCACACAGATATAAACACACACACCCACACAGATATAAACACACAAAACATACACACACACAGATATAAATACACAAAACACCCATACAGGCACACACAGATAGAAACACACACACCCACACAGATATAAACACACAAAACACACACACCCACACAGATATAAACACACAAAACACACACACACAGATATAAACACAAAAAACACCCACACACCCAGATGTAAACACACAAAATATCCACACACCCATATATAAACACACAAAATACCCACACAGGCACACACAGATATAAACACACACACCCACACAGATATAAACACACAAAACACACACACAAGCACAGATATAAACATACAAAACACACACACAGATATAAACACACACACAAATATAAACACACACACACAAATATAAACACACACACATACAGATATTTCCAGACACATAGATATAAACACACACACAGATATAAACACAAACACACAAATATAAACATGCACAGATATAAACACACACACATACAGATATATACACACAAAACACACACACACAAATATAAACACACAATACACACGCACACAGATATTAACACACACACACACACACACACACACAAATATAAACACACAAATATAAACACACACAGATATAAACACACACACACACAAATATAAACACACACACAAATATAAACATACACAGTTTTAAACACACGCACACATACAGATATATACACACACAGATATAAACACACACACATACAGATATATACACACACACAGATATAAACACACATTCGCACACAAATATAAACACACACCCAGATATAAACACACACACACATACAAATATAAACACACACACAGATATAAATAGACAAACACACATGCAGATACAAACACACACACCCAAAAAAACTAACATACAAGTTCAACAGGTAACAGGGAAAGCAAATGGAATGTTGGCCTTTATTTCAAAGGGAATGACGTTTAAAAATAGGGAAGCTTGCTAAAACTATACCAGGCACTGGTTAGACCACACCTAGAATACTGTGAACAGCTTTTGTCCCCTTATCTAAGGAAAGATATACTGGCATTGGAGGCAATCCAGAGAAGTTTCACTAGGTTGATCCCAGGGATGGAGGGATTTTCTTATGAGGAGAGGTTGAGTAGATTGGGCCTGTACTCATTGGAGTTTAGAAGAATAAGAGGCAACCTTATTGAAGCATATAAGATTCTTAGGGGGTTTGACAGGGTTGATGCTGAGAGGTTGTTTCCCCTTGTGGGAGAGACCTCAGAGTAAGCGGTCACCAATTTAACACAGAGATGAGGAGGAATTTCTTCTCTCAGAGGGTAGTGAATCTGTGGAATCCTTTACCGCAGAGGGCTGTAGAGGCTGGGTCGTTAAGTATATTCAAGGCTGAGATGCACAGATTTTTAATTGGTAAGGGAATCGAGGGTTATGGGGGAAAGGCAGGAAAGTGGAGTTGAGGATTATCAGATCAACCATGATCTCATTGAATGGCGGAGCAGACTCGATGGGTGAAATGGCTTACTTCTACTCCTACGTCTTATGGTCTTATGGTCACACACACTTACACACACACACAAGCACGCACTCTGTTATGATGTGGAAGATGATGTGTGCCAAGCGGAACAAATCCACGAGGGAAACTTGATCACATGGTCACAACAGTTTTGCAATTTGTATTTAGTTTGAGATCCGCACCCTAAATTCAGTAGTAATAAGTCCACCAAGACCTTAGAGAATTTTTAGAAAACTAAATTAAACATTTGTTAACAAAAGAAAAGATTTCAAGAACATACATAGGTCTATAAATTACTATTATAATAATCCTAAAAACCCTAATTAACCTGTTTTCCAGTAACACCCCCATTAAAGGAACAGTGAAGGAAAAACATAGATTTAAACAGATCAAGGCAAGTCAACACAATACCCTGGGCAGTAGAATTCAAAGTGGCTTCTCCCAGCTTCAGTTTCTGTAGACAGCAGCTTAATGTACAAAAACTGGAGGCTTCTCACACTTCTGTTAGATCTTACAATGCCTCCCCTGACACATAGCCTCACTCTCCTTTATATGTTTCTCCCTTTTAATGTGAATTCCCTTGTTCCCATATATCTTTGGATCCTTACCTTTCTCATAATTTAAATCTTTCCATGCTGCTAATATTGTCTGAACCTTTGGGAAAAAACACAATGCTTGGCCTAGCTTCTCTGGCTAGGTGTAAACATCCTACCATCTCTTTGAAATTCAAAACACCCCGATTTATCTAATAATGCAAATTCTCCTCACCTCACATTCTAAGACTTCAGTCATGTTTATGTATTTAGCATTTCAAACCTAGCTTCTTTGATGAATCAAACCCTCCAGACCAGCTGATTCCAATTCAATTAAATCACACAGATATGCACAGAAACTATCCATACCCCACTGTTAACCTATTTTTACAATAAATCACAATAATATTGAGAATTATTATACTTTTGTGACAACACACACTCACTCACACATACAGATATAAACGCACACTCACACATACAGAAATGAACACACACACATACAGATATAAATACACATACACATATAGATATAAACACACTCACACATACGGATATAAACGCACACTCACACATACAGAAATGAACACACACACATACAGATATAAATACACACACACATATAGATATAAACACACTCACACATACAGATATAAACACACTCACACATACAGACATAATCACACTCACAGACACACATAGCGATATAAATACACTCACACACAAATGCAGATATAAATAAACACACACCCACACACACATATGCACACGCACACGTGCACACACACACACAAACACACACACACACAGGCTATGGGCCTAGTGCTGGAAAATAGGGTTAGAATGGTTATGTACTTGTTTGACCGGCGCAGACTCAATGGGCCAAAGGGCCTTTTTCTGTGCTGTGGACCTCTATGACCCTATGACTCTATGACACATGCACACAGACACAGTCACACACACACACACACACACCCACACACACACAGGCGCACACACACACAGGCACACACACACCAAAACACAGAGAGTTGAGTGGATGTACTGACATGATCCTTTAGACAGGTGACGTGAATACTTGGGGGATAGTTTGTGAGCCTGAGTTGAAATCTCAAAACCCAAACTCAAATCCCAATGTCTTCTCCACACAAAGCAGGGCAATGCCAAGCAAAAATCAGTACCCGGCTAGAAGGAGACAGTGGCAAGCTCCGTTTACCCCATTCCCCTACACAGAGGCACATAGCCACATACTGAGGTGCCTATTTCGTACACATCACTGTCAGGGCAGGCATAACGCACAGGATGAAAAACTTATATTGTGACTGTTCTCCTTGGAGCAGAGAAGGTTAAGGGGGAGATTGAATCGAGATGTTCAGAATCACAATGGTTTGGATAGAGTCAATAAGGAGAAACTGTTTCTCCCAGCAACAGGAGGGTCGGTAACCAGAAGGACTCAGATTGAAGGGAATCGGGAAAAGACCCAGAGGGGGAGATGAGGAGAATTTTATTTTGACACAGCGAGTTGTTGTGATCTGGAAGGCGCTGCCTGAAAGGGCGGTGGAAGCAGGTTCAGTAGGAACTTTCTAAAGGGGGAATTGGATAGATACTTGAAGGGGAAAAATTTGCAGGGATATGGGGGAAAGAGCAGGATGGCATTGGAACTAATTGGATAGATCTTTCAAAGAGCCAGCACAGGCGCAATGGGCTGAATGGCCTCCTCCTGTGCAGTAGGATTCTGCGCTCCACTCTGAATGAAGTATGTTTTGAAGTGTAGTCACCGTTGACCGTAATGTGGGGAATGAATGTGGGAATGCGAACGCAGGGAACACGGGAGGCGATATGCGCAGAGCAAGATCCCACAGTCAGCCACGTGTTAATGGCCTGTTAACGGTGTTGGCTGATGGACAAACATCATCCAAGAAAATCTCTAAAGGATATCCGGGCCCTCTCAGTACAGGCACTGCGGGTGTCCGTCTGCTTTTAGACCATGGCTGCCGTTAGGGAAGAACAAGGTTTATCCCAGTGGTAACCTCACTTGACTAGTAATCTGGAGTCCCGTGCTAATCCCTTGGGGCTGTGGGTTTAAATCCCAATCACCCACCCCAACCACCGACCTCCATGCCCACCCCCCACAACTTGTGGAATTTAGAGTTGTAGAGCATGGAAGCCGGCCCTTCAGCCCATTGTGTCTGTGCCAGCCATCTATTCCAATCCCATTCTCCAGCACTCGGCCCACAGCCCTTTGAATTTGAACCCAGTTAATAAAAATCTGGAATTTAACGACAAGCAAGCCTGTAACTGTGACCACAAAGCCACAATCGCTTGTCGTAAAATCCCATCTGGTTCACTAATACCCCTTTCGGGAAGGGGAGTCTGCCCCTCCTTACCCGGTCTGGCCTACACGTGACTCCAGACCTACAGCAATGGGGTTGGCTCATGACCTGCCCCTCTGACGTGGCCAAGCGAGCCACTCTAGTAGAAGGGCAATTAGGGACGGGCAAGAAACTCTGGCCCACGTCCCAATGAAAGAATAAAAACAGATGGGACCTGGGCCATTATCACTCTGCTGTTTGTGGAGGATTGCTGTGCGCAAATTGGCCGCCAATTTTCCTGATTGGCGCCCCCATCCACAAACATTCACTCCCTCCACCACCGACGCACAGTAGCCACAGTGTGTGTACCATCTACAAGATGCACTGCAGGGACTCACCAAGGGTCCTTAGACAGCACCTTCCAAACCCACATCCGCTACCATCTAGAAGGACAAGGGCAGCAGACACATGGGGAACACCCCCACCTGGAAGTTCCCCTCCGAGCCACTCACCATCCCGACTTGGAAATGTATCAGCCGTTCCTTCACTGTCGCTGGGTCAAAATCCTGGAACCCCCTCCCTAACAGCGCCACAGCACAGGGACTGCAGCGGCTCAAGAAGGCAGCTCACCCACCACCTTCTCAAGGGGGCAATTAGGAATGGGCAATAAAATGCTGGGCCCAGCCAGCGACGCCCACATCCCGTGAATGTATTTTTAACAAGCGGCAACAGTGCAAGTGGCCCTTCATTGGATTGTGAAGCACCTCGGGACGTTCTGATAGGCACTTCAGAAGAACGCCTTCACTGATTCCAATGCCCTTTCCCATCATCTCCAAGCTGTGGGACTGCGGTCCTGTGAGATTAGCCCAAGATTTCCTGGTTAAACCTCACCAACCCTCGCCCTGTGGGGGCTTTGGCACTTGAGCTGGTCAGAAGCTAAAAATATGCGAACAAAGAAACAAAGCATCAATAAAATCTGCTTCACTTCCTTTTCTTCCTCTGTCACAGTGATTCTGGTTATTAATAACAGACCTGGGGCTTGAAGTCATAGTTCGATATAAATAAACTATTCCTGTTGCTCAGAAATCCCCTAGAATTACAGAGTCACGTTGGCCGATCTCACTCTCTCCTGTTTTGTTTTTAACCTAAGTTTCCACCTCTTCTCCGCTGCCCAGGTTACACACCCCTCCATGTTGCTGTGAACAGCCACCACAGGGAGATCGTCGCACACTTGCTGGCTCAGGGGGCGGACATTGACGCTGCGGTAAGACCACCTCAGAGACTGCACCCCACCCCCCCCCCAC
This sequence comes from Isurus oxyrinchus, assembly GCA_026770705.1. Lineage (NCBI taxonomy): Eukaryota > Metazoa > Chordata > Chondrichthyes > Lamniformes > Lamnidae > Isurus > Isurus oxyrinchus. Next base: position 12,776,655 of record JANJGN010000034.1, read on the forward strand.
CCCCACCCCCCCACCCCACCCTCCCCCCACCCCACACCGCCGGTCGGCCGCTCCCGGGGCCAGTTGGCACCTGCAAAGCCCAAGCGCAGGGGGCGGGTGGCACAGATCGAAGGGGATTCTCTTCTGCGGGCACGACTGCTGCCTGAGGGTGGGTGGGGTGGGGGGGGGGGGCGGTGGGGGTGCTGGGGGGCTGGTGTGTGGGTGGGTTGGGGACGTGAGTGTACGGTGGGGACCCTCTCTCATTCACCTGTTCGCTCATGGGAGGTGGGCACCCCTGGCAAGGCTGGCGTCACCCCTTGAGAACGTGGTGAAGAGCTGCCTTCTTGAACCGCTGCAGTCCCTGTGGTGTAGGTACACCCACAGTGCTGTTAGGGAGGGAGTTCCAGGATTTTGACCCAGCGACAGTGAAGGAACGGCCGATATATTTCCAAGTCAGGATGGTGAGTGACTTGGAGAGAAACTTCCAGGTGGTGGTGTTCCCCATGTGTCTGCTGCCCTTGTCCTTCTAGATGCTAGAGGTTGTGGGTTTGGAAGGTATTGTCCAACAAGCGTTGGCGAGTTCCTGCAGTGCATCTTGTAGATGGTACACACATTGCTGCTACTGTGCGTCGGTGGTGGAGGGAGTGAATGTTTGTGGATGGGGTGCCAGTCAAGCAGGGCTGCTTTGTCCTGGATGGTGTCGAGCTTCTTGAGTGTTGTGGGAGCTGCGCTCATCCAGGCAAGTGGGGAGTATTCCATCACACTCCTGACTTGTGCCTTGTAGATGGTGGACAGGCTTTGGGGAGTGAGGAGGTGAGTTACTTGCTGCAGGATTCCCAGCCTCTGACCTGCTCTTGTAGCCATAGTATTTATCTGGCTGGTCCAGTTCAGGTTCTGGTCAATGGTAACCCCCCCAGGACGTTGATAGTGGGGGTTTCAGTGATGGTGATGCCATTGAATGCCAAGGGAAGATGGTTAGATTCTCTCTTGTTGGGGATGGTTATTGCCTGGCATTTGTGTGGCATGAATGTTACTTGCCACTTGTCAGCCCAGGTGGGTTAGGAACGGGTCTAATGTGATTCTCTCAAGAATTCTCCTTAGTAAAATCTGTCTTCTATGTTTGTTGCAGGACATTAAGAGCGGACGGACTCCTTTAGTTCATGCGGTAGAAAGCAATTGCATGGACATGGTGAACCTCCTCCTGGAGGTAAGAGTTTACCAAACACTGTGAAGCAGGGACAGAATCAACCGGGGTTAATGCATTGCAGTGCTCGGGGTGCAAGGAACACAGAATAGTCAGCAAAACCAGGCTGAATACAACACTGAAGGAACACCTGAGAGGTGTGGCCTGTCTCAGATCACCGGCTGTGGAAACCCCCATCCAGGCCTCTAGACTCAACTTTTCCAACACACCCCCTGCTGCTCTCCCACATTCTACTCTCTGTAAACTCAAGCTCATTCAAAACTCAGCTGCCCACTCTGTTGACTCACACCCAGTCCCGATCCCTGATCACCCGCTGTGCTCACTCACCATCATTGACTCCCGGTCAAGTACCGACTTGATTTTGAAATTCACATACTTGTTTTCAAATCCCTCCCATGTCCTTTTCCCTCCCAATCTCTGTAAACTCCAGCCCATACATCCCTCCTTACTCTGTAACCTCCTCCAGCTCCTACAACCCTCCCTGTCTCTGTAACCTCCTCCAGCTCCTATAGCCCTCCCTACTCAGTAACCACCTCCGGCTCCTACAACCCTCCCTATCTCTGTAACCTCCAGCCCCTACAACCCTCCCTATCTCTGTAACCTCCTTCAGCCCCTACAACCCTCCCCATCTCTGTAATCTCCTCCAACCCCTACAACCCTCCCTATCTCTGTAACCTCCCCCAGCCCCTACAAGCCCCCCATCTCTGTAACCTCCCCCAGCCCCTACAACTCCCGCTATCTCTCTAACCTCCTCCAGCCCCTACAACCCTCCCTATCTCTGTAATCTCCTCCAGCCCCTACAACCCTCCCTATCTCTGTAACCTCCCCCAGCCCCTACAACCCCCCCCATCTCTGTAACCTGCTCCAGTCCCTACAACCCTCCCTATCCCTGTAACCTCCTCCAGCCCCTATAATCTGCCCTATCTCTGTAACCTCCTCCAGTCCCTACAACCCTCCCTATCTCTGTAACCTCCTCCAGTCCCTACAACCCTCCCTATCCCTGTAACCTCCTCCAGCCCCTATAACCCGCCCTATCTCTGTAACCTCCTCCAGCTCCTACAACCCTCCCTATCTCTGTAACCTCCTCCAGTCCCTACACCCCTCCCTATCTCTGTAACCTCCTCCAGCCTCTACAACATTTCGAGATCTCTGCGCTCCTCCAATTCTCTTGCACATCCCCCGATTCCCATCACTGGCGGCCGTGCCTTCAGCTGCCTGGACCCTAAGCTCTGGAAATCCCTCCCGAAACCTCTCCACCTGTCTGTCTCTCTCTCTCTTCCACCCTCTCTCTCTCTCTCTCTGGTCCTTTATGGTGCTCCTTTATACCTACCTCTTTGACCGATCTTTTGATCGCTAATAACCCCCTATGTGGCTTAGGGCTGAAATTTGATCTTTACTCACACCTGAAACGCCTTGGGATGTTTTATTCTGTTATAGGAGGCTAGATAGATGGAGATGGCCCTCAATTCCTAGCTACATATCAGTTCTGGTCAGTGGCTGACTTGGGGAGTCTCAGATCGGAGGACCTCCAATCTTTGTGGACTATGCCTGAGCTCTGGCCAAAGTGGTCAATTGGAGGAGCAGGCAGTGTGTGGTCAAGGAGGTCAATGGGCACCCCCCCTTCCCATGGCTCACTTCCCTGGAGAATGCCTGAGAGAAGAGCAAGAGGTTTAGGCCTGAGGCCTATCCTGACTAAGGGGAATCTAGGAGTCCCCCATCAAACGTATTATGCTTCAGTTAGTGGGGATTGTGCCCCTTTAAGAAGAGGGCTCTCGGTGACACTGGCTAGATGAGGGTATCTGCCATCAGTCATCTTAATTGAAGGAAAGAGGATAAATGGATTGACTGACATCCAGGCCGTAGGGTGACTCATGGTCACCAGGATCTGGTTTCCCTTGGCAACAGGATTGACGACAAGGGCCCTCAAGGAGCAACAAGAAATTGGTGTCACTTAGCAATCAGATTGTGAACTTCCTGTTTCTGATGTAACCTGTGGTATTCCCACTGTAATTTGAAGTAGAGATATGCATTTTGAAAGCACCACTCATGACCCAAAGTTCTTTACAGCCAATGAAGTACATTTTGAAGCATCATCAATTTGTGCACAGCAAGCTCGCACAAACAGCAATGTATTCATTGTCAGATCATTGTATTAGTGATGTTAGTTGAGGGATAAATATTGGCCCCAGGTCATCGGGGAGAATTCCACCCACTGCTCTTCTTTAAACAGTGGCCGTGGGCTCTTTTACACCCACCTGAGAGGCAGACATGGCCCTGGTTTGACATCTTGTCTGGAAGACAATAGCTCCGACAGTGCAGTGCTCCCTCAGTACTGACCCTCCGACAGTGCAGCCCTCCCTCAGTACTGACCCTCCAACAATGCAGCGCTCCCTCAGTATTGACCCTCCGAAAGTGCAGCGCTCCCTCAGTACTGACCCTCCGAAAGTGCAGCGCTCCCTCAGTACTGACCCTCCGAAAGTGCAGCACTCCCTCAGTACTGACCCTCCGAAAGTGCAGCGCTCCCTCAGTACTGACCCTCTGACAGTGCAGTGCTCACTCAGTACTGACTCTCTGACAGTGCAGCACTCCCTCAGTACTGACCCTCTGACAGTGCAGCACTCCCTCAGTACTGACCCTCTGACAGTGCAGCACTCCCTCAGTACTGACCCTCTGACAGTGCAGCACTCCCTCAGTACTGACCCTCTGACAGTGCAGCACTCCCTCAGTACTGACCCTCTGACAGTGCAGCACTCCCTCAGTACTGACCCTCTGACAGTGCAGAACTCCCTCAGTACTGACCCTCTGCCAGTGCAGCACTCCCTCAGTACTGACCCTCCGACAGTGCAGCACTCCCTCAGTACTGACCGTCCGACAGTGCAGCAGTCCCTCAGTACTGACCGTCCGACAGTGCAGCACTCCCTCAGTACTGACCCACCAACAGTGCAGCACTCCCTCAGTACTGACACTCCGACAGTACAGCACTCCCTCAGTACTGACCCTCCGACAGTGCAGCGATCCCTCAGTACTGACCCTCCGACAGTGCGGTACTCCCTCAGTACTGACCCTCTGACAATGCAGCACTCCTTCAGTACTGACCGTCCGACAATGCAGCACTCTCTCTGCACTGACCATCTGACAGTGCAGCACTCCCTCAGTACTGACCCTCTGACAGTGCAGCACTCCCTCAGTACTGACCCTCCGACAGTGCAGCACTCCCTCAGTACTGACCCTCCAACAATGCAGCGCTCCCTCAGTACTGACCCTCTGACAGTGCAGCACTCCCTCAGTACTGACCATCAGGCTGTGCAGCACTCCCTCAGTACGGATCCTCCGACAGTGCAGCACTCCCTCAGCACTGACCCTCTGACAGTGCAGCAGTCCCTCAGTACTGACCGTCTGACAGTGCAGCGCTCCCTCAGTACTGACCCTCCAACAATGCAGCGCTCCCTCAGTACTGACCCTCCGAAAGTGCAGCGCTCCCTCAGTACTGACCCTCCGAAAGTGCAGCGCTCCCTCAGTACTGACCCTCCGAAAGTGCAGCGCTCCCTCAGTACTGACCCTCTGACAGTGCAGTGCTCACTCAGTACTGACTCTCTGACAGTGCAGCACTCCCTCAGTACTGACCCTCTGACAGTGCAGCACTCCCTCAGTACTGACCCTCTGACAGTGCAGCACTCCCTCAGTACTGACCCTCTGACAGTGCAGCACTCCCTCAGTACTGACCCTCTGACAGTGCAGAACTCCCTCAGTACTGACCCTCTGACAGTGCAGCACTCCCTCAGTACTGACCCTCCGACAGTGCAGCACTCCCTCAGTACTGACCGTCCGACAGTGCAGCAGTCCCTCAGTACTGACCGTCCGACAGTGCAGCACTCCCTCAGTACTGACCCACCAACAGTGCAGCATTCCCTCAGTACTGACACTCCGACAGTACAGCACTCCCTCAGTACTGACCCTCCGACAGTGCAGCGATCCCTCAGTACTGACCCTCCGACAGTGCGGTACTCCCTCAGTACTGACCCTCTGACAATGCAGCACTCCCTCAGTACTGACCGTCCGACAATGCAGCACTCTCTCTGCACTGACCATCTGACAGTGCAGCACTCCCTCAGTACTGACCCTCTGACAGTGCAGCACTCCCTCAGTACTGACCCTCCGACAGTGCAGCACTCCCTCAGTACTGACCCTCCAACAATGCAGCGCTCCCTCAGTACTGACCCTCTGACAGTGCAGCACTCCCTCAGTACTGACCATCAGGCTGTGCAGCACTCCCTCAGTACGGATCCTCCGACAGTGCAGCACTCCCTCAGCACTGACCCTCTGACAGTGCAGCAGTCCCTCAGTACTGACCTTCTGAGAGTGCAGCGCTCCCTCAGTACTGACCCTCTGACAGTGCAGCACTCCCTCAGTACTGACCGTCCGACAGTGCAGCAGTCCCTCAGTCTGACCCTCCGACATGCAGCACTCCCTCAGTACTGACCCTCCGACAATGCAGCACTCCCTCAGTACTGACCCACCAACAGTGCAGCACTCCCTCAGTACTGACCCTCCGACAGTGCAGTACTCCCTCAGTACTGACCCTCTGACAATGCAGCACTCCCTCAGTAATGACCCTCCAACAATGCAGCACTCCCTCCATACTGACCCTCTGACAGTGCAGCACTCTCTCAGTACTGACACTCTGACAGTGCAGCACTCCCTCAGTACTGACCCTCCGACAGTGCAGCACTCCCTCAGTACTGACCCTCTGACAGTGCAGCACTCCCTCAGTACTGACCCTCTGGCAGTGCAGCACTCCCTCAGTACTGACCGTCTGACAGTGCAGCACTCCCTCAGTACTGACCATCCGACAGTGCAGCTGTCCCTCAGGACTGACCAACCAACAGTGCAGCACTCCCTCAGTACTGACACTCCGACAGTACAGCACTCCCTCAGTACTGACCCTCCAACAGTGCAGCGCTCCCTCAGTACTGACCCTCCGACAGTGCGGTACTTCCTCAGTACTGACCCTCTGACAATGCAGCACTCAGTACTGACCATCCGACAATGCAGCACTCTCTCTGTACTGACCATCTGACAGTGCAGCACTCCCTCAGTACTGACCCTCCAACAATGCAGCGCTCCCTCAGTACTGACCCTCTGACAGTGCAGCACTCCCTCAGTACTGACCATCAGGCTGTGCAGCACTCCCTCAGTACGGATCCTCCGACAGTGCAGCAACCCCTCAGCACTGACCCGCTGACAGTGCAGCACTCCCTCAGTACTGACCGTCTGACAGTGCAGCACTCCCTCAGTACTGACCCTCTGACAGTGCAGCACTCCCTCAGTACTGACCCACCAACAGTGCAGCACTCCCTCAGTACTGACACTCCGACAGTACAGCACTCCCTCAGTACTGACACTCCGACAGTGCGGTACTCCCTCAGTACTGACCCTCTGACAATGCAGCACTCCCTCAGTACTGACCCTCCAACAATGCAGCACTCCCTCTGTACTGACCTTCTGACAGTGCAGCACTCCCTCAGTACTGACACTCTGACAGTGCATCACTCCCTAAGTACTGACCCTCCGACAGTGCAGCACTCCCTCAGTACTGACCCTCCGACAATGCAGCGGTCCCTCAGTACTGACCCTCTGACAGTGCAGCACTCCCTCAGTACTGACCCTCTGACAGTGCAGCTCTCCCTCAGTACTTACCCTCTGACAGTGCAGCACTCCGTCAGTACTGACCCTCTGACAGTGCAGCACTCCCTCAGTACTGACCCTCCGACAGTGCAGCACTCCCTCAGTACTGACCCTCCGACAGTGCAGCACTCCCTCAGTAGTTACCGTCTGACAGTGCAGCACTCCCTCAGTACTGACCGTCTGACAGTGCAGCAGTCCCTCAGGACTGACCAACCAACAGTGCAGCACTCCCTCAGTACTGACCCTCCGACAGTGCAGCACTCCCTCAGTACTGACCCTCCGACAATGCAGCGCTCCCTCAGCACTGACCCTCTGACAGTGCAGCACTCCCTCAGTACTGACCCTCTGACAGTGCAGCTCTCCCTTTGTACTTACCCTCTGACAGTGCAGCACTCCCTCAATGCTGACCCTCAGGCTGTGCAGCACTCGCTCAGTACTGATCCTCCGACAGTGCAGCACCCCCTCAGCCCTGACCCTCTGACAGTGCAGCACTCCCTCAGTACTTACCCTCTGACAGTGCAGCACTCCCTCAGTACTGACCCTCCGACAGTGCAGCACTCCCTCAGTACTGACCCTCTGACAGTGCAGCACTCCCTCAGTACTGACCCTCCGACAATGCAGCACTCCCTCAGTACTGACCCTCCGACAGTGCGGCACTCCCTCAATACTGACCCTCCGACAGTGCAGCATTCCCTCAGTACTGACCGTCCGACAGTGCAGCACTCCCTCAGTACTGACCCTCTGATAGTGCAGCTCTCCCTCAGTACTGACCCTCTGACAGTGCAGCACTCCCTCAGTACTGACCCTCTGATAGTGCAGCTCTCCCTCAGTACTTACCCTCTGACAGTGCAGCACTCCCTCAGTACTGACCCTCCGAGAGTGCAGCACTCCCTCAGTACTGACCCTCTGACAGTGCAGCAGTCCCTCAGTACTCACCCTCCGACAGTGCAGCGCTCCCTCAGTACTGACCCACCAACAGTGCAGCAGTCCCTCAGTACTCACCCTCCGACAGTGCAGCTTTCCCTCAGTACTGACCCTCCGACAGTGCGGTACTCCCTCAGTACTGACCTTCCGACAATGCAGCACTCCCTCAGTACTGACCCTCCAACAATGCAGCACTCCCTCCGTACTGACCCTCCGACAGTGCAGCACTCCCTCAGTACTGACACTCTGACAGTGCAGCACTCCCTCAGTACTGACCCTCTGACAGGGCAGCACTCCCTCAGTACTGACCCTCCGACAATGCAGCGCTCCCTCAGTACTGACCCTCTGACAGTGCAGCACTCCCTCAGTACTGACCCTCTGACAGTGCAGCACTCCCTCAGTACTGACCGTCCGACAGTGCAGCACTCCCTAGTACTGACACTCCGACAATGCAGCACTCCCTCAGTACTGACCCACCAACAGTGCAGCACTCCCTCAGTACTGACACTCCGACAGTACAGCACTCCCTCAGTACTCACCCTCCGACAGTGCAGCGCTCCCTCAGTACTGACACTCCGACAGTGCGGTACTCCCTCAGTACTGACCCTCTGACAATGCAGCACTCCCTCAGTACTGACCCTCCAACAATGCAGCGCTCCCTCAGTACTGACCCTCTGACAGTGCAGCACTCCCTCAGTACTGACCCTCTGACAGTGCAGCACTCCCTCAGTACTGACCGTCCGACAGTGCAGCACTCCCTCAGTACTGACCCTCCGACAATGCAGCACTCCCTCAGTACTGACCCACCAACAGTGCAGCACTCCCTCAGTACTGACACTCCGACAGTACAGCACTCCCTCAGTACTCACCCTCCGACAGTGCAGCGCTCCCTCAGTACTGACACTCCGACAGTGCGGTACTCCCTCAGTACTGACCCTCTGACAATGCAGCACTCCCTCAGTACTGACCCTCCAACAATGCAGCACTCCCTCCGTACTGACCTTCTGACAGTGCAGCACTCCCTCAGTACTGACACTCTGACAGTGCATCACTCCCTAAGTACTGACCCTCTGACAGTGCAGCACTCCGTCAGTACTGACCCTCTGACAGTGCAGCTCTCCCTCAGTACTTACCCTCTGACAGTGCAGCACTCCCTCTGTACTGACCCTCCGACAGTGCAGCACTCCCTCAGTACTGACCCTCCGACAGTGCAGCACTCCATCAGTAGTTACCGTCTGACAGTGCCGCACTCCCTCAGTACTGACCGTCCAACAGTGCAGCAGTTCCTCAGGACTGACCAACCAACAGTGCAGCACTCCCTCAGTACTGACACTCCGACAGTACAGCACTCCCTCAGTACTGACCCTCCGACAGTGCAGCGCTCCCTCAGTACTGACCCACCGACAGTGCGGTACTCCCTCAATACTGACCCTCTGACAATGCAGCACTCCCTCAGTACTGACCCTCCGACAGTGCAGCACTCCCTCCGTACTGACCCCCTGACAGTGCAGCACTCCCTCAGTACTGACCCTCTGACAGTGCAGCACTCCCTCAGTACTGACCCTCCGACAGTGCAGCACTCCCTCAGTACTGACCCTCCGACAATGCAGCGCTCCCTCAGTACTGACCCTCTGACAGTGCCGCACTCCCTCAGTACTGACCCTCTGACAGTGCAGCTCTTCCTCTGTACTTACCCTCTGACAGTGCAGCACTCCCTCAGTACTGACCCTCAGGCTGTGCAGCACTCGCTCAGTACTGATCCTCCGACAGTGCAGCACCCCCTCAGCCCTGACCCTCTGACAGTGCAGCACTCCCTCAGTACTTACCCTCTGACAGTGCAGCACTCCCTCAGTACTGACCCTCCGACAGTGCAGCACTCCCTCAGTATTGACCCTCTGACAGTGCAGCACTCCCTCAGTACTGACCCTCCAACAATGCAGCACTCCCTCAGTACTGACCCTCCGACAGTGCGGCACTCCCTCAATACTGACCCTCCGACAGTGCAGCATTCCCTCAGTACTGACCCTCCGACAGTGCAGCACTCCCTCAGTACTGACCCTCTGATAGTGCAGCTCTCCCTCAGTACTGACCCTCTGACAGTGCAGCACTCCCTCAGTACTGACCATCTGACAGTGCAGCTCTCCCTCAGTACTTACCCTCTGACAGTGCAGCACTCCCTCAGTACTGACCCTCCGACAGTGCAGCACTCCCTCAGTACTGACCCTCTGACAGTGCAGCCGTCCCTCAGTACTCACCCTCCGACAGTGCAGCGCTCCCTCAGTACTGACCCACCAACAGTGCAGCAGTCCCTCAGTACTCACCCTCCGACAGTGCAGCGCTCCCTCAGTACTGACCCTCCGACAGTGCGGTACTCCCTCAGTACTGACCTTCCGACAATGCAGCACTCCCTCAGTACTGACCCTCCAACAATGCAGCACTCCCTCCGTACTGACCCTCTGACAGTGCAGCACTCCCTCAGTACTGACACTCTGACAGTGCAGCACTCCCTCAGTACTGACCCTCTGACAGTGCAGCACTCCCTCAGTACTGACCCTCCGACAATGCAGCGCTCCCTCAGTACTGACCCTCTGACAGTGCAGCACTCCCTCAGTACTGACCCTCTGACAGTGCAGCTCTCCCTCAGTACTTACCCTCTTACAGTGCAGCACTCCCTCAGTACTTACCCTCTGACAGTGCAGCACTCCCTCAGTACTGACCCTCTGACAGTGCAGCACTCCCTCAGTACTGACCCTCCGACAATGCAGCACTCCCTCTGTACTGACCCTCTGACAGTGCAGCACTCCCTCATCACTGACCTTCCGATAGTAAAGCAGCTCCTCAGTACTGACCCTCCGACAGTGCAGCACTCCCTAAGTACTGACCCTCCGACAATGCAGCGCTCCCTCAGTACTGACCCTCTGACAGTGCAGCACTCCCTCAGTACTGACCCTCTGACAGTGCAGCTCTCCCTCAGTACTTACCCTCTGACAGTGCAGCACTCCCTCAGTACTGACCCTCCGACAGTGCAGCACTCCCTCAGTACTGACCCTCTGACAGTGCAGCACTCCCTCAGTACTGACCCTCCGACAATGCAGCACTCCCTCAGTACTGGCCCTCCGGCAGTGCAGCAATCCCTCAGTACTGACCCTCTGACAGTGCAGCATTCCCTCTGTACTGACCCTCTGACAGTGCAGCACTCCCTCAGCACGGACCCTCCGACAGTGCAGCACTCCCTCAGTACTGACCCTCTGACAGTGCAGCACTCCCTCATCACTGACCTTCCGATAGTAAAGCAGCTCCTCAGTACTGTCACTCCGACAGGGCAGCACTCCCTCAGTACTGTCCCTCCGACAGGGCAGCGCTGCCTCAGTGTTGGCTGTGGGAGTGTCGGCCTGGATTATGGCCTTAGTGGTCTATAGAGAGATATAGAAAGAGATAAACAGAGACAGAGCGAGACGGAGAGACAGGGAGAGAGGGAGAGCAAGTGACTGAACTAGATTGAAAGAGAGAGAGAGAGACAGAGAGTGATAGAGCGACAGGCTGGTAGATGGGGAATCAGAGAGGAAGATAGAGAGACAGAGAGGCAGAGAGAGAAACAGAGATAGAGAGGAAGATAGAGAGAGGCAGAGAGAGAGAGAGAGAGAGGAAGATAGAGGGATAGACAGAGAGAGGGAGAGGCTGAGAGAGCGAGGAAGATACAGATACAGAGAGACAGAGAGAGGGAGAGAGAGGGATACAGAGAGAGCTAACCACTGAACAGTTGCTCACTGATAGATTTGCTGTATCCTGATGGCCATGTTCTCTCTCTCTTTGCTTGCAGCATGGTGCTAACGTCAACCTGCAGACATACTCAGGGAACACTGCCTTGCACTCCTCCAGCGGCCGGGGGCTAATGGAGATCGTCAAGGTCCTTCTAAAGAACGGGGCCGACAGCAGCATTAAAAACTGCCACAACGACACGTCCCTGATGGTTGCCAAGAACAGAAAGGTAGGTCTGGGGCCTGACTCCCCCCTCCCTAACCCTCCCCCAGAGGGCTGTGGGTGCTCAGGCACGGGGAGGAGGATCAAGTCGGAGGGTGGGGGTGGTGGCAATAGGTTTGTTGAGCTCAAGTGAATCCTGGCGAGCGCTGGGGCAAGTCGGGGGGAGTTGATGGCGAGTCCCTGGCCTTGAAATCCCCGAGGCCCCAGGCTTACGCCGCGCAGAGTGGGGGGAGGGGGGTTCAAATCCCAGCTCCGCAGCTGGTGGAGGTTCAACCTCAGCTCATTCAGTGTGGAATTGAAAACCAGCTCCTCTCAGACATGACCGCTTTCCTCATTTGTTGAGGGAGAAAAAGCCCCAGCTGTTTTACTGTTGCCCGGCCGGGCCTACATGTGACTCCGGACCCCACAGCAATGGGGTTGGCCCTTGGAGTTCTGTCATGGGGGGTTGGGCGTCGCTGGCTGAGGGCCAGCATTTATTGCCCATCCCTAACTGCCCTTTGAGGTGTAGGTCCACCCCACCACGCTGCCCTCTGAGATGGCCACTCAGCTCAAGAGCAATTAGGGACGGGCAACAAATGTTAGGCCTGCCGGTGGTGTCCACGTCTCATGAATGACTAAGGCCCCAGGTGGGTTTGAGGTAGAAAATCGGCTGGGATTGTTTTGAATTGGGGGGGAATGGGGGGGGGGGGTGGTGGGGGGGCACAGGGCAGGCTGAAGGGGCCAAATGGCCTGGTCCTACTCCAGCCTCAAATGTTCGTTGGTCATGTCCCTTCACCCAAGCCTGGGAGCTGGGCCCGATTTTGCCGGGGGGGGTGGGGGGGGGGTGGTGGGGGGGTGCGCGGGGCCAGCGTAGGTGTCCAACAGGCGCCAAGGTACCATTTGCCTCATGTACCCCTCTCTCTGTTTGCCCCAGGTGATTGACATCCTACGGGGGAAGGCGAGTCGCTCAGTCGCTCAGACCCTGTCCAGCCCGAGGCTGTCCAGCGTGATAAAGGAGTGCCCATCGCCCAGCAGCAAACCGAACTCGCCCCTCTCCGCAAACCACGGTGAGTAACGGTGACAATCCGGTGCCTGTCCAGGCCGATGGGCAAAAGGGGCGAGCGTTGTTGGGGGGGGGGGGCAGAGGCTGCGTTGGGAGGGTCGGGGAGAAGCGGCGAGGGGCGGAGTGCCGCGGGGGAGGGGTGTGCGGTGAGATGTTGGATCAGGCCAGCAGTGTGAATCACCGTCATCGCGAATCAACAGTCTCTCATTGAATTGTTCCAGCACAGAAGGAGGCCATTCAGCCCATTGTGACCATGCTGGATCTCTGCAACAGCATCCCGCCCTGTGCCACTTCCCCACAGAATCGTGGAATAGTTAATATACCATGCCGGATTTCTCTTTCTTTGACCAGAATGTAGGCCTCAGCATTCACTCGAATGTATCTCTCACCATTACTCAGAGTGTAGCTCTGGCCTTAACTAGAATGTAGACGTCACCAGTCACTAGATTACGGGTCTCACCATTGGTTAGAATTAAGGTCTCACCATTGACTAGATTTAGGCCTCACCATTAACTGGAATGTAAGCCTCTTCACTGGCCAGAAGTGGTCCCCATCATTAATTTGATGTAGTGCCTCACCATTGACCAGACTGCAGACCTCACTATTGGTTAGAATGTAGCCCTTCCCGTTGGCTAGAATGCAGGTCTCTCCATTCACGAGAATGTAGGCCTCATGATTGACCAGAATGTAGGCCTCACCATTAACTGGATTATAGGCCTCTCAACTGGCCAGAGTGCAGGCCTCGCCATTAACTAGAATGTAGGCCACATAATGGACGAGAATGTAGGTCTCACTATTAACGAGAATGTAGGTCTCACCATTAATGTGAATGTAGGTCTCACCATTAATGTGAATGTAGGTCTCACCATTAATGAGAATGTAGGTCTCACCATTAATGTGAATGTAGGTCTCACCATTAATGTGAATGTAGGTCTCACCATTAATGTGAATGTAGGTCTCACCATTAATGTGAATGTAGGTCTCACCATTAATGTGAATGTAGGTCTCACCATTAATGTGAATGTAGGTCTCACCATTAATGTGAATGTAGGTCTCACCATTAATGAGAATGTAGGTCTCACCATTAATGAGAATGTAGGTCTCACTATTAACGAGAATGTAGGTCTCACCATTAATGTGAATGTAGGTCTCACCATTAATGTGAATGTAGGTCTCACCATTAATGAGAATGTAGGTCTCACCATTAATGAGAATGTAGGTCTCACCATTAATGTGAATGTAGGTCTCACCATTAATGTGAATGTAGGTCTCACCATTAACGAGAATGTAGGTCTCACCATTAATGTGAATGTAGGTCTCACCATTAATGAGAATGTAGGTCTCACCATTAATGAGAATGTAGGTCTCACCATTAACGAGAATGTAGGTCTCACCATTAATGAGAATGTAGGTCTCACCATTAACGAGAATGTAGGTCTCACCATTAATGAGAATGTAGGTCTCACCATTAATGTGAATGTAGGTCTCACCATTAACGAGAATGTAGGTCTCACCATTAACGAGAATGTAGGTCTCACCATTAATGAGAATGTAGGTCTCACCATTAATGAGAATGTAGGTCTCACCATTAACGAGAATGTAGGTCTCACCATTAATGAGAATGTAGGTCTCACATTAATGAGAATGTAGGTCTCACCATTAATGAGAATGTAGGTCTCACCATTAATGAGAATGTAGGTCTCACCATTAACGAGAATGTAGGTCTCACCATTAATGAGAATGTAGGTCTCACCATTAATGAGAATGTGGGTCTCACCATTAATGAGAATGTAGGTCTCACCATTAATGTGAATGTAGGTCTCACCATTAATGAGAATGTAGGTCTCACCATTAATGAGAATGTAGGTCTCACCATTAACGAGAATGTAGGTCTCACCATTAACGAGAATGTAGGTCTCACCATTAATGAGAATGTAGGTCTCACCATTAATGAGAATGTAGGTCTCACCATTAATGAGAATGTAGGTCTCACCATTAACGAGAATGTAGGTCTCACCATTAATGAGAATGTAGGTCTCACCATTAATGAGAATGTGGGTCTCACCATTAATGAGAATGTAGGTCTCACCATTAATGTGAATGTAGGTCTCACCATTAATGAGAATGTAGGTCTCACCATTAATGAGAATGTAGGTCTCACCATTAATGAGAATGTAGGTCTCACCATTAATGTGAATGTAGGTCTCACCATTAATGTGAATGTAGGTCTCACCATTAACGAGAATGTAGGTCTCACCATTAACGAGAATGTAGGTCTCACCATTAATGAGAATGTAGGTCTCACCATTAACGAGAATGTAGGTCTCACCATTAACGAGAATGTAGGTCTCACCATTAATGAGAATGTAGGTCTCACCATTAATGTGAATGTAGGTCTCACCATTAATGTGAATGTAGGTCTCACCATTAACGAGAATGTAGGTCTCACCATTAATGAGAATGTAGGTCTCACCATTAACGAGAATGTAGGTCTCACCATTAATGAGAATGTAGGTCTCACCATTAATGTGAATGTAGGTCTCACCATTAACGAGAATGTAGGTCTCACCATTAACGAGAATGTAGGTCTCACCATTAATGAGAATGTAGGTCTCACCATTAATGAGAATGTAGGTCTCACCATTAATGTGAATGTAGGTCTCACCATTAACGAGAATGTAGGTCTCACCATTAATGTGAATGTAGGTCTCACCATTAATGAGAATGTAGGTCTCACCATTAACGAGAATGTAGGTCTCACCATTAATGTGAATGTAGGTCTCACCATTAATGAGAATGTAGGTCTCACCATTAATGAGAATGTAGGTCTCACCATTAATGTGAATGTAGGTCTCACCATTAATGAGAATGTAGGTCTCACCATTAATGAGATTGTAGGTCTCACCATTAATGAGAATGTAGGTGTCACCATTAATGAGAATGTAGGTCTCACCATTAATGAGAATGTAGGTCTCACCATTAATGAGAATGTAGGTCTCACCATTAATGAGATTGTAGGTCTCACCATTAATGAGAATGTAGGTCTCACCATTAATGTGAATGTAGGTCTCACCATTAATGTGAATGTAGGTCTCACCATTAATGAGAATGTAGGTCTCACCATTAATGTGAATGTAGGTCTCACCATTAATGAGAATGTAGGTCTCACCATTAATGTGAATGTAGGTCTCACCATTAATGTGAATGTAGGTCTCACCATTAATGAGAATGTAGGTCTCACCATTAACGAGAATGTAGGTCTCACCATTAACGAGAATGTAGGTCTCACCATTAACGAGAATGTAGGTCTCACCATTAACGAGAATGTAGGTCTCACCATTAATGAGAATGTAGGTCTCACCATTAATGTGAATGTAGGTCTCACCATTAATGAGAATGTAGGTCTCACCATTAATGAGAATGTAGGTCTCACCATTAAATGCCAAACACCATATTGTGGGAAAAGCACAACTGTGGTGGGGGTGGGGGTGAGGGTCGCATAAATATGGGACAGTTCTCTCGAAGACCCGGCACAATTGCAATGGGCCGAGTGGCCTCCTTCTGTGCTCCCTGACGCTGTGATCCGACGGTCGGCTTGTGGAATGGAGGGAAGCGTCTTTGCCAGGACGCGAGGCAATGGCCACTTGACCCAGCAAGGCGGCTGAGGTCAAGGGTCGGGGCCCGTGGCGAAACTCCACCGCTCCCGCACAATCAAAAACCGGGATAGGGATTGGTCAACGTGGAGTACTGCGGCCTTGCTGTTTCGCAACAGGGGGTCGTGTCCACAATGAGGGAAGTGTTCTTGGCCCCTGAACTTGCCGACGCCAAACGCCGGAAATATATCGGTAGGGGGGGGTGGGGGGGCAAAGAACTAGAGAGGGAAGGTCACCAGGGAGTTTAGTATCGCGGCAAAGTGGGCTGCCGGAACATTCTATAAGTCATTCTGGGCAAATTGAGTTTGAGCAGCCTGAGCTGGGATCTGACCTCCCTCCTTGTCTCGTTTACAGTGGTGAAGTGCCCCTCGCCTGGTACCCAGCAGAAGAGATCACCGCAGCACCTCCTCCCGCCGGCGGCAGTGAGCCCCTGCCAGGACTCGCCATCCTTCCCGTTGTCCGACAGCCAGATGTCCTACTGCCAGAGGTCGCCCCTGAACGGGGGTGCCACCCCCACCACCACCACCACCAGCCATCCCAGGACGCCAAGGCCAGCCAGTAGGCCCCACCCAGGAGAGGTGCCAGTCGGTGCCCAGGAGGACAAGGGCCCCCCTCAACACCTAACGACTCAGCCCCACCCGTGGGAGAAGATGGACCGGCAGGCCGAGGTGGCGGGGTCGGGGGCCGGCTCGCCGACGGGCACCCCTCCTGCGCGCCGGGCCGGGCACTGCCAGGCGGGGTACGCCTTCCCCCAGCTCTACTGCCACGGACACGCCAGCCACCCGCTCCTCACCGGCGGCGCCGGTTACCCGCTGTCCCCGTTCCACCAGCGGTACCCGGCCGGTGACGGGGCGTTCCACAAATTCCCGGGCGCGACGCACCCCGCCCTGGCGCCGCCGGCCTTCGTGGCCCGACTGATGTGCCCGCTGCCAGTCCAGCCGGCGGGGGGGAAGGAGCGCCACGCCCCCAACCCGCCTCCGGCCAAGCCTAGCCGGGTCGGCTGGCCCCTGCTGGTGCACCATCAGGGAAGGCGGTCCAGCCGCGACAGTGACCGCTCGGACGTCTCGACGCTCAGTGCCAACAGTGCGGGCAGAGGGGAGAGTTGACACGGACACTGACCTGGTTCAAGCTAAGGACACAAGCGCAGTGTTGTAAATATAAATTGTTTCGGACTGTCCATGCAACCAGCCGACCGGACAAAGAGAGATTTGGCCGCTTCACGGCCCTGATATTCGAATACATTGTGAATTGACGCAGTAATTATTGAAATAAATCGTGTAGATATTCATCATCGGCTTCCCCTTGTGTCGCCTCCATGACAACGTCATCACCTCCACATAACTGATAGGCTAGAGTCAATGCGGGGCACCGAGATTCGAGACCTGATCCAAAATGAGATCACCAACACCATCCAGGCAACCCGGAATACATGGCAGCAAAAGGACAGGTACAGCACGGGGTTAGATACAGAGTAAAGCTCCCTCTACACTGACCCAATCAAACACTCCCAGGACAGGTACAGCACGGGGTTAGATACAGAGTAAAGTTCCCCCTACACTGTCCCCATCAAACACTCCCAGGACAAGTACAGCACTGGGTTAGATACAGAGTAAAGCTCTCTCTACACTGTCCCCATCAAACACTCCCAGGACAGGTACAGCACGGGGTTAGATACAGAGTAAAGCTCCCTCTACACTGTCCCCATCAAACACTCCCAGGACAGGAACAGCACAGAGTTAGATACAGAGTAAAGCTCCCTCCACACTGTCCCCATCAAACACTCCCAGGCCAGGTACAGCACGGGGTTAGATACAGAGTAAAGTTCCCTCTACACTGTCCCCATCAAACACTCCCAGGACAGGTACAGCACGGGGTTAAATACAGAGTAAAGTTCCCTTTACACTGTCCCTATCAAACACACCAAGGGTAGGTACAGCACGGGGTTAGATACAGAGTAAAGCTCCCCCTACACTGTCCCCATCAAACACACCCGGGACAGGTACAGCACGGGGTTAAATACAGAGTAAAGCTCCCCCTACACTGTCCCCATCAAACACTCCCAGGACAGGTACAGCATGGGGTTAGATACAGAGTAAAGCTCCCCCTACACTGTCCCCATCAAACACTCCCAGGACAGGTACAGCACAGAGTTAGATACAGAGTAAAGCTCCCTCTACACTGTCCCCATCAAACATTCCCAGGACAGGTACAGCATGGGGTTAGATACAGAGTAAAGCTCCCCCTACACTGTCCCCATCAAACACACCCAGGACAGGTACAGCACAGGGTTAGATACAGAGTAAAGCTCCCCCTACACTGTCCCCATCAAACACACCCAGGAAAGCCACTGCACAGAGTTAGATACAGAGTAAAGCTCTCTCTACACTGTCCCCATCAAACACACCGAGGGTAGGTACAGCACGGGGTAAGATACAGAGTAAAGCTCCATCTACACTGTCCCCATCAAACACACCGAGGGTAGGTACAGCACGGGGTAAGATACAGAGTAAAGCTCCATCTACACTGTCCCCAACAAACACTCCCAGGACAGGTAGAGCACAGGGTTAGATACAGAGTAAAGCTCCCTCTACACTGTCCCCATCAAACACTCCCAGGACAGGTACAGCACGGTGAAAGATACAGAGTAAAGCTCCCTCCACACTGTCCCCATCAAACACTCCCAGGCCAGGTACAGCACGGTGTTAGATACAGAGTAAAGTTCCCTCTACACTGTCCCCATCAAACACTCCCAGGACAGGTACAGCACGGGGTTAAATACAGAGTAAAGTTCCCTTTACACTGTCCCCATCAAACACACCAAGGGTAGGTACAGCACGGGGTTAGATACAGAGTAAAGCTCCCTCTACACTGTCCCCATCAAACACTCCCAGGCCAGGTACAGCACGGGGTTAGATACAGAGTAAAGTTCCCTCTACACTGTCCCCATCAAACACTCCCAGGACAGGTACAGCACGGGGTTAAATACAGAGTAAAGTTCCCTTTACACTGTCCCCATCAAACACACCAAGGGTAGGTACAGCACGGGGTTAGATACAGAGTAAAGCTCCCCCTACACTGTCCCCATCAAACACACCCAGGACAGGTACAGCACGGGGTTAGATACAGAGTAAAGCTCCCCCTACACTGTCCCCATCAAACACTCCCAGGACAGGTACAGCACTGGGTTAGATACAGAGTAAAGCTTTCTCTACACTGTCCCCATCAAACACTCCCAGAACAGGTACAGCACAGTGTTAGATACACAGTAAAGTTCCCTCTACACTGTCCCCATCAAACACTCCCAGGACAGCACAGCACAGGGTTAGATACAAAGTAAAGCTCCCTCTACACTGACCCCATCAAACACACCCAGGAAAGCCACAGCACAGAGTTAGATACAGAGTAAAGTTCCCTCTACACTGTCCCCATCAAACACTCCCAGGACAGGTACAGCACAGAGTTAGATACAGAGTAAAGCTCTCTCTACGCTGTCCCCAACAAACAATCCCAGGACAGGTAGAGCACAGGGTTAGATACAGAGTAAAACTCCCTCTACACTGTCCCCATCAAACACTCCCAGGACAGGTACAGCACGGTGTTAGATACAGAGTAAAGCTCCCTCCACACTGTCCCCATCAAACACTCCCAGGCCAGGTACAGCACGGTGTTAGATACAGAGTAAAGCTCCCTCCACACTGTCCCCATCAAACACTCCCAGGCCAGGTACAGCACGGGGTTAGATACAGAGTAAAGTTCCCTCTACACTGTCCCCATCAAACACACCCAGGAGAGGTACAGCACGTGGTTAGATACAGAGTAAAGCTCCCCCTACACTGTCCCCATCAAACACACCCAGGACAGGTACAGCACAGGGTTAGATACAGAGTAAAGCTCCCTTTACACTGTCCCCATCAAACACTCCCAGGACAGTACAGCACAGGGTTAGATACAAAGTAAAGCTCCCTCTACACTGACCCCATCAAACACACCCAGGAAAGCCACAGCACAGAGTTAGATACAGAGTAAAGCTCCCTCCACACTGTCCCCATCAAACACTCCCAGGACAGGTACAGCACGGGGTTAGGTACAGAGTAAAGCTCCCTCAACACTGTCTCCATCAAACACTCCCAGGACAGGTACAGCACGGGGTTAGATACAGAGTAAAGTTCCCTCTACACTGTCCCCATCAAACACTCCCAGGACAGGTACAGTACGGGGTTAAATACAGAGTAAAGTTCCCTTTACACTGTCCCTATCAAACACACCAAGGGTAGGTACAGCACGGGGTTAGATACAGAGTAAAGCTCCCTCTACACTGACCCAATCAAACACTCCCAGGACAGGTACAGCACGGGGTTAGATACAGAGTAAAGTTCCCCCTACACTGTCCCCATCAAACACTCCCAGGACAAGTACAGCACTGGGTTAGATACAGAGTAAAGCTCTCTCTACACTGTCCCCATCAAACACTCCCAGGACAGGTACAGCACGGGGTTAGATACAGAGTAAAGCTCCCTCTACACTGTCCCCATCAAACACTCCCAGGACAGGTACAGCACGGTGTTAGATACAGAGTAAAGCTCCCTCCACACTGTCCCCATCAAACACTCCCAGGCCAGGTACAGCACGGGGTTAGATACAGAGTAAAGTTCCCTCTACACTGTCCCCATCAAACACTCCCAGGACAGGTACAGCACGGGGTTAAATACAGAGTAAAGTTCCCTTTACACTGTCCCCATCAAACACACCAAGGGTAGGTACAGCACGGGGTTAGATACAGAGTAAAGCTCCCCCTACACTGTCCCCATCAAACACACCCAGGACAGGTACAGCACGGGGTTAGATACAGAGTAAAGCTCCCTCTACACTGTCCCCATCAAACACTCCCAGGACAGGTACAGCACAGGGTTAGATACAGAGTAAAGCTCCCCCTACACTGTCCCCATCAAACACTCCCAGGACAGGTACAGCACTGGGTTAGATACAGAGTAAAGCTCTCTCTACACTGTCCCCATCAAACACTCCCAGAACAGGTACAGCACAGTGTTAGATACACAGTAAAGTTCCCTCTACACTGTCCCCATCAAACACTCCCAGGACAGTACAGCACAGAGTTAGATACAAAGTAAAGCTCCCTCTACACTGACCCCATCAAACACACCCAGGAAAGCCACAGCACAGAGTTAGATACAGAGTAAAGCTCCCTCCACACTGTCCCCATCAAACACTCCCAGGCCAGGTACAGCACGGGGTTAGATACAGAGTAAAGTTCCCTCTACACTGTCCCCATCAAACACTCCCAGGACAGGTACAGCACGGGGTTAAATACAGAGTAAAGTTCCCTTTACACTGTCCCTATCAAACACACCAAGGGTAGGTACAGCACGGGGTTAGATACAGAGTAAAGCTCCCCCTACACTGTCCCCATCAAACACACCCGGGACAGGTACAGCACGGGGTTAAATACAGAGTAAAGCTCCCCCTACACTGTCCCCATCAAACACTCCCAGGACAGGTACAGCATGGGGTTAGATACAGAGTAAAGCTCCCCCTACACTGTCCCCATCAAACACTCCCAGGACAGGTACAGCACAGAGTTAGATACAGAGTAAAGCTCCCTCTACACTGTCCCCATCAAACATTCCCAGGACAGGTACAGCATGGGGTTAGATACAGAGTAAAGCTCCCCCTACACTGTCCCCATCAAACACACCCAGGACAGGTACAGCACAGGGTTAGATACAGAGTAAAGCTCCCCCTACACTGTCCCCATCAAACACACCCAGGAAAGCCACTGCACAGAGTTAGATACAGAGTAAAGCTCTCTCTACACTGTCCCCATCAAACACACCGAGGGTAGGTACAGCACGGGGTAAGATACAGAGTAAAGCTCCATCTACACTGTCCCCATCAAACACACCGAGGGTAGGTACAGCACGGGGTAAGATACAGAGTAAAGCTCCATCTACACTGTCCCCAACAAACACTCCCAGGACAGGTAGAGCACAGGGTTAGATACAGAGTAAAGCTCCCTCTACACTGTCCCCATCAAACACTCCCAGGACAGGTACAGCACGGTGTTAGATACAGAGTAAAGTTCCCTCTACACTGTCCCCATCAAACACTCCCAGGACAGGTACAGCACGGGGTTAAATACAGAGTAAAGTTCCCTTTACACTGTCCCCATCAAACACACCAAGGGTAGGTACAGCACGGGGTTAGATACAGAGTAAAGCTCCCTCTACACTGTCCCCATCAAACACTCCCAGGCCAGGTACAGCACGGGGTTAGATACAGAGTAAAGTTCCCTCTACACTGTCCCCATCAAACACTCCCAGGACAGGTACAGCACGGGGTTAAATACAGAGTAAAGTTCCCTTTACACTGTCCCCATCAAACACACCAAGGGTAGGTACAGCACGGGGTTAGATACAGAGTAAAGCTCCCCCTACACTGTCCCCATCAAACACACCCAGGACAGGTACAGCACGGGGTTAGATACAGAGTAAAGCTCCCCCTACACTGTCCCCATCAAACACTCCCAGGACAGGTACAGCACTGGGTTAGATACAGAGTAAAGCTTTCTCTACACTGTCCCCATCAAACACTCCCAGAACAGGTACAGCACAGTGTTAGATACACAGTAAAGTTCCCTCTACACTGTCCCCATCAAACACTCCCAGGACAGCACAGCACAGGGTTAGATACAAAGTAAAGCTCCCTCTACACTGACCCCATCAAACACACCCAGGAAAGCCACAGCACAGAGTTAGATACAGAGTAAAGTTCCCTCTACACTGTCCCCATCAAACACTCCCAGGACAGGTACAGCACAGAGTTAGATACAGAGTAAAGCTCTCTCTACGCTGTCCCCAACAAACAATCCCAGGACAGGTAGAGCACAGGGTTAGATACAGAGTAAAACTCCCTCTACACTGTCCCCATCAAACACTCCCAGGACAGGTACAGCACGGTGTTAGATACTGAGTAAAGCTCCCTCCACACTGTCCCCATCAAACACTCCCAGGCCAGGTACAGCACGGTGTTAGATACAGAGTAAAGCTCCCTCCACACTGTCCCCATCAAACACTCCCAGGCCAGGTACAGCACGGGGTTAGATACAGAGTAAAGTTCCCTCTACACTGTCCCCATCAAACACACCCAGGAGAGGTACAGCACGTGGTTAGATACAGAGTAAAGCTCCCCCTACACTGTCCCCATCAAACACACCCAGGACAGGTACAGCACGGGGTTAGATACAGAATAAAGCTCCCCCTACACTGTCCCCATCAAACACACCCAGGACAGGTACAGCACAGGGTTAGATACAGAGTAAAGCTCCCTTTACACTGTCCCCATCAAACACTCCCAGGACAGTACAGCACAGGGTTAGATACAAAGTAAAGCTCCCTCTACACTGACCCCATCAAACACACCCAGGAAAGCCACAGCACAGAGTTAGATACAGAGTAAAGCTCCCTCCACACTGTCCCCATCAAACACTCCCAGGCCAGGTACAGCACGGGGTTAGGTACAGAGTAAAGCTCCCTCAACACTGTCTCCATCAAACACTCCCAGGACAGGTACAGCACGGGGTTAGATACAGAGTAAAGTTCCCTCTACACTGTCCCCATCAAACACTCCCAGGACAGGTACAGTACGGGGTTAAATACAGAGTAAAGTTCCCTTTACACTGTCCCTATCAAACACACCAAGGGTAGGTACAGCACGGGGTTAGATACAGAGTAAAGCTCCCCCTACACTGTCCCCATCAAACACACCCGGGACAGGTACAGCACGGGGTTAAATACAGAGTAAAGTTCCCTCTACACTGTCCCCATCAAACACTCCCAGGACAGGTACAGCATGGGGTTAGATACAGAGTAAAGCTCCCTCCACACTGTACCCATCAAACACACTGAGGGTAGGTACAGCACGGGGTTAGGTACAGACTAAATCTCTGTCTACACCGTCCCTATCAAACACATCCAGTAGAGGTCTCACAAATCTGATTGAATTTCTCTAGGAGGTGACTAGGTGTGTAGATGAGGGTAGTGTAGTTGATGTAGTCTATGTGGACTTCAGTAAGGCTTTTGACAAGATCCCACGTGAGAGACTGGACAAGACGGTAAGAGCCCATGGGATCCAGGGCAATTTGGCAAATTGGATCCAAGATGGCTTAGTGGCAAGAGGCAGAGGGTGATGGTCGAAGGTTGATTTTGAGACTGGAAGCCTATGACGGATGGTGTACTGCAGGGATCGGTGCTGGGACCCTTGCTGTTTGTAGTGTATGTCAATGATTAAGACGTGAATATAGGAGATATGATCAGTAAGTTCACAGATGACATGAAAATTGGTGGTGTGGTGAATAGGGAGGAGGAGAGCCTTAGACTACAGGACAATATAGACGGGCTGGTCAGATGGGCAGAGCAGTGGCGAATGGAATTTAATCCTGAAAAGTGTGAGATGATGCAATTTGGGAGGGGTAACACAGCAAGGGAGAACACAATGAATGGTAGGACTCCAGGAAGTACAGAGGATCAGAGGGACCTTGCTGTACATGTCGATAGATACTTGAAGGCAGCAATGCAGGTAAATAAGGTGTTTAAGACGGCAAATGGGATATTTGCCATTATTAGCTGAGGCATCGAGAATAAGAGCAGGGAGGTTATGTTGGAGCTGTATAAAACACTAGTCAGGCCACAGCTGGAGTACTGTGTGCATGTCTGGTCACCACACTATCGGAAGGATGCGATTGCACTGGAGAAGATACAGAGGAGATTCACCAGGATGTTGCCTGGGCTGGGGTGTTTCAGCTATGAAGAGGGACGGGATAGGCTGGGCTTGTTTTCCTTAGAGCAGAGAAGGCTGAGGAGGGACCTGGTTGAGGTGTACAAAATAATAAGGGGCATAGATAGGGTGGATAGGAAGAAACTTTTCCCCTGGGTGGAGGTGTCAATAACCAGGGGGCTTGAATATAAGGTATGGGGCAGGAAGTTTAGACAGGATTTGAGGAATTTTTTTTTTACCCAAATGGTGGTTGTAATTTGGAACAGACTGCCTGAGGGGGTGGGAGAAGCAGGAACCCTCACAACATTTAAGGAGTATATAGATGAGCACTTGAAATGCAAAGACATGCATGGCTATGGGCTAAGTACTGGAAATTGGAATTAGCATAGTTAGGTGTTTGATGGCTAGCACAGACATGATGGGCCGAAGGGCCTGTCTCTGTGCTGTATAACTTTATGACCCTAGGTCAAACACAGGGTGAGATACAGAGTAAAGCTCCTTCTACACTGTCCCCATCAAACACTCCCAGGACAGGTACAGCACGGGGTTAGATACAGAGTAAAGCTCCCTCTACACGGTCCTCATCAAACACTCCCAGGACAGGTACAGCATGGGGTTAGATACAGAGTAAAGCTCCCTCTACACTGTCCCCATCAAACACACCCAGGGCAGGTACAGCACAGGGTTAGATACAGAGTAAAGATCCCTCTACACTGTCCCTGTCAAACACTCCCAGGACAGGTACAGCACTGGGTTAGATACAGAGTAAAGCTTCCTCTACACTGTCCCCATCAAACACTCCCAGGACAGGTACAGCACGGGGTTAGATACAAAGTAAAGCTCCCTCTACGCTGTCCCCATTAAACACACCCAGGACAGGTACAGCACGGGGTTCGATACAGATTAAAGCTTCCTCTACACTGTCCCCATCAAACACTCCCAGGACAGGTACAGCACGGGGTTAGATACAAAGTAAAGCTCCCTCTACGCTGTCCCCATTAAACACACCCAGGACAGGTACAGCACGGGGTTAGATACAGAGTAAAGCTCCCTCTACACTGTCCCCATCAAACACTCCCAGGACAGGTACAGCACGGGGTTAGATACAAAGTAAAGCTCCCTCTACACTGTCCCCATCAAACACTCCCAGGACAGGTACAGCACGGGGTTAGATACAGAGTAAAGCTCCCTCTACGCTGTCCCCATTAAACACACCCAGGACAGGTACAGCACGGGGTTAGATACAGAGTAAAGCTCCCTCTACACTGTCCCCATCAAACACTCCCAGGACAGGTACAGCACGGGGTTAGATACAGAGTAAAGCTCCCTCTACAATGATATTCCCTTGTCTTGAAGTCACATTAGCCTCTGCCAGCTCTTCAGTTGGATGTAGTTGGAGCAGTGCCTGGGGCTGCTGTAGCCTGTGCCTTTGTGGCTGCTCCCTCTTGGGCCCTGGCCAATATTCATCGCCCCTTCAACATGGCTGTTGCAGATTATCTGGCCATGTCACCTGTTTTTTCTCTGAGATCTTGCTGTCTGCATATTGGCTCCCGCCTTCACTACATGGCAACAGTGAACGCAGCTCCGTAAAAAAGCACTTCATTGGCTGCGAGCGGCTGTGAACGGCGCCACTGAAATGCAGCTTTCTATCAGCCGCTGAGGAAGGAGCTCAGCTCTCGCTCCGCCAAGCCGCGTTGTGGACACTGTGAGCTGGAAGCCGCTGCAGCTTCTCTCCGCTCTCTCACACGCCACGCCAGAGCATCCCACCGCACCCCTACCCAGCCCCTCCCTCCACCCCACCACCCCACCCCCGACTCCTCAGTCCGCCATCTGAGGCAGCGCTACCCAGGCTGGGCAGGAAGCCAACAGCTCACGGCCTTTCCCACGGCGTCTGGAGCTCAGACCAACCTCCGCAGCGGGACTTGGATGCTTCAGCACCTGACAAGCTCCCCTCGCCCACGACCCCCTGACCCCTGGCTCCAGCCAATAGTCGGCCAACGCATCCATCCTTGGCACTGCCTTCTTACGCCAGTCAGAGACCCAACTGGATGATGCCAGAGTGCCCTTTTTATCCTATTTTCAACATTTTTGTAGCCTGTGAGGAAACATGTTCAAAGAAAATTTCTTTAAAAACCCCATTTTTTTGAACCCCCCCCCCCCCCCCCGCCCCCCAACCGACTGATTTTTCTCCAGGGTTGCACACAGCAGTGTCCTGGATGCTGATCTTCAAATCCTGGGGGCTCCAGGCCAATCCTAGGGGGGTGCCAAACCTTATCCAAAAGTCTGGCTTGCCTCTAGGCTCAGTCCAGCTCCGATCTCCCACCCTCTGGAAACTCCAGCTCATCCAAAACTCTGCTCCCCTCCGTGTCCGAATTCACACCAGGTCCCATTCGGCTATCACCCCCAATGCTGCTCTCTGACCCACAATTGTTCCGGGGTCAGCAACGATTTCAAAATTCTCATCCTCGTTTTTAAGTTCCAACCCTCCCTACCCCACCATCTCCTCCAGCCCCTACAGCCCTCCCTATCTCTGTAACCTCCTCCAGCCCCTACAAGCCTCCCTATCTCTGTAACCTCCTCCAGCCCCTAAAATCCTCCCTATCTCTGTGACCTCCTCCAGTCCCTACAACACTCCCTATCTCTGTAACCTCCTCCAGCACCTACAACCCTTCCTATCTCTGTAACCTCCTCCAGCACCTACAACCCTCCCTATCTCTGTAACCTCCTCCAGCCCCTAAAATCCTCCCTATCTCTGTGACCTCCTCCAGCCCCTACAACACTCCCTATCTCTGTGACCTCCTCCAGCACCTACATCCCTCCCTATCTCTGTAACCTCCTCCAGCCCCTATAATCCTCCCTATCTCTGTAACCTCCTCCAGCCCCTACAACCCTCCCTATCTCTGTGACCTCCTCCAGCCCCTACAACCCTCCCTATCTCTGTGACCTCCTCCAGCACCTACATCCCTCCCTATCTCTGTAACCTCCTCCAGCTCCTACAACCCTCCCTATCTCTGTAACCTCCTCCAGCTCCTACAACCCTCCCTATCTCTGTAACCTCCTCCAGAACCCTACAACCCTCCCTATCTCTGTAACCTCCTCCAGCCCCTACAACCCTCCCTATCTCTGTAACGTCCTCCAGCCCCTACATCCCTCCCTATCTCTGTAACCTCCTCCAGCCCCTACAACCCTCCCTATCTCTGTAACCTCCTCCAGCCCCTACAACCCTCCCTATCTCTGTAACCTCCTCCAGTCCCTACAACCCTCCGAGATCTCTGCGCTCCTCCAATTCCGGCCTCTTGACCATCCCCCAATTCCCATCGCCCCACCATTGGCGGCTGTGCCTTCAGCTGCCTGGGGGCCCCGAGTTCTGGGATTCCCTCCCTAAACCTCTCCACCCCCTCTCACTCTGTTTCTTTCTTTGTCTCCTCCTTTACGACATTCCTTAAAAACCGACCTCTTTGATCGAGCTTCTTAACCAGAGGGACTCAGATTGAAGAGAATCGGGAAAAGACCCAGAGGGGGAGATGAGGATAATTTTTTTTACACAGCGAGTTGTTGTGATCTGGAAGGCGCTGCCTGAAAGGGCGGTGGAAGCAGATTCAATAGGAACTTTCAAAAGGGGGGAATTGGATAAATACTGGAAGGGGTAAATTTGCACGGGATATGGGGAGAGTACAGCGGGGGAAGAACAGGACTAATCGGAGAGCTCTTCCAAAGATCTGGCAGAGGTATGATGGGCCAAGTGGCCTCCCTCTGTGCTGCGTGAGCCTCTTGGGTGCTGAATGATCTTCGGCAGGGCAGTAGTGGTGGGACTGGACCTCCTAACCCTCCGGGTTTCATGATCGTTACTCACCAAAGCCACCTTGGCTAGGGAGTTGGCTATTTGGCCCCTTTCAGGCCTGAGCCAGCATTCCGTCCCATCCGAACGCAAAGCCCATTGCACCACGTAGGCTGAACACCTGTTGACACGCTCACCCAACGCAACGTTAGCAATCCCAGTTTTGACATTGTGGATTGACCCCTCCCCCCAATCCCAGCCTCGCCCGCTTTGTGGGGAGAGAGTTCCAGGTTTCCGCTTCCCTCCGCGTGATGAAGTGCTTCCTGACATCGCCCCCTGAACGGCCCGGCTCGGGTTTTAAGGCTGGGCTCCCGCTTTATACTTGATCCCTCGACCAAGAGGAATAGTTTCCCCAGCCTCCCACTCAATCTAACCAGTTAACCTTTTGCGCTGCTGGGATGAGTCCGGCACCCAAAATTCCAAACTCCAGGGAATACATGGCAACTTTGCGATCCCGGTGCTCATCATTTCACCCACTGAACCATGAATCATCCTCATCATCTCTTTGATTATTTTGCTGGGGACGTGCTGGTTAAAATCCTTCTCCCCACAGTTTTCCAGAGTCATTGAGTGTTGGGTGGATGAAAAGAAGGTTCATGCATTGGATGAGGTGGTCAACAGAGATGTTGGCGAAGCACCCCAAAGTCGAATAGGCTGTCAATACTCACTCTGGTTGGCATTTGGATTATGGGGGAGGCGATGGGGCAGTGGTATTCTCGCTAGACTAGGAATCCAGAGACCCAGGGTAATGCTCCAGGGACCTGGGTTCGAATCCTGCCAAGGCAGAGGGTGGAATTTGACTTCAATAATAAAACAATATGGAATTAAATTAACGGTTGTTGTAAAAACCCATCTGGTTCACTAATGCCCTTTATGGGAAGGAGCTCTGTCGCCCCGGCCTACACGTGACTCCAGACCCAGACCCACAGCAATGCGGTTGTCTCTGAAATGGTCGAGCAAGACACTCAATTGTTACAAAGTGACAAAAAAGCAATGAAACCAGACGGACCGCCCAGCATCGACCCAGACACCGGAAACGACAACAGCAATCTCAGCCCTGGCGACCCTACAAAGTCCCCCTTACTAACATCTGGGGGTTAGTGATGAAATTGGGAGAGCTGCCTCACAGACTAGTCAAGCAACAGCCTGACATAGTCACCCTCACGGAATCATAATCATACAGATAATGTCCCAGACTCCACCATCGCCATCCCTGGGTATGTCCTGTCCCACCAGCAGGACAGACCCAGCAGAGCTGGTGACACAGTGGGATACAGTCAGGAGGGAGTTGCCCTGGGAGTCCTCAACATCGACTCCAGACCCCATGAAGTCTCATGGCATCAGGTCAAACATGGGCAAGGAAACCTCCTGCTGATGACCACGTACCGCCCTCCCTCAGCTGGTGAATCAGTGCTGCTCCATGTTGAACATCACCTGGAGGGAGCACTGAGGGTGGCAAGGGCACAGAATGTACTCTTTAATGTCCACGACAAAGAGTGGCTCAGTAACACCACTACGGACCGAGCTGACTGAATCCTAAAGGACATAGCTGCTAGACTGGGTCTGCGGCAGGTGGTGAGGGAACCAACAGAGGGGAAAACATACTTGACCTCATCCACACCAACCTGCCTGCTGCAGATGCATCTGTCCATGACAGTCTCGGTAGGAGTGACCACCGCACAGTCACTGTGGAGACGAACTCCCGCCTTCACATTGAGGATACCCTCCATCGTGTTGTGTGACACTACCACTATGCTAAATGTGATAGATTTTGAACAGATCTAGCAACTCAAGACTGGGCATCCATGAGGCACTGTGGGCCATCAGCAGCAGCAGAATTGTACTCGAACACAATCTGTAACCTCATGGCCCAGCATATCCCCAACTCTACCATTACCATCAAACCCTGGGATCAACCCTGGTTCAATGAAGAGTGCAGGAGCAGCACCAGGCATACCTAAAACTGAGGTGTCAGCCTGGTGAAACTATAACACAGGATTATTTGCATGTCAAACGGCATATGCAGCAAGTGACAGACAGAGCTGTGATCCCACAACCAATGGATCAGATCAGCTCTGCAGCCCTGTCACATCCAGTCATGAATGGTGATGGACAATTAAGCAACTCTCTGAAGATGGAGGGTCCACCAGTATCCCCATCCTCAACGATGGGAGAGCCCAGCACATCAGTGCAAAAGATAAGGCTGAAGCATTTGCTACAATCTACAGCCAGAAGTGCCGAGTGGATGATCAATCTCAGCCTGCTCCAGAGGTCCCCAGCATCACAGAGGCCAGTCTACAGACAATTCGATTCACTCCACGTGATATCAAGAAACGGCTGAAGGCACTGGACACTGCAAAGGCTATGGACTCTGACAATATTCCAGCAATGGTACTGAAGACTTGTGCTCCAGAGCTTGCCTTGCCCCTAGCCAAGCTGTTCCAGTACAGCTACAAAACCCAGCTAACGTGGAAAATTGCCCAGGTATGTCCTGTACACAAAAAGCAGGACAAATCCAACCCAGCCAATTACCACCCCATCAGTCTACTCTCCATCATCAGTAAAGTAATGGAAGGGGTCATCAACAGTGCTATCAAGTGGCACTTGCTAAGCAATAACCAGCTCAAAGATGTCCAGTTTGGGTTCTGCCAGAGTCATTCAGCTCCTGACCTCATTACAGCCTTGGTTCAAACATGGACAAAAGAGCTGAACTCCCGAGGTGAGGTGAGAGTGACTGCCCTTGACATCAAGGCAGCATTTGATGAGTGCGGCATCAAGGAGCCCGAGCAAAACTGGAGTCAATGGGAATCAGTGGGGTAACTCTCCGCTGGATGCAGTCATACCTAGCACAAAGGAAGATGGTTGTGGTTGTTGGAGGTCAGTCATCTCAGCTCCAGGACATCACTGCAGGAGTTCCCCAGGGTAGTATCCTCGGCCCAACCATCTTCAGCTGCTTCATCAATGACCTTCCTTCCATCATAAGGTCAGAAGTGGGGATGTTCGCTGATGATTGCACAATGTTCAGCACCATTCGCGACTCCTCAGATCCTGAAGTAGTCCATGTCTAAATGCAGCAAGACCTGGACAATATCCAGGCTTGGGCTGACAAGTGGAAAGTAACATTCACGCCACACAAGTGCCAGGCAATGACCATCTCCAACAAGAGAGGATCTAATCATTGCCCCTTGATGTTCAATGGCATTACCATTGCTGAATCTCCCACTATCAACATCCTGAGGGTTACGATTGACCAGAAACTGAAACTGGACTAGCCAGATAAATACTGTGGCTACAAAAGCAGGTCAGAGGCTGGGAATCTTGTGGCGAGTAACTCACCTCCTGACTCCCCAAAGCCTGTCCACCATCTACAAGGCACAAGTCAGGAGTGTGATGGAATATTCCCCACTTGCCTGGATGAGTGCAGCTCCCACAACACTCAAGAAGCTGGACACCATCCAGGACAAAGCAGCCCCACTTGATTGGCACCACATGCACAAACATTCACTCCCTCCACCACCGATGCACAGTAGCAGCAGTGTGTGTACCATCTACAAGATGCACTGTAGGAACTCACCAAGGCTCCTTAGACAGCATCTTCCAAACCCACAACCACCACCACCTAGAAGGACAAGGGCAGCAGACACATGGGGAACACCATCACCTGGAGGTTCCCCTCCAAGTCACTCACTATCCTGACTTGGAAATATATCGGCCGTTCCTTCACTGTCGCTGGGTCAAACCCCTGGAACTCCCTCCCTAACAGCACAGTGGGTGTACCTACACCACATGGACTGCAGCGGTTCAAGAAGGCAGCTCACTCCCACCTTCTCAAGGGGCAATTAGGGATGGGCAATAAATTCTGGTCCAGCCAGCGAAGCCCACATCTTATGAATGAATGAAACAAAATCGCCTTGTGCTCACAACACCAAACTCGGTCGGCATGACATGGAGCAGCTAACTCAGAGACCCACAGGGGCATTGGGGACAAGACAGGGGGAGCTTTCATGACATGGAGCAGCTAACTCAGAGACCCACAGGGGCATTGGGGACAAGACAGGGGGAGCTTTCACAGCACGTTTTTACAGAAAGGTTCGTGCTTGCATTTAACTGAGGTACAATTGACAGAAGAGTGTAGAGGGAGCTTTACTCTGCATCTAACCCCGTGCTGTACCTGTCCTGGGAGTGTTTGATGGGGAGAGTGTAGAGGGAGCTTTACTCTGTATCTAACCCCGTGCTGTACCTGTCCTGGGAGTGTTTGATGGGGACAGTGTAGAGGGAACTTTACTCTGTATCTAACCCCTTGCTGTACCTGTCCTGGGAGTGTTTGATGGGGACAGTGTAGAGGGAGCTTTACTCTGTATCTAACCCCATGCTGTACCTGTCCTGGGAGTGTTTGATGGGGACAGTGTAGAGGGAGCTTTACTCTGTATCTAACCCCGTGCTGTACCTGTCCTGGGAGTGTTTGATGGGGACAGTGTAGAGGGAACTTTACTCTGTATCTAACCCCTTGCTGTACCTGTCCTGGGAGTGTTTGATGGGGACAGTGTAGAGGGAACTCTCTTGTGTGTGAAATTGATAGTGAATAGGGCTGGGGGATCTTCAGCCTGTGTTCTTTCACATGGACGACCCTTCCTGAGGTGGAAAATGACTTGTCTGGTTCTGCGCCTGTTCAAACAGAGTCCTGTGGAACCTTTCCCAAAGATCAAACCTCCTGTCCACAACCCTCGTTTTCATTTTGTTGAACAGCTAAATATTTTCCTTCTTTTTGGCACCTTGCCAGCTTGGTGGTTAACTGAGCAAGCCTTGGCAGCCTCTACGGCCTCGACGAATACTGCTCACTCTTGATGTAAGATACTATGGGTTTGTACATGACGCCAAGGGTTTCAACTTACACTAACACCTCTTTCCACTGACAGGTACAGTCACACTGCCCCAAGGTGTGGAAATTAACTCTTTCATCTGTCTCTCCCAAAGACAGTCAGACACTGAGCAACCTGTTCCCAGAGTAGAGAATTAACCCTCTCACTCACCTTTCTCCAGCTACAGTCAGACACTGGACAGCCTGTTCCCAGAGTAGAGAATTAACCCTCTCACTCACCTTTCTCCAGCTACAGTCAGACACTGGACAGCCTGTTCCCAGAGTAGAGAATTAACCCTCTCACTCACCTTTCTCCAGCTACAGTCAGACACTGGACAGCCTGTTCCCAGAGTAGAGAATTAACCCTTTCACTCATATTTTTCCAGTTACAGTCGGAGATCGGGTAGCCAGTTCCCAGAGTAGAGCATTAACCCTTACACTCACCTTTCTCCAGTCACAGTCAGACACTGGACAGCCTGTTTCTAGAGAAGAGAATTAATCCTCTCACTCAACTTTCTCCAGCGACAGTCGGACACCAGACAGCCTGTTCCCAGAGTAAAGAATTAACCCTTTCACTCACCTTTCTCCAGTTACAGTCTGACATCGGGCAGCCTGTTCCCAGATTAGAGAATTAATCTTTTCACTCACATTTCTCCAGTCACAGTCAGACACTGGACAGCCTGTTCCCAGAGAAGAGAATTAACCCTTTCACTCAGCTTTCTCCAGCTACAGTCAGACACTGAACAGCCTGTTCCCAGAGCAGAGAATTAATCCTTTCACTCACCTTTCCGCAGTTACATTCATACACCGGGTAGCCTATTGCCAGCAAATGGGGTTAACCGATTCGCTCAACTCTACCCAGTTAAATCTTTCACAGGCACGAAAATGTGAATTCACTGTTATGATCTGCTTGCTGCAATGGCTGGACCGAATCTATTTACTGACCTGATGCCCTTCCTGGTAATATCAGCTGTGTCAGCAGGTGCAGTCCTCTAGGTAGTGTGAGCGGAGCACCTTCTGTACAAACATGAAAAAGACTGTAATCACAGCATTAAACAGAACCAAGGGCAGCAATACTGTCAATGGATGAGACAACATGATGAGGACGACAACTGGAATAAAGTGGCGTTAGAGGTGGATGAATCAGCACCTAACCCCGGGCTGTACCTGTCCTGGGAGTGTTTGATGGGGACAGTGTAGAGGGAGCTTTACTCTGTATCTAACCCCGGGCTGTACCTGTCCTGGGAGTGTTTGATGGGGACGGTGTAGAGGGAGCTTTACTCTGTATCTAACCCCGTGCTGTACCTGTCCTGGGAGTGTTTGATGGGGACAGTGTAGAGGGAGTTTTACTCTGTATCTAACCCCGTGCTGTACCTGTCCTGGGAGTGTTTGATGGGGACAGTGTAGAGGGAGCTTTACTCTGTATCTAACCCCATGCTGTACCTGTCCTGGGAGTGTTTGATGGGGACAGTGTAGAGGGAGCTTTACTCTGTATCTAACCCTGTGCTGTACCTGTCCTGGGAGTGTTTGATGGGGACAGTGTAGAGGGAGCTTTACTCTGTATCTAACCCCGGGCTGTACCTGTCCTGGGAGTGTTTGATGGGGACAGTGTAGAGGGAGCTTTACTCTGTATCTAACCCCGTGCTGTACCTGTCCTGGGAGTGTTTGATGGGGACAGTGTAGAGGGAGCTTTACTCTGTATCTAAATCCGTGCTGTACCTGCCCTGGGAGTGTTTGATGGGGACAGTGTAGAGGGAGTTTTACTTTGTATCTAACCCCGTGCTGTACCTGTCCTGGGAGTGTTTGATGGGGACAGTGTAGAGGGAGCTTTACGCTGTATCTAACCCCGTGTTGTACCTGTCCTGGGAGTGTTTGATGGGGACAGTGTAGAGGGAGCTTTATTCTGTATCTAACCCTGTGCTGTACCTGACCTGGGAGTGTTTGATGGAGACAGTGTAGAGTGAGCTTTACTCTGTATCTAACCCCGTGCTGTACCTGTCTTGGGACTGTTTGATGGGGACAGTGTAGAGAGAGCTTTACTCTGTATCTAACCCTATGCTGTACCTGTCTTGGGACTGTTTGATGGGGACAGTGTAGAGGGAACTTTACTCTGTATGTAACCTGGGCTGTACCTGTCCTGGGTGTGTTTGATGGGGACAGTCTAGAGGGAGCATTACCCTGTTTCTAACCCCGTGCTGTACCTGTCCTGGGAGTGTTTGATGGGGACAGTGTAGAGGGAGCTTTACTCTGTATCTAACCCTGTGCTGTACCTGTCCTGGGAGTGTTTAATGGGGACAGTGTAGAGGGAGAGTTACTCTGTATCTAACCCTGTGCTGTACCTGTCCTGGGAGTGTTTGATGGGGACAGTGTAGAGGGAGTTTTACTCTGTATCTAACCCCGTGCTGTACCTGTCCTGGGAGTGTTTGATGGGGACAGTGTAGGGGGAGTATTACCCTCTATCTAACCCTGTGCTATATTGTTTATTAAATATTTCCCTTCCCCCACCACACTTACAGTAACTCTCCCTGATGATGCATTGACCTCTTTTTCTAAGAAATTTTACAGTTACAGTAGAGGATGGCATTTGTTCAAACCACTGCTTCACATTCCTCAAAGTAGAGGCAGAAACTTTCCCAGGATTGAAGCCAATGAAGTTAGTGTTCCCAAAATATCCTCTTCCTCGCACTTTGCTGTGGAGACCCACCCAGGGCTGAAACTCACTTCTGCATTAATGTCTGACCATTTCCAATCTCACCAATTGGCTTCCACAGGAGAACAGTGCTAGGGGTGGATACAACATCCCTCGCAGATAGTTCGATCTCCGAATACATTGTTCACTGTTCCAGACAGAATTCGGATCCAGTAGCAGGGTCTGTACACATGAAACAACTGGGTTCAGATTCCAAGCAGCAATCAGACCTTGGGGTTCATGAACTTTATATATAGAATAATGAATACCCCGGAGTGAGTTACAAGCTGGAATCTAATCAAGGGGTTCGGGGTGGTTTATATATAGAATAACAGATACCCGGGAGTGAGTTACAGGCTGGAATCTAATCGAGGGGTTCGGGGTGGTTTATATATAGAATAACAGATACCCGGGAGTGAGTTACAGGCTGGAATCTAATCGAGGGGTTGGGGGTGGTTTATATATAGAATAACAGATACCCGGGAGTGAGTTACAGACTGGAATCTAATTGAGGGGTTCGGGATGGTTTATATATAGAATAACAGATACCCGGGAGTGAGTTACAGACTGGAATCTAATCAAGGGGTTCGGGTGGTTTATACATAGAATAACAAATACCCAGGAGTGAGTTACAGACTGGAATCTAATCGAGGGGTTCAGGAGGTTTATACATAGAATAACAGATACCCGGGAGTGAGTTACAGACTGGAATCTAATCGAGGGGTTTGGAGTGGTTTATATATGGAATAACAGATACCCGGGAGTGAGTTACAGACTGGAATTTAATCGAGGGGTTCAGGAGGTTTATATATAGAATAACGGATACCCGGGAGTGAGTTACAGACTGGAATCTAATCGAGGGGTGCGGGGGGGGTTTATGAATAGAATAACAGATACCCGGGAGTGAGTTACAGACTAGAATCTAATCGAGGGGTTCAGGGGGTTTATATATAGAATAACAGATACCCGGGAGTGAGTTACAGACTGGAATCTAATCGAGGGGTGCGGGGGGGGTTTATGTATAGAATAACAGATACCCAGGAGTGAGATACAGACTAGAATCTAATCGATGGGTTCATGTGTTTTATATATAGAGTAATAGATTCCAGGGAGTGAGTTACAGACTGGAATCTAATCGAGGGGTTCGGGGAGGTTTAGACATAGCATAAAGGATACCCGAGAGTGAGTTACAGACTGGAATCTAATCGAGAGATTCGGGGGGGTTTATATATAGAATAACAGATACCTGGAAGTGAGTTACAGACTGCAATCTAATAGAGGGGTTCAGGGGGTTTATATATAGAATTACAGATACCCGGGAGTGTGTTACAGACTGGAATCTAATCGAGGGGTTCGGGGTGGTTTATATATAGAATAACAGATACCTGGGAGTGAGTTACAGACTGGAATCTAATCGAGGGGTTCGGGGGGTTTATATAAAGAATAACAGATACCCGGGAGTGAGCTACAGACTGGAATCTAATCGAGGGGTTCGGGGTGGTTTATATATAGAATAGCAGATATCCGGGAGTGAGTTACAGACTGGAATCTAATCGAGGGGTTCGGGTGGTTTGTATATACAATAACAGATACCTGGGAGTGAGTTTCAGACTGGAATCTAATCGAGGAGTTCAGGGTGGATGCTGTGTTCTGTCTAGAATATGAGATACCCCCCGGACACATAAATATTAAATGCTGGAAACACCCAGCAGGTCTAGCCGCATCTGTGCCGTATGATCAAAGGCCTCTCTTCCGAAGTTGGGGACGTGACAGGCTCCGAGCCAATGCAGGGGCAGTGAAAGCGGGGAGGAGGGTGTGAAGGGCGAGTGGAGGGGCGGGGCGGGGTCTGTGACGGGCTGGAAAGCAGGAGGCATCCAAGGACCCAAAGGCCGGCTGACGAAGTCTGGAAGTCGGTGGTGGTTGTGGGGATGCTCCGTCGAGGCATTTTTTTTTTGTGGGTTTGTCGATGTGCAGCTGCCTTGTTCCAGTTCCCGGGCTGAACTGTTGAGAAATTGAAAGTGAAGGCGAGACTGTTCCTCTCTGGGTCTCAGTTTCTGTTTCTCCATCTCCCCGACCTGCAGGTGTGACATCGGTTTGAATCTGCCCCAGGGATTGAACCAGCGGTGTCAAGGGGGCAGTTTGGCAGCTCGTTTCTTCCCCACTTTCGGCACCTCCCACTCTCGCTACTCCCCTGGTGGTTGGGGGTGGGGTTGCGTAGGGAGGGGGGGGGGGGGGGGGGGGGGGGGGGCGGGGGTGTGGATTGAAAGTGTCTTTTCTTGAACTTTTCCCTTGCGCAGGCTAGCCCAAGGCCTCCAAATCAGACCAAGGCCACGCTCCGAGGGGAAAGGGCAGGGGGGGCGGGGGAGGGGAAGGGGCAGCCAGGATGAATGGCGGGGGAGGGGAGTGAGCGGTGGGGTGTACGGGGTCTGGTGGGGGGGTGGTCCTGGAGAGATGGCCCCCCTTGTCCCTGCTCGCTACCTAACGCAGAGTGTTCCCCCAAGCCTGGGAATCGGCCGCTCGGCCCATCTGGGTTCCTGCTGGCTTTCTGTTCCACGCAAGCCTCCTCCCACCCACCACCCACCCACCCCCCCCCCCCTCTTCATCTCACCCCATCACCTCATTCCCTTTCTACCTCATGCGTTTATCCAGCTCCCCCCACTCCCCCAAAACCTATCGATACTACTCACCTCAACCCACTCCCTCACGGACTCACAGACATTTACAGCACAGAAGGAGGCCATTTGGCCCATCCTGTCCACATCGGTCAACAAAGATCTGACTACACGAATCCCATTTTCCAGCCCTTGGACCTTAGCCCTGGAGACTCTGGCAATGTGAGGGGATACCTAAATACTTCTTAAATGTTACAAGAGTTTCTGCCTCTATCACCCTTTCAGGCAGCGAGTTCCAGACTCCCACCACCCTCTGGGTGAAAAAAATTCTCCTCAACTCCCCTCTTATCCTTCTAGCTCTTACCTTAATTCCATGCTCCCTGGTTATTGGCCCCTCTACTAATGGACAAAGTGCGTTCCTATCCACCCTATCTATGCCCCTCATAATCTTACACACCTCCTGTGGGAGCGAGCTCCATGTTCTCCCCGCTCTCCTGAGGCCTCTCCTGAATTCCCAATCGGATTTATCCGTGTCTGTCTCATACCGAGGGCCCTTAGTGGTGGGTCTCTCCCACAATTAGTGGAAACATCTTCTCTACGTCTACCCCTAGTGAAATCCTTTCACCATTTCAAAGGGCTTGATCAGGTCACCCCCTCGGCCTTCACTTCGCAAAACGTACGAACGTGCGAGATCGGAGCAGGAGTCAAGCCCTTCGGCCCCTGGAGCCTGCTCTGCCGTTCAATAAGATCGCTGATAAAAGCAAAAAAAAAAACTGCGGATGCCGGAAATCCAAAACAAAAACAGGAATACCTGGAAAAACTCAGCAGGTCTGGCAGCATTGGCGGGAGAGGGGCACAGTTAACGTTTCGAGTCCGTATGACCCTTCAACAGAACTAAGGGAAAATAAAAAAGCGGTGAAATATAAGCTGGTTAAAACATTTCACCCCGTTTCTATTTTTACTTAGTTCTGATGAAGGGTCATGAGGATTCGAAACGTTAAGTCTGTTCCTCACCGCAGATGCTGCCAACACCTTTTCCGGGTATTTTTGTTTAAGGTTGTGGCCGACCTGTTTGTGTTTCATTCCCACATTCCCATCTAACCCCTGATTTGATTCCCGTGCCTAACGAGAATCTGTCTCTCTCTGCCTTGAAAAATATTCCGTGACCCCCGCCTCCGCCACCTCCTGAGGCAGAGAGTTCCAAAGTCACACATCCCTCTGAGAGAAAAGAAATTCTCCTCAACTCTGTCCTAAAGGGGCCACCCCTAATTTTAAAACAGTGCCCCCCTAGTTCTGGACTCACCCACAAGAGGGAGTCCTCTTGTCACCGCCCCCCCCACCCCCCCCCACCTTGACCAAGCCCCCCCCCCCCCCCCCCCCCCCACTTTAACACGTCGCAGGTCAGGACCAGGAAAGGGGGGACCCCTATTCAGCCCCTCCGGCCTGTGTCCTCACCCAACTACGTCATTCTGCGGCTGACCGGTATCTTGAACCCGTCCGCTCCCCTCCCTTCCATAACCTCTGACCCTTAGCCAGCAAAAAAAATCTATCCATCTTTCAGCCCTCGACAGCTTTGCTCGGTGGTGAGGGGGGGGTGGGGGAGGGGGGTGGTGGGGGGGGGGGGGGGGGGGGTGGTGGGGTAGAGAGTTCTAGATTTCCACCCCTACCCCCACCCTTTGTGTGAAGAGGCGCTTTCTGATATCACCCCCCCACCCCCACCCTGGCTCCAATTTTAAGGTGCTGCCCCCACCCCCCACCCACCCCCACCTTGTCCTGGACTCTGCCACCCCCTCACCCACCCCCCCGACACCAGAGGAAATAGTTTCTCCCTATCGACCCCTCGATTAGTCATCCCTCAATTCAATCGCCCCCTCAATCTCCTAAACTCGAGGGGGGTACAAGCCTCGTCCATGCGCCTGTCCTCGGAATTTAGCCCCAGTATTCAGGGAGACATTGGCATCGTGGTGGGTAATGCCCGTGGGCTAAGTAACCCAGAGGCCCAGGCTCATGCTCTGGGGGATGTGGGATCAAATCCCCACCACAGCAGCTGGTGGAATAATTTAAATTCAATGAAGAAAATCTGGAATGTGAAGCCAGTTTCAGTCATGGTGCCCACGGAACTGTCATGGACTGTCGTTAAAAAAAAACCCATCTGGTTCACTCAGGTCCCTATTGAGGGGAGGGAAACTGGCTGTCCTGACCCGGTCTGGCCTACACGTGACTTCAGACCCACACTGCAGCACGGTTGCCCCTCTGAAGTGACCCAGCTCAGTTCAAAGGGCAATTAGGGATGGGGTAATGAGCGGCGGACTTGTCGAGGCTGACGCCCACGCCCCGAGGAGAAACAAAGAGGAGGGCGTTGCGGGGGGAATCCGGACACTGCGGCCCACCCGAGGTCGACGCATCCCCCGTGAGGTGAGGTGAGGTGAGGTGAGGCAGAGAGCGATTGGCACTGGCTGTCCCCACTCAACACCCACCCCGTCCGGCGGGTGCAGAAACCATGGCTTCGCCATCGGGGTGCAGCCACTCACAGTCGATCAACCGATGCATTAACGATGTCGGGGTGGGGGAGAGCCCCGCCTCTTGCACCCTCCCCCCCCGCGACGATCCATCTCCCCACCCCCCAACCCCCACCACCCCCACCCCCACTCAGGGCCTTTTCCCGAGGGGAGGGTTCCTGAAGGCGAGGGCGGGGGGTGGGGGGGTGGGTGATGGGAGCCTGGGCGAGGCGAGTGGCTCTTGGGTGTCAGAGCTGGGCATTTTCCCGTGACCCACGTTGTTTATTGAGGGTGATGGTGAGCCAAGGGCGGCGCGGGGAGAGGGTCCTTGGGGAGGGTGAGGAGGGTGGGGGTGGGGGCGAGGGAAGGGGTGAATGTCGTTCAGTTGATCTGCAGGAGCCAGCCAGTTGGGTGGCAGGGAGTCTACCGCAGTTGTGATTGGCCGCAAAGGCGGTGGTCAGGGTGTAGGGGAGGGGTGGTGGGGGGCGGTACATCCTCGAGAGGATTGACAGGTGGGGCAGCCAATGGCGTAGGGTGTTGGAGGGCGTGGGAGAGACAGTCATGTGATTTAAACTTCCCAGGAGATGTATGGCCAGAATGTAACCGACTGCTGTCTGTCTGCCTCTCTCTCTCTCCCTCTCCGTCTGTCTGTCTGTCTCTCTGACTGTCTGCCTGTCATTTGCCTGTCTGTCCATCTAAGTGTCTGACTGCCCATTGCTCTGTTAGATTCTGCCTGTCACCTGTCTACTTGTCTCTCTGTCTGTCCGTCTTTCAGTCGGCCTCTCTGTCTGTCTGCCTCTCCGTCTGAATGTCAGTCTATCTCATCGTCTGTCTGTCAGTCAGCCTCTCTGTCA
Source organism: Isurus oxyrinchus (assembly GCA_026770705.1). NCBI lineage: Eukaryota > Metazoa > Chordata > Chondrichthyes > Lamniformes > Lamnidae > Isurus > Isurus oxyrinchus. The sequence goes on from JANJGN010000034.1 coordinate 12,819,262, forward strand.
GCTTATCTCTCCATCTGTCTGTCAGTCAGCCTCTCTGATGTCTGTCAATCTCTCTATCTGACAGTCAGTCTGTCTCTCTGCCTGTTTATCTTTCTGTCTGTCTCTCAGTCTGTCTCTGTCTCTTTCTACTCGTCTGTCCACCTGTTGCCTCTCCTTCGCCTTCCTGCCTATTAGTCATCTATATACCTGTCTGTCTGCTTTGCGTCTATCTATCATTTCTCTGCTGTCTGTCTGCAAGTCTGTCTGTCTCCCTGTCTGCAGGCCTCCCTGCCTGACTCTGTCTGTCTCTCTGTGTGTCTGTTTGTCTCTCTCTCTCTCTCTCCCTGTCTCTCTCTCTCTCTGCCTCTCTCTCCCTCTCTCTCTGTCTCTCTTTCTGTCCCTCTCTCTGTCTCTCTCTCTGTCTCTCTCCCTCTCTCCCTGTCTCTCTCTCTGTCCCTCTCTCTGTCTCTCTCTCTGTCTCTCTCCCTCTCTCCCTGTCTCTCTCCCTGTCCCTCTCTCTGTCTCTCTCTCCCTGTCTCTCTCTCCCTGTCTCTCTCTCTGTCTCTCTCCCTCTCTCTCTGTCTCTCTTTCTGTCCCTCTCTCTGTCTCTCTCTCCCTCTCTCTCTCCCTGTCTCTCTCTCTCTCTTTCTCCCTCTCTCTCTCTGTCCCTCTCTCGCTCTCTCTCTGTCTCTCTGCCTCTCTCTCCCTGTCTCTCTCTCTCTCTCTGTCTCCCTCTCTCCCTCTCTCTGCTCTCTCTCCTGCCCCATTCCTCAGCATTTAGAACAAAGAAAAGTACAGCAGAGGAACAGGCCCTCCGGCTCTCCAAGCCTGCGCCAATCATATTGTCCGTCAATTAAAACATTTTGCACTTCTGGGGTCCATATCCCTCTATTCCCAATCTATTCAGGTACTTGTCAAGCTTTTGTCCAGATTAAACTCCATCTGCCATTTCTCCACCCAAGTCGCCAACCGATCTATATCCCGTTGTATCCTTTGAGAATCCTCTTCACTATCTGCAACTCCTCCAACCTTAGTGTCATCTGTAAACTTACTAATTGGCCCAGTTACATTTTCCTCCAAATCATTTATGTAAACCACAAACAGCAAAGATCCCAGAACTGATCCCTGCGGAACTTCATAAGTCACGGCTCTCCATTCAGAAAAGTACCCTTCCACTGCTACCCCCTGTCTTCTATGACCAAGCCAACACTGTATCCATCTTGCCAGCTCACCTCTGATCCCATGCGACTTTACCTTCTGTACCAGTGCCTCTCCTTCCCTCACCTACCACCTCTCTGCTCCCTCTCCTGCCCCTCTCTGCTCTCTCCTGCCCCTCTCTGCTCTCTCCTGCCCCTCTCTGCTCTCTCCTGCCCCTCTCTGCTCCCTCTCCTGCCCCTCTCTGCTCTCTCCTGCCCCTCTCTGCTCTCACTCTCCTGCCCCTCTCTGCTCTCTCTCCTGCCCCTCTCTGCTCTCTCTCCTGCCCCTCTCTGCTCTCTCTCTCCTGCCCCTCTCTGCTCTCCCTCTCCTGCCCCTCTCTGCTCCCTCTCCTGCCCCTCTCTGCTCTCTCTCCTGCCCCTCTCTGCCTGCCTTGCACACTGGCCTCTGTTCACAGTCTGTGGTGAACACTGCCACCTATTGGTAATAGGTTGTGACAGCAGAACTCTAAGGCACAACACACAAAGATTGTTATTGAGCTGCACTGTTCAGCGGAGAGAGGGCGAGTGAGAGTGAGAGTGAGGGGCTGGAGAGAGAGGTGAGAGTGAGACTGGGACCCCTGTCCTTCCCTCTCCCCCTCTCACTGCCCTATGCTGCCCTGTCCCCACCCCCCCACCCCAATTCAGCCCCCTCCCTCACCACCCAGCCGAGACCAGACTGCTCCCACCACCCAACCCGCCTCTCCCCCTGCCCGATCTCGGGCTCACCTTCACTTCCGCTCCCCAAGTCTCTCAATCACTGCCCTCCCTCGGCTGGGGCTGGGGGGGGTGCGTGTGGGGGGGTGTGTGGATGGGGGTGGGCTTAACCTGTCTGGTGACTGACCACAGCCCCCCGCAACCCCACCAACAGAAGGGTAGACACTCACGGAGACAGGGCCATTCACCAACCCCCACCCCACCCTGAGAAGGCACTGAGGAGAGAAATTCTGCCTCTTCTATATAGAAATGAGGCTGATTCACTGGCTCAGTGAGGGATCCTCATAGGTTGTTGGGTAGTGAGTGTCCGGAGGTCACTGTGTGTGTGTGTGTGTGTGTGTGTGTCTGTGTGTGTGTGTGTGTGTCTGTGTGTGTGTGTCTGTGTGTGTGTGTGTGTGTGTGTGTGTGTGTGTGTGTGTGTGCGTCTGTGTGTGTGTGTGTGTGTGTGTGTGTGTGTGTGTGTGTGCGTCTGTGTGTGTGTGTGTGTGTGTGTGTGTCTGTGTGTGTGTCTGTGTGTGTGTGTGCGTCTGTGTGTGTGCGTCTGTGTGTGTGTGTGTGTGTGTCTGTGTGTGTGCGTCTGTGTGTGTGTGTGTGTGTGTGTGTGTGTCTGTGTGTGTGTCTGTGTCTGTGTGTGTGTCTGTGTGTATGTCATGCTGACCCTACTGTGTGGGGAGTGGCTCCCACTAGCGATGAGGGATCAACATCTCTGCTTAGCGGATGGCTTCAGAGTCTCCAGTGCAGTCTCCAGATGCCTCCTGCTGGCCACTAGCAGGAATTGCAATCGAGAGGGTGAATCTGCAGGGGGAGGCGCCAATGGAGGGGGTGTCCTGACAGCGAGTGTGAAAGGGCACAGGGCGGAACCGGGCGAGGGGAGCCCCACACAGCAGGAACCACGGGCGAGAGGGGTTGAAAGAGGAAGGTTGGCTCGAAAGTAGTGACCCGATCCATCGTGTCCGAGCGACTGTCCAGCAGGGTTTGGCCCAGAGCCACATCCAGAGATGTTAGGGACAAGTGACCGAAAACCCGGTCAAAGAGGTCGATTTAAGGAATGTCTTCAATGAAGAGGCAGAGGGAGGGGCCGAGAGATTTAGGGAGGGAATTCCAGAGCTCAGGGCCCCCAGGCAGCTGAAGGCACGGCCACCAATGGTGGAACGATGGGAATCGGGGGATGGTAAAGTGGCCGGAATTGGAGGAGAGCAGAGATCTCGGAGGGATGTAGGGGCTGGAGAGGTTACAGAGAGAGGGAGGGTTGTAGGGGCTGGAGGAGGTTACAGAGATAGGGAGGGTTGTTGGGGCTGGAGGAGGTTACAGAGATAGGGACGGTTGTAGGGCTGGAGGGGGTTACAGAGAGAGGGAGGGTTGTAGGGGCTGGAGGAGGTTACAGAAATAGGGAGGGTTGTAGGGGCTGGAGGAGGTTACAGAGATAGGGAGGGTTATAGAGTCTGGAGGAGGTTACAGAGCTAGGGAGGGTTGTAGGAGCTGGAAGAGGTTACAGAGATAGGGAGGGTTGTAGGGGCTGGAGGAGGTTACAGAGATAGGGAGGGTTGTAGGGGCTGGAGGAGGTTACAGAGATAGGGACGGTTGTAGGGCTGGAGGGGGTTACAGAGATAGGGAGGGTTGTAGGGGCTGGAGGAGGTTACAGAGATAGGGAGGGTTGTAGGGGCTGGAGGAGGTTACAGAAATAGAGAGGGTTGTAGGGGCTGGAGGAGGTTACAGAGATAGGGAGGGTTGTAGGGGCTGGAGGAGGTTACAGAGATAGGGAGGGACGTAGGGGACGGAGAAGGTTACAGAGATAGTGTTTGTAGGGTCTGGAGGAGGTTACAGAGAAAGGGCGGGGTGTAGGGGACGGAGGAGGTTACAGAGATAGGGTTTGTAGGGTCTGGAGGAGGTTACAGAGTTAGGGAGGGTTGTAGGAGCTGGAGGAGGTTACAGAGATAGGGTGGGTTGTAGGTGCTGGAGGAGGTTACAGAGATAGGGAGGGTTGTAGGAGCTGGAGGAGGTAACAGAGATAGGGAGAGTTGCAGGGGCTGGAGGAGGTTACAGAGATAGGGAGGGTTGTAGGGGCTGGAAGAGGTTACAGAGATAGGGAGGGTTGTAGGGTCTGGAGGAGGTTACAGAGATAGGGAGGGTTGTAGGGGCTGGAAGAGGTTACAGAGATAGGGAGGGTTGTAGGGGCTGGAGGAGGTTACAGAGATAGGGAGGGGTGTAGGTCCTGGAGGAGGTTACAGAATTAGGGACTGTTGTAGGGCTGGAGGAGGTTACAGAGAGAGGGAGGGTTGTAGGGGCTGGAGGAGGTTACAGAAATAGGGAGAGTTGTAGGGGCTGGATGAAGTTACAGAAATAGGGAGGGTTGTAGGGGCTGGAGGAGGTTACAGAGATAGTGAGGGTTGCAGCGGCTGGAGGAGGTTACAGAGATAGTGAGGGGTGCAGGGGCTGGAGGAGTTTACAGAAATAGGGAGGGTTGCAGGGGCTGGAGGAGGTTACAGAGAAAGGGAGGGTTGTAGGAGCTGGAGAAATTTAAAGAGATGGGGGACTGTAGGGGCTGGTGTAAGTAACAGATGTATGGAGGATTGTAGGGGTTGGAGGAGTTTACAGAGAAAGGGAGTGATGTAGGGGCTGGAGGAGGTTACAGGGATAGGGAGGGTTGTAGGAGCTGGAGGAGGTTACAGAGATAGGGAGGATTGTAGGGGTTGGAGGAGTTTACAGAGATAGGGAGGGTTGTAGGGGCTGGACATCATTACAGAGATAGGGAGGGTTGCAGGGGCTGGAGGAGTTTACAGAAATAGTGAGGGTTGCAGGGGCTGGCGGAGGTTACAGAGAAAGGGAGGGTTGTAGGAGCTGGAGAAATTTAAAGAGATGTGGGGCTGTAGGGGATGGTGTAAGTAACAGATGTATGGAGGGTTGTAGGGTTTGGAGGAGTTTACAGAGATAGGGAGGCTTACAGAGGCTGGAGGAGATTACACAGGAATGGAGCGTTTAAGGGGCTGGAGGAGGTTACAGAGATAGGGAGTGTTGTAGGGGCTAGATGAGGTTACATACATAGGGAGGGTTGTAGGTGCTTGAGGAGGTTACAGAGACTGGGAGGGATGTAGGGGCTGGAGGAGGTTACAAAGATAGGGTGGGTTGTAGGGGCTCGAGAAGGTAATAGAGATATGGAGGGGTGTAGGTATTGGAGGAGGTTACAGAGAAATGGAGGGTTGCAGGGGCTGGCGGAGGTTACAGAGATAGGAAGGAGTTTAGGGGCTGGAGGAGGTTACAGAGATAGGGAGGGTGGTAGGGGCTGGAGCAGGTTACAGAGACTGGGAGGGATGTAGGGGCTGCAGGAGGTTACAGAGATAATGAAGGTTGTAGGGGCTCGAGAAGGTAACAGAGATATGGGGGGTGTAGGGGCTGGAGGAGGTTACAGAGGAAGGGAGTGTTGTAGGGGCTGGAGGAGGTTACAGAGATAGGGAGGGTTGTAGGGGCTGGAGGAGGTTACAGAGACTGGGAGGAATGTAGGGGCTGGAGGAGGTTACAGAGATAGGGAGGGTTGTAGGGGCTCGAGAAGGTAACAGAGATAGGGAGGGTTGCAGAGGCTGGAGGAGGTTACAGAGAAAGGGAGGGTTGTAGGGTCTTGAGGTAGTTACAGAGATGGGGAGGTTGTAGGGGCTGGAGGAGGTTACAGAGACAGGGAGGGATGTACGGACTGGAGGAGGTTACAGAGACTGGGAGGGATGTAGGTTCTGGAGGAGGTTACAGAGATAGTGAGGGTTGTAGGGGCTCGAGAAGGTTACAGAGATAGGGTGGGTTGTAGTTTCTGGAGGAGGTTACAGAGATAGTGAGGGGTGCAGGAGCTGGAGGAGGTTACAGAGATAGTGAGGGTTGTAGGGGCTGGCCGTGTTTACAGAGATAGGGAGGAGTTTAGGGGCTGGAGGAGGTTACAGAGATAGGGAGAGTTGTAGGGGTTGGAGGAGGTTACAGAGATAGGGAGGGTTGTAGGGGCTCGGGGAGGTTACAGATATAGGGAGGGTTGTAGGGTTTGGAGGAGGTTACAGAGAAAGGGAGGGTTGTAGGGGCTGGAGGAGGTTACAGAGATAGGGAGGGTTGTAGGGTCTGGAGGAGGTTACAGAGATAGGGAGGGTTGTAGGGTCTCGAGGAGGTGACAGAGATAGGGAGGATTGTAGGGGCTGGAGGAGGTTACAGAGATAGGGAGGGTTGAAGGGGCTGGAGGAGGTTACAGGGATAAGGAGGGTTGTATGTTCTGGAGGAAGTTACAGAGATAGGGAGTGTTGAAAGGGCTGGAGGAGGTTACAGAGATAGGGAGGATTGTAGGGTCTGGATGTGGTTACAGAGATAGGGAAGGTTGTAGGGGCTGGAGGAGGTTACAGAGATAGGGAGGATTGTAGGGGCTGGAGGAGGTTACAGAGATAGGGAGGGTTGTAGGGGCTGGAGCAGGTTACAGAGACTGGGAGGGATGTAGGGGCTGGAGGAGGTTACAGAGATAGGGAGGGTTGCAGGGACTGGAGGAGGTTACAGAGATAGTGAGGGTTGCAGGGGCTGGCCGTGTTTACAGAGATAGGGAGGAGTTTAGGGGCTGGAGGAGGTTACAGAGATAGGGAGAGTTGTAGGGGTTGGAGGAGGTTACAGAGATAGGGAGGGTTGTAGGGGCTCGGGGAGGTTACAGATATAGGGAGGGTTGTAGGGTTTGGAGGAGGTTACAGAGAAAGGGAGGGTTGTAGGGGCTGGAGGAGGTTACAGAGATAGGGAGGGTTGTAGGGTCTGGAGGAGGTTACAGAGATAGGGAGGGTTGTAGGGTCTCGAGGAGGTGACAGAGATAGGGAGGATTGTAGGGGCTGGAGGAGGTTACAGAGATAGGGAGGGTTGAAGGGGCTGGAGGAGGTTACAGGGATAAGGAGGGTTGTATGTTCTGGAGGAAGTTACAGAGATAGGGAGTGTTGAAAGGGCTGGAGGAGGTTACAGAGATAGGGAGGATTGTAGGGTCTGGAGGTGGTTACAGAGATAGGGAGGGTTGTAGGGGCTGGAGGAGGTTACAGAGATAGGGAGGATTGTAGGGGCTGGAGGAGGTTACAGAGATAGGGAGGGTTGTAGGGGCTGGAGGAGGTTACAGAGATAGGGAGGGTTGTAGGGTCTGGAGGAGGTTACAGAGATAGGGAGGGTTGTAGGGTCTCGAGGAGGTGACAGAGATAGGGAGGATTGTAGGGGCTGGAGGAGGTTACAGAGATAGGGAGGGTTGAAGGGGCTGGAGGAGGTTACAGGGATAAGGAGGGTTGTATGTTCTGGAGGAAGTTACAGAGATAGGGAGTGTTGAAAGGGCTGGAGGAGGTTACAGAGATAGGGAGGATTGTAGGGTCTGGAGGTGGTTACAGAGATAGGGAGGGTTGTAGGTGCTGGAGGAGGTTACAGAGATAGGGAGGATTGTAGGGGCTGGAGGAGGTTACAGAGATAGGGAGGGTTGTAGGGGCTGGAGGAGGTTACAGAGACTGGGAGGGATGTAGTGGCTGGAGGAGGTGACAGCGAAATGGAGGGATGTATGTTCTGGAGAGTTTACAGAGGTAGGGAGCGTTATAGTGGCTGGAGGAGGTTTTAGAGATCGGGAGCGTTGTAGGGGCTGGAGGAGGTTACAGAGATAGGGAAGGTTGTAGGGGCTGGAGGAGGTTACAGAGATAGGGAGTGTTGTAGGCACTGGAGAAGATCACAGAGTTATTGAGGGGTGTAGGGGCTGGAGGAGGTTACAGAGATAGGGAGGGTTGAAGTGGCTGGAGGAGGTTACAGAGATAGGGAGGGTTGTAGGCACTGGAGAAGATAACAGAGATATTGAGGGGTGTAGGGATGGAGGAGGTTACAGAGATAGGGAGGGTTGCACAGGCTGGTGGAGGTTACAGAGATAGGGAGGTTTGTAGGGGCTGGAGGAGGTTACAGAGATAGGGAGGGTTGTAGGGGCTGGAGGAGGTTACAGAGATAGGGAGGGATGTAGGGGACGGAGAAGGTTACAGAGATAGTGTTTGTAGGGTCTGGAGGAGGTTACAGAGAAAGGGCGGGGTGTAGGGGACGGAGGAGGTTACAGAGATAGAGTTTGTAGGGTCTGGAGGAGGTTACAGAGTTAGGGAGGGTTGTAGGAGCTGGAGGAGGTTACAGAGATAGGGTGGGTTGTAGGTGCTGGAGGAGGTTACAGAGATAGGGAGGGTTGTAGGAGCTGGAGGAGGTAACAGAGATAGGGAGAGTTGTAGGGGCTGGAGGAGGTTACAGAGATAGGGAGGGTTGTAGGGGCTGGAAGAGGTTACAGAGATAGGGAGGGTTGTAGGGTCTGGAGGAGGTTACAGAGATAGGGAGGGTTGTAGGGGCTGGAAGAGGTTACAGAGATAGGGAGGGTTGTAGGGGCTGGAGGAGGTTACAGAGATAGGGAGGGGTGTAGGTCCTGGAGGAGGTTACAGAATTAGGGACGGTTGTAGGGCTGGAGGAGGTTACAGAGAGAGGGAGGGTTGTAGGGGCTGGAGGAGGTTACAGAAATAGGGAGAGTTGTAGGGGCTGGATGAAGTTACAGAAATAGGGAGGGTTGTCGGGGCTGGAGGAGGTTACAGAGATAGTGAGGGTTGCAGCGGCTGGAGGAGGTTACAGAGATAGTGAGGGGTGCAGGGGCTGGAGGAGTTTACAGAAATAGGGAGGGTTGCAGGGGCTGGAGGAGGTTACAGAGAAAGGGAGGGTTGTAGGAGCTGGAGAAATTTAAAGAGATGGGGGACTGTAGGGGCTGGTGTAAGTAACAGATGTATGGAGGATTGTAGGGGTTGGAGGAGTTTACAGAGATAGGGAGTGATGTAGGGGCTGGAGGAGGTTACAGGGATAGGGAGGGTTGTAGGAGCTGGAGCAGGTTACAGAGATAGGGAGGATTGTAGGGGTTGGAGGAGTTTACAGAGATAGGGAGGGTTGTAGGGGCTGGAGATCATTACAGAGATAGGGAGGGTTGCAGGGGCTGGAGGAGTTTACAGAAATAGTGAGGGTTGCAGGGGCTGGCGGAGGTTACAGAGAAAGGGAGGGTTGTAGGAGCTGGAGAAATTTAAAGAGATGTGGGGCTGTAGGGGATGGTGTAAGTAACAGATGTATGGAGGGTTGTAGGGTTTGGAGGAGTTTACAGAGATAGGGAGGCTTACAGAGGCTGGAGGAGATTACAGAGGAATGGAGCGTTTTAGGGGCTGGAGGAGGTTACAGAGATAGGGAGTGTTGTAGGTGCTTGAGGAGGTTACAGAGACTGGGAGGGATGTAGGGGCTGGAGGAGGTTACAAAGATAGGGTGGGTTGTAGGGGCTCGAGAAGGTAATAGAGATATGGAGGGGTGTAGGTATTGGAGGAGGTTACAGAGAAATGGAGGGTTGCAGGGGCTGGCGGAGGTTACAGAGATAGGAAGGAGTTTAGGGGCTGGAGGAGGTTACAGAGATAGGGAGGGTGGTAGGGGCTGGAGCAGGTTACAGAGACTGGGAGGAATGTAGGGGCTGCAGGAGGTTACAGAGATAATGAAGGTTGTAGGGGCTCGAGAAGGTAACAGAGATATGGGGGGTGTAGGGGCTGGAGGAGGTTACAGAGGAAGGGAGTGTTGTAGGGGCTGGAGGAGGTTACAGAGATAGGGAGGGTTGTAGGGGCTGGCCGTGTTTACAGAGATAGGGAGGAGTTTAGGGGCTGGAGGAGGTTACAGAGATAGGGAGAGTTGTAGGGGTTGGAGGAGGTTACAGAGATAGGGAGGGTTGTAGGGGCTCGGGGAGGTTACAGATATAGGGAGGGTTGTAGGGTTTGGAGGAGGTTACAGAGAAAGGGAGGGTTGTAGGGGCTGGAGGAGGTTACAGAGATAGGGAGGGTTGTAGGGTCTGGAGGAGGTTACAGAGATAGGGAGGGTTGTAGGGTCTCGAGGAGGTGACAGAGATAGGGAGGATTGTAGGGGCTGGAGGAGGTTACAGAGATAGGGAGGGTTGAAGGGGCTGGAGGAGGTTACAGGGATAAGGAGGGTTGTATGTTCTGGAGGAAGTTACAGAGATAGGGAGTGTTGAAAGGGCTGGAGGAGGTTACAGAGATAGGGAGGATTGTAGGGTCTGGATGTGGTTACAGAGATAGGGAAGGTTGTAGGGGCTGGAGGAGGTTACAGAGATAGGGAGGATTGTAGGGGCTGGAGGAGGTTACAGAGATAGGGAGGGTTGTAGGGGCTGGAGCAGGTTACAGAGACTGGGAGGGATGTAGGGGCTGGAGGAGGTTACAGAGATAGGGAGGGTTGCAGGGACTGGAGGAGGTTACAGAGATAGTGAGGGTTGCAGGGGCTGGCCGTGTTTACAGAGATAGGGAGGAGTTTAGGGGCTGGAGGAGGTTTCAGAGATAGGGAGAGTTGTAGGGGTTGGAGGAGGTTACAGAGATAGGGAGGGTTGTAGGGGCTCGGGGAGGTTACAGATATAGGGAGGGTTGTAGGGTTTGGAGGAGGTTACAGAGAAAGGGAGGGTTGTAGGGGCTGGAGGAGGTTACAGAGATAGGGAGGGTTGTAGGGTCTGGAGGAGGTTACAGAGATAGGGAGGGTTGTAGGGTCTCGAGGAGGTGACAGAGATAGGGAGGATTGTAGGGGCTGGAGGAGGTTACAGAGATAGGGAGGGTTGAAGGGGCTGGAGGAGGTTACAGGGATAAGGAGGGTTGTATGTTCTGGAGGAAGTTACAGAGATAGGGAGTGTTGAAAGGGCTGGAGGAGGTTACAGAGATAGGGAGGATTGTAGGGTCTGGAGGTGGTTACAGAGATAGGGAGGGTTGTAGGGGCTGGAGGAGGTTACAGAGATAGGGAGGATTGTAGGGGCTGGAGGAGGTTACAGAGATAGGGAGGGTTGTAGGGGCTGGAGGAGGTTACAGAGATAGGGAGGGTTGTAGGGTCTGGAGGAGGTTACAGAGATAGGGAGGGTTGTAGGGTCTCGAGGAGGTGACAGAGATAGGGAGGATTGTAGGGGCTGGAGGAGGTTACAGAGATAGGGAGGGTTGAAGGGGCTGGAGGAGGTTACAGGGATAAGGAGGGTTGTATGTTCTGGAGGAAGTTACAGAGATAGGGAGTGTTGAAAGGGCTGGAGGAGGTTACAGAGATAGGGAGGATTGTAGGGTCTGGAGGTGGTTACAGAGATAGGGAGGGTTGTAGGTGCTGGAGGAGGTTACAGAGATAGGGAGGATTGTAGGGGCTGGAGGAGGTTACAGAGATAGGGAGGGTTGTAGGGGCTGGAGGAGGTTACAGAGACTGGGAGGGATGTAGTGGCTGGAGGAGGTGACAGCGAAATGGAGGGATGTATGTTCTGGAGAGTTTACAGAGGTAGGGAGCGTTATAGTGGCTGGAGGAGGTTTTAGAGATCGGGAGCGTTGTAGGGGCTGGAGGAGGTTACAGAGATAGGGAAGGTTGTAGGGGCTGGAGGAGGTTACAGAGATAGGGAGTGTTGTAAGCACTGGAGAAGATCACAGAGTTATTGAGGGGTGTAGGGGCTGGAGGAGGTTACAGAGATAGGGAGGGTTGAAGTGGCTGGAGGAGGTTACAGAGATAGGGAGGGTTGTAGGCACTGGAGAAGATAACAGAGATATTGAGGGGTGTAGGGATGGAGGAGGTTACAGAGATAGGGAGGGTTGCACAGGCTGGTGGAGGTTACAGAGATAGGGAGGTTTGTAGGGGCTGGAGAAGGTTACAGAGATAGGGAGGGTTGTAGGGGCTGGAGGAGGTTACAGAGATAGGGAGGGATGTAGGGGACGGAGAAGGTTACAGAGATAGTGTTTGTAGGGTCTGGAGGAGGTTACAGAGAAAGGGCGGGGTGTAGGGGACGGAGGAGGTTACAGAGATAGAGTTTGTAGGGTCTGGAGGAGGTTACAGAGTTAGGGAGGGTTGTAGGAGCTGGAGGAGGTTACAGAGATAGGGTGGGTTGTAGGTGCTGGAGGAGGTTACAGAGATAGGGAGGGTTGTAGGAGCTGGAGGAGGTAACAGAGATAGGGAGAGTTGTAGGGGCTGGAGGAGGTTACAGAGATAGGGAGGGTTGTAGGGGCTGGAAGAGGTTACAGAGATAGGGAGGGTTGTAGGGTCTGGAGGAGGTTACAGAGATAGGGAGGGTTGTAGGGGCTGGAAGAGGTTACAGAGATAGGGAGGGTTGTAGGGGCTGGAGGAGGTTACAGAGATAGGGAGGGGTGTAGGTCCTGGAGGAGGTTACAGAATTAGGGACGGTTGTAGGGCTGGAGGAGGTTACAGAGAGAGGGAGGGTTGTAGGGGCTGGAGGAGGTTACAGAAATAGGGAGAGTTGTAGGGGCTGGATGAAGTTACAGAAATAGGGAGGGTTGTCGGGGCTGGAGGAGGTTACAGAGATAGTGAGGGTTGCAGCGGCTGGAGGAGGTTACAGAGATAGTGAGGGGTGCAGGGGCTGGAGGAGTTTACAGAAATAGGGAGGGTTGCAGGGGCTGGAGGAGGTTACAGAGAAAGGGAGGGTTGTAGGAGCTGGAGAAATTTAAAGAGATGGGGGACTGTAGGGGCTGGTGTAAGTAACAGATGTATGGAGGATTGTAGGGGTTGGAGGAGTTTACAGAGATAGGGAGTGATGTAGGGGCTGGAGGAGGTTACAGGGATAGGGAGGGTTGTAGGAGCTGGAGCAGGTTACAGAGATAGGGAGGATTGTAGGGGTTGGAGGAGTTTACAGAGATAGGGAGGGTTGTAGGGGCTGGAGATCATTACAGAGATAGGGAGGGTTGCAGGGGCAGGAGGAGTTTACAGAAATAGTGAGGGTTGCAGGGGCTGGCGGAGGTTACAGAGAAAGGGAGGGTTGTAGGAGCTGGAGAAATTTAAAGAGATGTGGGGCTGTAGGGGATGGTGTAAGTAACAGATGTATGGAGGGTTGTAGGGTTTGGAGGAGTTTACAGAGATAGGGAGGCTTACAGAGGCTGGAGGAGATTACAGAGGAATGGAGCGTTTTAGGGGCTGGAGGAGGTTACAGAGATAGGGAGTGTTGTAGGTGCTTGAGGAGGTTACAGAGACTGGGAGGGATGTAGGGGCTGGAGGAGGTTACAAAGATAGGGTGGGTTGTAGGGGCTCGAGAAGGTAATAGAGATATGGAGGGGTGTAGGTATTGGAGGAGGTTACAGAGAAATGGAGGGTTGCAGGGGCTGGCGGAGGTTACAGAGATAGGAAGGAGTTTAGGGGCTGGAGGAGGTTACAGAGATAGGGAGGGTGGTAGGGGCTGGAGCAGGTTACAGAGACTGGGAGGGATGTAGGGGCTGCAGGAGGTTACAGAGATAATGAAGGTTGTAGGGGCTCGAGAAGGTAACAGAGATATGGGGGGTGTAGGGGCTGGAGGAGGTTACAGAGGAAGGGAGTGTTGTAGGGGCTGGAGGAGGTTACAGAGATAGGGAGGGTTGTAGGGGCTGGAGGAGGTTACAGAGACTGGGAGGAATGTAGGGGCTGGAGGAGGTTACAGAGATAGGGAGGGTTGTAGGGGCTCGAGAAGGTAACAGAGATAGGGAGGGTTGCAGAGGCTGGAGGAGGTTACAGAGAAAGGGAGGGTTGTAGGGTCTTGAGGTAGTTACAGAGATGGGGAGGTTGTAGGGGCTGGAGGAGGTTACAGAGACAGGGAGGGATGTACGGACTGGAGGAGGTTACAGAGACTGGGAGGGATGTAGGTTCTGGAGGAGGTTACAGAGATAGTGAGGGTTGTAGGGGCTCGAGAAGGTTACAGAGATAGGGTGGGTTGTAGTTTCTGGAGGAGGTTACAGAGATAGTGAGGGGTGCAGGAGCTGGAGGAGGTTACAGAGATAGTGAGGGTTGTAGGGGCTGGCCGTGTTTACAGAGATAGGGAGGAGTTTAGGGGCTGGAGGAGGTTACAGAGATAGGGAGAGTTGTAGGGGTTGGAGGAGGTTACAGAGATAGGGAGGGTTGTAGGGGCTCGGGGAGGTTACAGATATAGGGAGGGTTGTAGGGTTTGGAGGAGGTTACAGAGAAAGGGAGGGTTGTAGGGGCTGGAGGAGGTTACAGAGATAGGGAGGGTTGTAGGGTCTGGAGGAGGTTACAGAGATAGGGAGGGTTGTAGGGTCTCGAGGAGGTGACAGAGATAGGGAGGATTGTAGGGGCTGGAGGAGGTTACAGAGATAGGGAGGGTTGAAGGGGCTGGAGGAGGTTACAGGGATAAGGAGGGTTGTATGTTCTGGAGGAAGTTACAGAGATAGGGAGTGTTGAAAGGGCTGGAGGAGGTTACAGAGATAGGGAGGATTGTAGGGTCTGGATGTGGTTACAGATATAGGGAAGGTTGTAGGGGCTGGAGGAGGTTACAGAGATAGGGAGGATTGTAGGGGCTGGAGGAGGTTACAGAGATAGGGAGGGTTGTAGGGGCTGGAGCAGGTTACAGAGACTGGGAGGGATGTAGGGTCTGGAGGAGGTTACAGAGATAGGGAGGGTTGCAGGGACTGGAGGAGGTTACAGAGATAGTGAGGGTTGTAGGGGCTGGCCGTGTTTACAGAGATAGGGAGGAGTTTAGGGGCTGGAGGAGGTTACAGAGATAGGGAGAGTTGTAGGGGTTGGAGGAGGTTACAGAGATAGGGAGGGTTGTAGGGGCTCGGGGAGGTTACAGATATAGGGAGGGTTGTAGGGTTTGGAGGAGGTTACAGAGAAAGGGAGGGTTGTAGGGGCTGGAGGAGGTTACAGAGATAGGGAGGGTTGTAGGGTCTGGAGGAGGTTACAGAGATAGGGAGGGTTGTAGGGGCTGGAGGAGGTTACAGAGATAGGGAGGATTGTAGGGGCTGGAGGAGGTTACAGAGATAGGGAGGGTTGTAGGGGCTGGAGGAGGTTACAGAGATAGGGAGGGTTGTAGGGTCTGGAGGAGGTTACAGAGATAGGGAGGGTTGTAGGGTCTCGAGGAGGTGACAGAGATAGGGAGGATTGTAGGGGCTGGAGGAGGTTACAGAGATAGGGAGGGTTGAAGGGGCTGGAGGAGGTTACAGGGATAAGGAGGGTTGTATGTTCTGGAGGAAGTTACAGAGATAGGGAGGGTTGTAGGGTCTCGAGGAGGTGACAGAGATAGGGAGGATTGTAGGGGCTGGAGGAGGTTACAGAGATAGGGAGGGTTGTAGGGGCTGGAGGAGGTTACAGAGACTGGGAGGGATGTAGTGGCTGGAGGAGGTGACAGCGAAATGGAGGGATGTATGTTCTGGAGAGTTTACAGAGGTAGGGAGCGTTATAGTGGCTGGAGGAGGTTTTAGAGATCGGGAGCGTTGTAGGGGCTGGAGGAGGTTACAGAGATAGGGAAGGTTGTAGGGGCTGGAGGAGGTTACAGAGATAGGGAGTGTTGTAGGCACTGGAGAAGATCACAGAGTTATTGAGGGGTGTAGGGGCTGGAGGAGGTTACAGAGATAGGGAGGGTTGAAGTGGCTGGAGGAGGTTACAGAGATAGGGAGGGTTGTAGGCACTGGAGAAGATCACAGAGATATTGAGGGGTGTAGGGATGGAGGAGGTTACAGAGATAGGGAGGGTTGCACAGGCTGGTGGAGGTTACAGAGATAGGGAGGTTTGTAGGGGCTGGAGGAGGTTTACGAGATAGGGAGGGTTGTAGGGGCTGGAGGAGTTTACAGAGATAGGGAGGGATGTAGGGGACGGAGAAGGTTACAGAGATAGTGTTTGTAGGGTCTGGAGGAGGTTACAGAGAAAGGGCGGGGTGTAGGGGACGGAGGAGGTTACAGAGATAGGGTTTGTAGGGTCTGGAGGAGGTTACAGAGTTAGGGAGGGTTGTAGGAGCTGGAGGAGGTTACAGAGATAGGGTGGGTTGTAGGTGCTGGAGGAGGTTACAGAGATAGGGAGGGTTGTAGGAGCTGGAGGAGGTAACAGAGATAGGGAGAGTTGTAGGGGCTGGAGGAGGTTACAGAGATAGGGAGGGTTGTAGGGGCTGGAAGAGGTTACAGAGATAGGGAGGGTTGTAGGGTCTGGAGGAGGTTACAGAGATAGGGAGGGTTGTAGGGGCTGGAAGAGGTTACAGAGATAGGGAGGGTTGTAGGGGCTGGAGGAGGTTACAGAGATAGGGAGGGGTGTAGGTCCTGGAGGAGGTTACAGAATTAGGGACGGTTGTAGGGCTGGAGGAGGTTACAGAGAGAGGGAGGGTTGTAGGGGCTGGAGGAGGTTACAGAAATAGGGAGAGTTGTAGGGGCTGGATGAAGTTACAGAAATAGGGAGGGTTGTCGGGGCTGGAGGAGGTTACAGAGATAGTGAGGGTTGCAGCGGCTGGAGGAGGTTACAGAGATAGTGAGGGGTGCAGGGGCTGGAGGAGTTTACAGAAATAGGGAGGGTTGCAGGGGCTGGAGGAGGTTACAGAGAAAGGGAGGGTTGTAGGAGCTGGAGAAATTTAAAGAGATGGGGGACTGTAGGGGCTGGTGTAAGTAACAGATGTATGGAGGATTGTAGGGGTTGGAGGAGTTTACAGAGATAGGGAGTGATGTAGGGGCTGGAGGAGGTTACAGGGATAGGGAGGGTTGTAGGAGCTGGAGCAGGTTACAGAGATAGGGAGGATTGTAGGGGTTGGAGGAGTTTACAGAGATAGGGAGGGTTGTAGGGGCTGGAGATCATTACAGAGATAGGGAGGGTTGCAGGGGCTGGAGGAGTTTACAGAAATAGTGAGGGTTGCAGGGGCTGGCGGAGGTTACAGAGAAAGGGAGGGTTGTAGGAGCTGGAGAAATTTAAAGAGATGTGGGGCTGTAGGGGATGGTGTAAGTAACAGATGTATGGAGGGTTGTAGGGTTTGGAGGAGTTTACAGAGATAGGGAGGCTTACAGAGGCTGGAGGAGATTACAGAGGAATGGAGCGTTTTAGGGGCTGGAGGAGGTTACAGAGATAGGGAGTGTTGTAGGTGCTTGAGGAGGTTACAGAGACTGGGAGGGATGTAGGGGCTGGAGGAGGTTACAAAGATAGGGTGGGTTGTAGGGGCTCGAGAAGGTAATAGAGATATGGAGGGGTGTAGGTATTGGAGGAGGTTACAGAGAAATGGAGGGTTGCAGGGGCTGGCGGAGGTTACAGAGATAGGAAGGAGTTTAGGGGCTGGAGGAGGTTACAGAGATAGGGAGGGTGGTAGGGGCTGGAGCAGGTTACAGAGACTGGGAGGGATGTAGGGGCTGCAGGAGGTTACAGAGATAATGAAGGTTGTAGGGGCTCGAGAAGGTAACAGAGATATGGGGGGTGTAGGGGCTGGAGGAGGTTACAGAGGAAGGGAGTGTTGTAGGGGCTGGAGGAGGTTACAGAGATAGGGAGGGTTGTAGGGGCTGGAGGAGGTTACAGAGACTGGGAGGAATGTAGGGGCTGGAGGAGGTTACAGAGATAGGGAGGGTTGTAGGGGCTCGAGAAGGTAACAGAGATAGGGAGGGTTGCAGAGGCTGGAGGAGGTTACAGAGAAAGGGAGGGTTGTAGGGTCTTGAGGTAGTTACAGAGATGGGGAGGTTGTAGGGGCTGGAGGAGGTTACAGAGACAGGGAGGGATGTACGGACTGGAGGAGGTTACAGAGACTGGGAGGGATGTAGGTTCTGGAGGAGGTTACAGAGATAGTGAGGGTTGTAGGGGCTCGAGAAGGTTACAGAGATAGGGTGGGTTGTAGTTTCTGGAGGAGGTTACAGAGATAGTGAGGGGTGCAGGAGCTGGAGGAGGTTACAGAGATAGTGAGGGTTGTAGGGGCTGGCCGTGTTTACAGAGATAGGGAGGAGTTTAGGGGCTGGAGGAGGTTACAGAGATAGGGAGAGTTGTAGGGGTTGGAGGAGGTTACAGAGATAGGGAGGGTTGTAGGGGCTCGGGGAGGTTACAGATATAGGGAGGGTTGTAGGGTTTGGAGGAGGTTACAGAGAAAGGGAGGGTTGTAGGGGCTGGAGGAGGTTACAGAGATAGGGAGGGTTGTAGGGTCTGGAGGAGGTTACAGAGATAGGGAGGGTTGTAGGGTCTCGAGGAGGTGACAGAGATAGGGAGGATTGTAGGGGCTGGAGGAGGTTACAGAGATAGGGAGGGTTGAAGGGGCTGGAGGAGGTTACAGGGATAAGGAGGGTTGTATGTTCTGGAGGAAGTTACAGAGATAGGGAGTGTTGAAAGGGCTGGAGGAGGTTACAGAGATAGGGAGGATTGTAGGGTCTGGATGTGGTTACAGAGATAGGGAAGGTTGTAGGGGCTGGAGGAGGTTACAGAGATAGGGAGGATTGTAGGGGCTGGAGGAGGTTACAGAGATAGGGAGGGTTGTAGGGGCTGGAGCAGGTTACAGAGACTGGGAGGGATGTAGGGGCTGGAGGAGGTTACAGAGATAGGGAGGGTTGCAGGGACTGGAGGAGGTTACAGAGATAGTGAGGGTTGTAGGGGCTGGCCGTGTTTACAGAGATAGGGAGGAGTTTAGGGGCTGGAGGAGGTTACAGAGATAGGGAGAGTTGTAGGGGTTGGAGGAGGTTACAGAGATAGGGAGGGTTGTAGGGGCTCGGGGAGGTTACAGATATAGGGAGGGTTGTAGGGTTTGGAGGAGGTTACAGAGAAAGGGAGGGTTGTAGGGGCTGGAGGAGGTTACAGAGATAGGGAGGGTTGTAGGGTCTGGAGGAGGTTACAGAGATAGGGAGGGTTGTAGGGGCTGGAGGAGGTTACAGAGATAGGGAGGATTGTAGGGGCTGGAGGAGGTTACAGAGATAGGGAGGGTTGTAGGGGCTGGAGGAGGTTACAGAGATAGGGAGGGTTGTAGGGTCTGGAGGAGGTTACAGAGATAGGGAGGGTTGTAGGGTCTCGAGGAGGTGACAGAGATAGGGAGGATTGTAGGGGCTGGAGGAGGTTACAGAGATAGGGAGGGTTGAAGGGGCTGGAGGAGGTTACAGGGATAAGGAGGGTTGTATGTTCTGGAGGAAGTTACAGAGATAGGGAGGGTTGTAGGGTCTCGAGGAGGTGACAGAGATAGGGAGGATTGTAGGGGCTGGAGGAGGTTACAGAGATAGGGAGGGTTGTAGTGGCTGGAGGAGGTGACAGCGAAATGGAGGGATGTATGTTCTGGAGAGTTTACAGAGGTAGGGAGCGTTATAGTGGCTGGAGGAGGTTTTAGAGATCGGGAGCGTTGTAGGGGCTGGAGGAGGTTACAGAGATAGGGAAGGTTGTAGGGGCTGGAGGAGGTTACAGAGATAGGGAGTGTTGTAGGCACTGGAGAAGATCACAGAGTTATTGAGGGGTGTAGGGGCTGGAGGAGGTTACAGAGATAGGGAGGGTTGAAGTGGCTGGAGGAGGTTACAGAGATAGGGAGGGTTGTAGGCACTGGAGAAGATCACAGAGATATTGAGGGGTGTAGGGATGGAGGAGGTTACAGAGATAGGGAGGGTTGCACAGGCTGGTGGAGGTTACAGAGATAGGGAGGTTTGTAGGGGCTGGAGGAGGTTACAGAGATAGGGAGGGTTGTAGGGGCTGGAGGAGTTTACAGAGATAGGGAGGGATGTAGGGGACGGAGAAGGTTACAGAGATAGTGTTTGTAGGGTCTGGAGGAGGTTACAGAGAAAGGGCGGGGTGTAGGGGACGGAGGAGGTTACAGAGATAGGGTTTGTAGGGTCTGGAGGAGGTTACAGAGTTAGGGAGGGTTGTAGGAGCTGGAGGAGGTTACAGAGATAGGGTGGGTTGTAGGTGCTGGAGGAGGTTACAGAGATAGGGAGGGTTGTAGGAGCTGGAGGAGGTAACAGAGATAGGGAGAGTTGTAGGGGCTGGAGGAGGTTACAGAGATAGGGAGGGTTGTAGGGGCTGGAAGAGGTTACAGAGATAGGGAGGGTTGTAGGGTCTGGAGGAGGTTACAGAGATAGGGAGGGTTGTAGGGGCTGGAAGAGGTTACAGAGATAGGGAGGGTTGTAGGGGCTGGAGGAGGTTACAGAGATAGGGAGGGGTGTAGGTCCTGGAGGAGGTTACAGAATTAGGGACGGTTGTAGGGCTGGAGGAGGTTACAGAGAGAGGGAGGGTTGTAGGGGCTGGAGGAGGTTACAGAAATAGGGAGAGTTGTAGGGGCTGGATGAAGTTACAGAAATAGGGAGGGTTGTCGGGGCTGGAGGAGGTTACAGAGATAGTGAGGGTTGCAGCGGCTGGAGGAGGTTACAGAGATAGTGAGGGGTGCAGGGGCTGGAGGAGTTTACAGAAATAGGGAGGGTTGCAGGGGCTGGAGGAGGTTACAGAGAAAGGGAGGGTTGTAGGAGCTGGAGAAATTTAAAGAGATGGGGGACTGTAGGGGCTGGTGTAAGTAACAGATGTATGGAGGATTGTAGGGGTTGGAGGAGTTTACAGAGATAGGGAGTGATGTAGGGGCTGAAGGAGGTTACAGGGATAGGGAGGGTTGTAGGAGCTGGAGCAGGTTACAGAGATAGGGAGGATTGTAGGGGTTGGAGGAGTTTACAGAGATAGGGAGGGTTGTAGGGGCTGGAGATCATTACAGAGATAGGGAGGGTTGCAGGGGCTGGAGGAGTTTACAGAAATAGTGAGGGTTGCAGGGGCTGGCGGAGGTTACAGAGAAAGGGAGGGTTGTAGGAGCTGGAGAAATTTAAAGAGATGTGGGGCTGTAGGGGATGGTGTAAGTAACAGATGTATGGAGGGTTGTAGGGTTTGGAGGAGTTTACAGAGATAGGGAGGCTTACAGAGGCTGGAGGAGATTACAGAGGAATGGAGCGTTTTAGGGGCTGGAGGAGGTTACAGAGATAGGGAGTGTTGTAGGTGCTTGAGGAGGTTACAGAGACTGGGAGGGATGTAGGGGCTGGAGGAGGTTACAAAGATAGGGTGGGTTGTAGGGGCTCGAGAAGGTAATAGAGATATGGAGGGGTGTAGGTATTGGAGGAGGTTACAGAGAAATGGAGGGTTGCAGGGGCTGGCGGAGGTTACAGAGATAGGAAGGAGTTTAGGGGCTGGAGGAGGTTACAGAGATAGGGAGGGTGGTAGGGGCTGGAGCAGGTTACAGAGACTGGGAGGGATGTAGGGGCTGCAGGAGGTTACAGAGATAATGAAGGTTGTAGGGGCTCGAGAAGGTAACAGAGATATGGGGGGTGTAGGGGCTGGAGGAGGTTACAGAGGAAGGGAGTGTTGTAGGGGCTGGAGGAGGTTACAGAGATAGGGAGGGTTGTAGGGGCTGGAGGAGGTTACAGAGACTGGGAGGAATGTAGGGGCTGGAGGAGGTTACAGAGATAGGGAGGGTTGTAGGGGCTCGAGAAGGTAACAGAGATAGGGAGGGTTGCAGAGGCTGGAGGAGGTTACAGAGAAAGGGAGGGTTGTAGGGTCTTGAGGTAGTTACAGAGATGGGGAGGTTGTAGGGGCTGGAGGAGGTTACAGAGACAGGGAGGGATGTACGGACTGGAGGAGGTTACAGAGACTGGGAGGGATGTAGGTTCTGGAGGAGGTTACAGAGATAGTGAGGGTTGTAGGGGCTCGAGAAGGTTACAGAGATAGGGTGGGTTGTAGTTTCTGGAGGAGGTTACAGAGATAGTGAGGGGTGCAGGAGCTGGAGGAGGTTACAGAGATAGTGAGGGTTGTAGGGGCTGGCCGTGTTTACAGAGATAGGGAGGAGTTTAGGGGCTGGAGGAGGTTACAGAGATAGGGAGAGTTGTAGGGGTTGGAGGAGGTTACAGAGATAGGGAGGGTTGTAGGGGCTCGGGGAGGTTACAGATATAGGGAGGGTTGTAGGGTTTGGAGGAGGTTACAGAGAAAGGGAGGGTTGTAGGGGCTGGAGGAGGTTACAGAGATAGGGAGGGTTGTAGGGTCTGGAGGAGGTTACAGAGATAGGGAGGGTTGTAGGGTCTCGAGGAGGTGACAGAGATAGGGAGGATTGTAGGGGCTGGAGGAGGTTACAGAGATAGGGAGGGTTGAAGGGGCTGGAGGAGGTTACAGGGATAAGGAGGGTTGTATGTTCTGGAGGAAGTTACAGAGATAGGGAGTGTTGAAAGGGCTGGAGGAGGTTACAGAGATAGGGAGGATTGTAGGGTCTGGATGTGGTTACAGAGATAGGGAAGGTTGTAGGGGCTGGAGGAGGTTACAGAGATAGGGAGGATTGTAGGGGCTGGAGGAGGTTACAGAGATAGGGAGGGTTGTAGGGGCTGGAGCAGGTTACAGAGACTGGGAGGGATGTAGGGGCTGGAGGAGGTTACAGAGATAGGGAGGGTTGCAGGGACTGGAGGAGGTTACAGAGATAGTGAGGGTTGTAGGGGCTGGCCGTGTTTACAGAGATAGGGAGGAGTTTAGGGGCTGGAGGAGGTTACAGAAATAGGGAGAGTTGTAGGGGTTGGAGGAGGTTACAGAGATAGGGAGGGTTGTAGGGGCTCGGGGAGGTTACAGATATAGGGAGGGTTGTAGGGTTTGGAGGAGGTTACAGAGAAAGGGAGGGTTGTAGGGGCTGGAGGAGGTTACAGAGATAGGGAGGGTTGTAGGGTCTGGAGGAGGTTACAGAGATAGGGAGGGTTGTAGGGGCTGGAGGAGGTTACAGAGATAGGGAGGATTGTAGGGGCTGGAGGAGGTTACAGAGATAGGGAGGGTTGTAGGGGCTGGAGGAGGTTACAGAGATAGGGAGGGTTGTAGGGTCTGGAGGAGGTTACAGAGATAGGGAGGGTTGTAGGGTCTCGAGGAGGTGACAGAGATAGGGAGGATTGTAGGGGCTGGAGGAGGTTACAGAGATAGGGAGGGTTGAAGGGGCTGGAGGAGGTTACAGGGATAAGGAGGGTTGTATGTTCTGGAGGAAGTTACAGAGATAGGGAGGGTTGTAGGGTCTCGAGGAGGTGACAGAGATAGGGAGGATTGTAGGGGCTGGAGGAGGTTACAGAGATAGGGAGGGTTGTAGGGGCTGGAGGAGGTTACAGAGACTGGGAGGGATGTAGTGGCTGGAGGAGGTGACAGCGAAATGGAGGGATGTATGTTCTGGAGAGTTTACAGAGGTAGGGAGCGTTATAGTGGCTGGAGGAGGTTTTAGAGATCGGGAGCGTTGTAGGGGCTGGAGGAGGTTACAGAGATAGGGAAGGTTGTAGGGGCTGGAGGAGGTTACAGAGATAGGGAGTGTTGTAGGCACTGGAGAAGATCACAGAGTTATTGAGGGGTGTAGGGGCTGGAGGAGGTTACAGAGATAGGGAGGGTTGAAGTGGCTGGAGGAGGTTACAGAGATAGGGAGGGTTGTAGGCACTGGAGAAGATCACAGAGATATTGAGGGGTGTAGGGATGGAGGAGGTTACAGAGATAGGGAGGGTTGCACAGGCTGGTGGAGGTTACAGAGATAGGGAGGTTTGTAGGGGCTGGAGGAGGTTACAGAGATAGGGAGGGTTGTAGGGGCTGGAGGAGTTTACAGAGATAGGGAGGGATGTAGGGGACGGAGAAGGTTACAGAGATAGTGTTTGTAGGGTCTGGAGGAGGTTACAGAGAAAGGGCGGGGTGTAGGGGACGGAGGAGGTTACAGAGATAGGGTTTGTAGGGTCTGGAGGAGGTTACAGAGTTAGGGAGGGTTTTAGGAGCTGGAGGAGGTTACAGAGATAGGGTGGGTTGTAGGTGCTGGAGGAGGTTACAGAGATAGGGAGGGTTGTAGGAGCTGGAGGAGGTAACAGAGATAGGGAGAGTTGTAGGGGCTGGAGGAGGTTACAGAGATAGGGAGGGTTGTAGGGGCTGGAAGAGGTTACAGAGATAGGGAGGGTTGTAGGGTCTGGAGGAGGTTACAGAGATAGGGAGGGTTGTAGGGGCTGGAAGAGGTTACAGAGATAGGGAGGGTTGTAGGGGCTGGAGGAGGTTACAGAGATAGGGAGGGGTGTAGGTCCTGGAGGAGGTTACAGAATTAGGGACGGTTGTAGGGCTGGAGGAGGTTACAGAGAGAGGGAGGGTTGTAGGGGCTGGAGGAGGTTACAGAAATAGGGAGAGTTGTAGGGGCTGGATGAAGTTACAGAAATAGGGAGGGTTGTCGGGGCTGGAGGAGGTTACAGAGATAGTGAGGGTTGCAGCGGCTGGAGGAGGTTACAGAGATAGTGAGGGGTGCAGGGGCTGGAGGAGTTTACAGAAATAGGGAGGGTTGCAGGGGCTGGAGGAGGTTACAGAGAAAGGGAGGGTTGTAGGAGCTGGAGAAATTTAAAGAGATGGGGGACTGTAGGGGCTGGTGTAAGTAACAGATGTATGGAGGATTGTAGGGGTTGGAGGAGTTTACAGAGATAGGGAGTGATGTAGGGGCTGGAGGAGGTTACAGGGATAGGGAGGGTTGTAGGAGCTGGAGCAGGTTACAGAGATAGGGAGGATTGTAGGGGTTGGAGGAGTTTACAGAGATAGGGAGGGTTGTAGGGGCTGGAGATCATTACAGAGATAGGGAGGGTTGCAGGGGCTGGAGGAGTTTACAGAAATAGTGAGGGTTGCAGGGGCTGGCGGAGGTTACAGAGAAAGGGAGGGTTGTAGGAGCTGGAGAAATTTAAAGAGATGTGGGGCTGTAGGGGATGGTGTAAGTAACAGATGTATGGAGGGTTGTAGGGTTTGGAGGAGTTTACAGAGATAGGGAGGCTTACAGAGGCTGGAGGAGATTACAGAGGAATGGAGCGTTTTAGGGGCTGGAGGAGGTTACAGAGATAGGGAGTGTTGTAGGTGCTTGAGGAGGTTACAGAGACTGGGAGGGATGTAGGGGCTGGAGGAGGTTACAAAGATAGGGTGGGTTGTAGGGGCTCGAGAAGGTAATAGAGATATGGAGGGGTGTAGGTATTGGAGGAGGTTACAGAGAAATGGAGGGTTGCAGGGGCTGGCGGAGGTTACAGAGATAGGAAGGAGTTTAGGGGCTGGAGGAGGTTACAGAGATAGGGAGGGTGGTAGGGGCTGGAGCAGGTTACAGAGACTGGGAGGGATGTAGGGGCTGCAGGAGGTTACAGAGATAATGAAGGTTGTAGGGGCTCGAGAAGGTAACAGAGATATGGGGGGTGTAGGGGCTGGAGGAGGTTACAGAGGAAGGGAGTGTTGTAGGGGCTGGAGGAGGTTACAGAGATAGGGAGGGTTGTAGGGGCTGGAGGAGGTTACAGAGACTGGGAGGAATGTAGGGGCTGGAGGAGGTTACAGAGATAGGGAGGGTTGTAGGGGCTCGAGAAGGTAACAGAGATAGGGAGGGTTGCAGAGGCTGGAGGAGGTTACAGAGAAAGGGAGGGTTGTAGGGTCTTGAGGTAGTTACAGAGATGGGGAGGTTGTAGGGGCTGGAGGAGGTTACAGAGACAGGGAGGGATGTACGGACTGGAGGAGGTTACAGAGACTGGGAGGGATGTAGGTTCTGGAGGAGGTTACAGAGATAGTGAGGGTTGTAGGGGCTCGAGAAGGTTACAGAGATAGGGTGGGTTGTAGTTTCTGGAGGAGGTTACAGAGATAGTGAGGGGTGCAGGAGCTGGAGGAGGTTACAGAGATAGTGAGGGTTGTAGGGGCTGGCCGTGTTTACAGAGATAGGGAGGAGTTTAGGGGCTGGAGGAGGTTACAGAGATAGGGAGAGTTGTAGGGGTTGGAGGAGGTTACAGAGATAGGGAGGGTTGTAGGGGCTCGGGGAGGTTACAGATATAGGGAGGGTTGTAGGGTTTGGAGGAGGTTACAGAGAAAGGGAGGGTTGTAGGGGCTGGAGGAGGTTACAGAGATAGGGAGGGTTGTAGGGTCTGGAGGAGGTTACAGAGATAGGGAGGGTTGTAGGGTCTCGAGGAGGTGACAGAGATAGGGAGGATTGTAGGGGCTGGAGGAGGTTACAGAGATAGGGAGGGTTGAAGGGGCTGGAGGAGGTTACAGGGATAAGGAGGGTTGTATGTTCTGGAGGAAGTTACAGAGATAGGGAGTGTTGAAAGGGCTGGAGGAGGTTACAGAGATAGGGAGGATTGTAGGGTCTGGATGTGGTTACAGAGATAGGGAAGGTTGTAGGGGCTGGAGGAGGTTACAGAGATAGGGAGGATTGTAGGGGCTGGAGGAGGTTACAGAGATAGGGAGGGTTGTAGGGGCTGGAGCAGGTTACAGAGACTGGGAGGGATGTAGGGGCTGGAGGAGGTTACAGAGATAGGGAGGTTTGCAGGGACTGGAGGAGGTTACAGAGATAGTGAGGGGTGCAGGAGCTGGAGGAGGTTACAGAGATAGTGAGGGTTGTAGGGGCTGGCCGTGTTTACAGAGATAGGGAGGAGTTTAGGGGCTGGAGGAGGTTACAGAGATAGGGAGAGTTGTAGGGGTTGGAGGAGGTTACAGAGATAGGGAGGGTTGTAGGGGCTCGGGGAGGTTACAGATATAGGGAGGGTTGTAGGGTTTGGAGGAGGTTACAGAGAAAGGGAGGGTTGTAGGGGCTGGAGGAGGTTACAGAGATAGGGAGGGTTGTAGGGTCTGGAGGAGGTTACAGAGATAGGGAGGGTTGTAGGGTCTCGAGGAGGTTACAGAGATAGGGAGGATTGTAGGGGCTGGAGGAGGTTACAGAGATAGGGAGGGTTGAAGGGGCTGGAGGAGGTTACAGGGATAAGGAGGGTTGTATGTTCTGGAGGAAGTTACAGAGATAGGGAGGGTTGTAGGGTCTCGAGGAGGTGACAGAGATAGGGAGGATTGTAGGGGCTGGAGGAGGTTACAGAGATAGGGAGGGTTGTAGGGGCTGGAGGAGGTTACAGAGACTGGGAGGGATGTAGTGGCTGGAGGAGGTGACAGCGAAATGGAGGGATGTATGTTCTGGAGAGTTTACAGAGGTAGGGAGCGTTATAGTGGCTGGAGGAGGTTTTAGAGATATGGAGCGTTGTAGGGGCTGGAGGAGGTTACAGAGATAGGGAAGGTTGTAGGGGCTGGAGGAGGTTACAGAGATAGGGAGTGTTGTAGGCACTGGAGAAGATCACAGAGTTATTGAGGGGTGTAGGGGCTGGAGGAGGTTACAGAGATAGGGAGGGTTGAAGTGGCTGGAGGAGGTTACAGAGATAGGGAGGGTTGTAGGCACTGGAGAAGATCACAGAGATATTGAGGGGTTTAGGGATGGAGGAGGTTACAGAGATAGGGAGGGTTGCACAGGCTGGTGGAGGTTACAGAGATAGGGAGGTTTGTAGGGGCTGGAGGAGGTTTACGAGATAGGGAGGGTTGTAGGGGCTGGAGGAGGTTACAGAGATAGGGAGGGATGTAGGGGACGGAGAAGGTTACAGAGATAGTGTTTGTAGGGTCTGGAGGAGGTTACAGAGAAAGGGCGGGGTGTAGGGGACGGAGGAGGTTACAGAGATAGGGTTTGTAGGGTCTGGAGGAGGTTACAGAGTTAGGGAGGGTTGTAGGAGCTGGAGGAGGTTACAGAGATAGGGTGGGTTGTAGGTGCTGGAGGAGGTTACAGAGATAGGGAGGGTTGTAGGAGCTGGAGGAGGTAACAGAGATAGGGAGAGTTGTAGGGGCTGGAGGAGGTTACAGAGATAGGGAGGGTTGTAGGGGCTGGAAGAGGTTACAGAGATAGGGAGGGTTGTAGGGTCTGGAGGAGGTTACAGAGATAGGGAGGGTTGTAGGGGCTGGAAGAGGTTACAGAGATAGGGAGGGTTGTAGGGGCTGGAGGAGGTTACAGAGATAGGGAGGGGTGTAGGTCCTGGAGGAGGTTACAGAATTAGGGACGGTTGTAGGGCTGGAGGAGGTTACAGAGAGAGGGAGGGTTGTAGGGGCTGGAGGAGGTTACAGAAATAGGGAGAGTTGTAGGGGCTGGATGAAGTTACAGAAATAGGGAGGGTTGTAGGGGCTGGAGGAGATTACAGAGATAGTGAGGGTTGCAGCGGCTGGAGGAGGTTACAGAGATAGTGAGGGGTGCAGGGGCTGGAGGAGTTTACAGAAATAGGGAGGGTTGCAGGGGCTGGAGGAGGTTACAGAGAAAGGGAGGGTTGTAGGAGCTGGAGAAATTTAAAGAGATGGGGGACTGTAGGGGCTGGTGTAAGTAACAGATGTATGGAGGATTGTAGGGGTTGGAGGAGTTTACAGAGATAGGGAGTGATGTAGGGGCTGGAGGAGGTTACAGGGATAGGGAGGATTGTAGGGGTTGGAGGAGTTTACAGAGATAGGGAGGGTTGTAGGGGCTGGAGATCATTACAGAGATAGGGAGGGTTGCAGGGGCTGGAGGAGTTTACAGAAATAGTGAGGGTTGCAGGGGCTGGCGGAGGTTACAGAGAAAGGGAGGGTTGTAGGAGCTGGAGAAATTTAAAGAGCTGTGGGGCTGTAGGGGATGGTGTAAGTAACAGATGTATGGAGGGTTGTAGGGTTTGGAGGAGTTTACAGAGATAGGGAGGCTTACAGAGGCTGGAGGAGATTACAGAGGAATGGAGCGTTTTAGGGGCTGGAGGAGGTTACAGAGATAGGGAGTGTTGTAGGGGCTAGATGAGGTTACATACATAGGGAGGGTTGTAGGTGCTTGAGGAGGTTACAGAGACTGGGAGGGATGTAGGGGCTGGAGGAGTTTACAAAGATAGGGTGGGTTGTAGGGGCTCGAGAAGGTAATAGAGATATGGAGGGGTGTAGGTATTGGAGGAGGTTACAGAGAAATGGAGGGTTGCAGGGGCTGGCGGAGGTTACAGAGATAGGAAGGAGTTTAGGGGCTGGAGGAGGTTACAGAGATAGGGAGGGTGGTAGGGGCTGGAGCAGGTTACAGAGACTGGGAGGGATGTAGGGGCTGCAGGAGGTTACAGAGATAATGAAGGTTGTAGGGGCTCGAGAAGGTAACAGAGATATGGGGGGTGTAGGGGCTGGAGGAGGTTACAGAGGAAGGGAGTGTTGTAGGGGCTGGAGGAGGTTACAGAGATAGGGAGGGTTGTAGGGGCTGGAGGAGGTTACAGAGACTGGGAGGAATGTAGGGGCTGGAGGAGGTTACAGAGATAGGGAGGGTTGTAGGGGCTCGAGAAGGTAACAGAGATAGGGAGGGTTGCAGAGGCTGCAGGAGGTTACAGAGAAAGGGAGGGTTGTAGGGTCTTGAGGTAGTTACAGAGATGGGGAGGTTGTAGGGGCTGGAGGAGGTTACAGAGACAGGGAGGGATGTACGGACTGCAGGAGGTTACAGAGACTGGGAGGGATGTGGGTTCTGGAGGAGGTTACAGAGATAGTGAGGGTTGTAGGGGCTCGAGAAGGTTACAGAGATAGGGTGGGTTGTAGTTTCTGGAGGAGGTTACAGAGATAGTGAGGGGTGCAGGAGCTGGAGGAGGTTACAGAGATAGTGAGGGTTGTAGGGGCTGGCCGTGTTTACAGAGATAGGGAGGAGTTTAGGGGCTGGAGGAGGTTACAGAGATAGGGAGAGTTGTAGGGGTTGGAGGAGGTTACAGAGATAGGGAGGGTTGTAGGGGCTCGGGGAGGTTACAGATATAGGGAGGGTTGTAGGGTTTGGAGGAGGTTACAGAGAAAGGGAGGGTTGTAGGGGCTGGAGGAGGTTACAGAGATAGGGAGGGTTGTAGGGTCTGGAGGAGGTTACAGAGATAGGGAGGGTTGTAGGGTCTCGAGGAGGTGACAGAGATAGGGAGGATTGTAGGGGCTGGAGGAGGTTACAGAGATAGGGAGGGTTGAAGGGGCTGGAGGAGGTTACAGGGATAAGGAGGGTTGTATGTTCTGGAGGAAGTTACAGAGATAGGGAGTGTTGAAAGGGCTGGAGGAGGTTACAGAGATAGGGAGGATTGTAGGGTCTGGAGGTGGTTACAGAGATAGGGAGGGTTGTAGGGGCTGGAGGAGGTTACAGAGATAAGGAGGATTGTAGGGGCTGAAGGAGGTTACAGAGATAGGGAGGGTTGTAGGGGCTGGAGGAGGTTACAGAGACTGGGAGGGATGTAGTGGCTGGAGGAGGTGACAGCGAAATGGAGGGATGTATGTTCTGGAGAGTTTACAGAGGTAGGGAGCGTTATAGTGGCTGGAGGAGGTTTTAGAGATCGGGAGCGTTGTAGGGGCTGGAGGAGGTTACAGAGATAGGGAAGGTTGTAGGGGCTGGAGGAGGTTACAGAGATAGGGAGTGTTGTAGGCACTGGAGAAGATCACAGAGTTATTGAGGGGTGTAGGGGCTGGAGGAGGTTACAGAGATAGGGAGGGTTGAAGTGGCTGGAGGAGGTTACAGAGATAGGGAGGGTTGTAGGCACTGGAGAAGATCACAGAGATATTGAGAGGTGTAGGGATGGAGGAGGTTACAGAGATAGGGAGGGTTGCACAGGCTGGTGGAGGTTACAGAGATAGGGAGGTTTGTAGGGGCTGGAGGAGGTTACAGAGATAGGGAGGGTTGTAGGGGCTGGAGGAGGTTACAGAGATAGGGAGGGATGTAGGGGACGGAGGAGGTTACAGAGATAGGGTTTGTAGGGTCTGGAGGAGGTTACAGAGTTAGGGAGGGTTGTAGGAGCTGGAGGAGGTTACAGAGATAGGGTGGGTTGTAGGTGCTGGAGGAGGTTACAGAGATAGGGAGGGTTGTAGGAGCTGGAGGAGGTAACAGAGATAGGGAGAGTTGTAGGGGCTGGAGGAGGTTACAGAGATAGGGAGGGTTGTAGGGGCTGGAAGAGGTTACAGAGATAGGGAGGGTTGTAGGGTCTGGAGGAGGTTACAGAGATAGGGAGGGTTGTAGGGGCTGGAAGAGGTTACAGAGATAGGGAGGGTTGTAGGGGCTGGAGGAGGTTACAGAGATAGGGAGGGGTGTAGGTCCTGGAGGAGGTTACAGAATTAGGGACGGTTGTAGGGCTGGAGGAGGTTACAGAGAGAGGGAGGGTTGTAGGGGCTGGGGAGGTTACAGAAATAGGGAGAGTTGTAGGGGCTGGATGAAGTTACAGAAATAGGGAGGGTTGTAGGGGCTGGAGGAGGTTACAGAGATAGTGAGGGTTGCAGCGGCTGGAGGAGGTTACAGAGATAGTGAGGGGTGCAGGGGCTGGAGGAGTTTACAGAAATAGGGAGGGTTGCAGGGGCTGGAGGAGGTTACAGAGAAAGGGAGGGTTGTAGGAGCTGGAGAAATTTAAAGAGATGGGGGACTGTAGGGGCTGGTGTAAGTAACAGATGTATGGAGGATTGTAGGGGTTGGAGGAGTTTACAGAGATAGGGAGTGATGTAGGGGCTGGAGGAGGTTACAGGGATAGGGAGGGTTGTAGGAGCTGGAGGAGGTTACAGAGATAGGGAGGATTGTAGGGGTTGGAGGAGTTTACAGAGATAGGGAGGGTTGTAGGGGCTGGAGATCATTACAGAGATAGGGAGGGTTGCAGGGGCTGGAGGAGTTTACAGAAATAGTGAGGGTTGCAGGGGCTGGCGGAGGTTACAGAGAAAGGGAGGGTTGTAGGAGCTGGAGAAATTTAAAGAGATGTGGGGCTGTAGGGGATGGTGTAAGTAACAGATGTATGGAGGGTTGTAGGGTTTGGAGGAGTTTACAGAGATAGGGAGGCTTACAGAGGCTGGAGGAGATTACAGAGGAATGGAGCGTTTAAGGGGCTGGAGGAGGTTACAGAGATAGGGAGTGTTGTAGGGGCTAGATGAGGTTACATACATAGGGAGGGTTGTAGGTGCTTGAGGAGGTTACAGAGACTGGGAGGGATGTAGGGGCTGGAGGAGGTTACAAAGATAGGGTGGGTTGTAGGGGCTCGAGAAGGTAATAGAGATATGGAGGGGTGTAGGTATTGGAGGAGGTTACAGAGAAATGGAGGGTTGCAGGGGCTGGCGGAGGTTACAGAGATAGGAAGGAGTTTAGGGGCTGGAGGAGGTTACAGAGATAGGGAGGGTGGTAGGGGCTGGAGCAGGTTACAGAGACTGGGAGGGATGTAGGGGCTGCAGGAGGTTACAGAGATAATGAAGGTTGTAGGGGCTCGAGAAGGTAACAGAGATATGGGGGGTGTAGGGGCTGGAGGAGGTTACAGAGGAAGGGAGTGTTGTAGGGGCTGGAGGAGGTTACAGAGATAGGGAGGGTTGTAGGGGCTGGAGGAGGTTACAGAGACTGGGAGGAATGTAGGGGCTGGAGGAGGTTACAGAGATAGGGAGGGTTGTAGGGGCTCGAGAAGGTAACAGAGATAGGGAGGGTTGCAGAGGCTGGAGGAGGTTACAGAGAAAGGGAGGGTTGTAGGGTCTTGAGGTAGTTACAGAGATGGGGAGGTTGTAGGGGCTGGAGGAGGTTACAGAGACAGGGAGGGATGTACGGACTGGAGGAGGTTACAGAGATTGGGAGGGATGTAGGGTCTGGAGGAGGTTACAGAGATAGTGAGGGTTGTAGGGGCTCGAGAAGGTTACAGAGATAGGGTGGGTTGTAGTTTCTGGAGGAGGTTACAGAGATAGTGAGGGGTGCAGGAGCTGGAGGAGGTTACAGAGATAGTGAGGGTTGTAGGGGCTGGCCGTGTTTACAGAGATAGGGAGGAGTTTAGGGGCTGGAGGAGGTTACAGAGATAGGGAGAGTTGTAGGGGTTGGAGGAGGTTACAGAGATAGGGAGGGTTGTAGGGGCTCGGGGAGGTTACAGATATAGGGAGGGTTGTAGGGTTTGGAGGAGGTTACAGAGAAAGGGAGGGTTGTAGGGACTGGAGGAGGTTACAGAGATAGGGAGGGTTGTAGGGTCTGGAGGAGGTTACAGAGATAGGGAGGATTGTAGGGGCTGGAGGAGGTTACAGAGATAGGGAGGGTTGAAGGGGCTGGAGGAGGTTACAGGGATAAGGAGGGTTGTATGTTCTGGAGGAAGTTACAGAGATAGGGAGTGTTGAAAGGGCTGGAGTAGGTTACAGAGATAGGGAGGATTGTAGGGTCTGGAGGTGGTTACAGAGATAGGGAGGGTTGTAGGGGCTGGAGGAGTTACAGAGATAGGGAGGATTGTAGGGGCTGGAGGAGGTTACAGAGATAGGGAGGGTTGTAGGGGCTGGAGCAGGTTACAGAGACTGGGAGGGATGTAGGGGCTGGAGGAGGTTACAGAGATAGGGAGGGTTGCAGGGACTGGAGGAGGTTACAGAGATAGTGAGGGGTGCAGGAGCTGGTGGAGGTTACAGAGATAGTGAGGGTTGTAGGGGCTGGCCGTGTTTACAGAGATAGGGAGGAGTTTTGGGGCTGGAGGAGGTTACAGAGATAGGGAGAGTTGTAGGGGTTGGAGGAGGTTACAGAGATAGGGAGGGTTGTAGGGGCTCGGGGAGGTTACAGATATAGGGAGGGTTGTAGGGTTTGGAGGAGGTTACAGAGATAGGGAGTGTTGAAAGGGCTGGAGGAGGTTACAGAGATAGGGAGGATTGTAGGGTCTGGAGGAGGTTACAGAGACTGGGAGGGATGTAGTGGCTGGAGGAGGTGACAGCGAAATGGAGGGATGTATGTTCTGGAGAGTTTACAGAGGTAGGGAGCGTTATAGTGGCTGGAGGAGGTTTTAGAGATCGGGAGCGTTGTAGGGGCTGGAGGAGGTTACAGAGATAGGGAAGGTTGTAGGGGCTGGAGGAGGTTACAGAGATAGGGAGTGTTGTAGGCACTGGAGAAGATCACAGAGTTATTGAGGGGTGTAGGGGCTGGAGGAGGTTACAGAGATAGGGAGGGTTGAAGTGGCTGGAGGAGGTTACAGAGATAGGGAGGGTTGTAGGCACTGGAGAAGATCACAGAGATATTGAGAGGTGTAGGGATGGAGGAGGTTACAGAGATAGGGAGGGTTGCACAGGCTGGTGGAGGTTACAGAGATAGGGAGGTTTGTAGGGGCTGGAGGAGGTTACAGAGATAGGGAGGGTTGTAGGGGCTGGAGGAGGTTACAGAGATAGGGAGGGATGTAGGGGACGGAGGAGGTTACAGAGATAGGGTTTGTAGGGTCTGGAGGAGGTTACAGAGTTAGGGAGGGTTGTAGGAGCTGGAGGAGGTTACAGAGATAGGGTGGGTTGTAGGTGCTGGAGGAGGTTACAGAGATAGGGAGGGTTGTAGGAGCTGGAGGAGGTAACAGAGATAGGGAGAGTTGTAGGGGCTGGATGAAGTTACAGAAATAGGGAGGGTTGTAGGGGCTGGAGGAGGTTACAGAGATAGTGAGGGTTGCAGCGGCTGGAGGAGGTTACAGAGATAGTGAGGGGTGCAGGGGCTGGAGGAGTTTACAGAAATAGGGAGAGTTGCAGGGGCTGGAGGAGGTTACAGAGAAAGGGAGGGTTGTAGGAGCTGGAGAAATTTAAAGAGATGGGGGACTGTAGGGGCTGGTGTAAGTAACAGATGTATGGAGGATTGTAGGGGTTGGAGGAGTTTACAGAGATAGGGAGTGATGTAGGGGCTGGAGGAGGTTACAGGGATAGGGAGGGTTGTAGGAGCTGGAGGAGGTTACAGAGATAGGGAGGATTGTAGGGGTTGGAGGAGTTTACAGAGATAGGGAGGGTTGTAGGGGCTGGAGATCATTACAGAGATAGGGAGGGTTGCAGGGGCTGGAGGAGTTTACAGAAATAGTGAGGGTTGCAGGGGCTGGCGGAGGTTACAGAGAAAGGGAGGGTTGTAGGAGCTGGAGAAATTTAAAGAGATGTGGGGCTGTAGGGGATGGTGTAAGTAACAGATGTATGGAGGGTTGTAGGGTTTGGAGGAGTTTACAGAGATAGGGAGGCTTACAGAGGCTGGAGGAGATTACAGAGGAATGGAGCGTTTAAGGGGCTGGAGGAGGTTACAGAGATAGGGAGTGTTGTAGGTGCTTGATGAGGTTACATACATAGGGAGGGTTGTAGGTGCTTGAGGAGGTTACAGAGACTGGGAGGGATGTAGGGGCTGGAGGAGGTTACAGATATAGGGAGGGTTGTAGGGTTTGGAGGAGGTTACAGAGATAGGGAGTGTTGAAAGGGCTGGAGGAGGTTACAGAGATAGGGAGGATTGTAGGGTCTGGAGGTGGTTACAGAGATAGGGAGGGTTGTAGGGGCTGGAGGAGGTTACAGAGATAGGGAGGATTGTAGGGGCTGGAGGAGGTTACAGAGATAGGGAGGGTTGTAGGGGCTGGAGGAGGTTACAGAGACTGGGAGGGATGTAGTGGCTGGAGGAGGTGACAGCGAAATGGAGGGATGTATGTTCTGGAGAGTTTACAGAGGTAGGGAGCGTTATAGTGGCTGGAGGAGGTTTTAGAGATCGGGAGCGTTGTAGGGGCTGGAGGAGGTTACAGAGATAGGGAAGGTTGTAGGGGCTGGAGGAGGTTACAGAGATAGGGAGTGTTGTAGGCACTGGAGAAGATCACAGAGTTATTGAGGGGTGTAGGGGCTGGAGGAGGTTACAGAGATAGGGAGGGTTGAAGTGGCTGGAGGAGGTTACAGAGATAGGGAGGGTTGTAGGCACTGGAGAAGATCACAGAGATATTGAGGGGTGTAGGGATGGAGGAGGTTACAGAGATAGGGAGGGTTGCACAGGCTGGTGGAGGTTACAGAGATAGGGAGGTTTGTAGGGGCTGGAGGAGGTTACAGAGATAGGGAGGGTTGTAGGGGCTGGAGGAGGTTACAGAGATAGGGAGGGATGTAGGGGACGGAGAAGGTTACAGAGATAGTGTTTGTAGGGTCTGGAGGAGGTTACAGAGAAAGGGCGGGGTGTAGGGGACGGAGGAGGTTACAGAGATAGGGTTTGTAGGGTCTGGAGAGGTTACAGAGTTAGGGAGGGTTGTAGGAGCTGGAGGAGGTTACAGAGATAGGGTGGGTTGTAGGTGCTGGAGGAGGTTACAGAGATAGGGAGGGTTGTAGGAGCTGGAGGAGGTAACAGAGATAGGGAGATTTGTAGGGGCTGGAGGAGGTTACAGAGATAGGGAGGGTTGTAGGGGCTGGAAGAGGTTACAGAGATAGGGAGGGTTGTAGGGTCTGGAGGAGGTTACAGAGATAGGGAGGGTTGTAGGGGCTGGAAGAGGTTACAGAGATAGGGAGGGTTGTAGGGGCTGGAGGAGGTTACAGAGATAGTGAGGGGTGTAGGTCCTGGAGGAGGTTACAGAATTAGGGACGGTTGTAGGGCTGGAGGAGGTTACAGAGAGAGGGAGGGTTGTAGGGGCTGGAGGAGGTTACAGAAATAGGGAGAGTTGTAGGGGCTGGATGAAGTTACAGAAATAGGGAGGGTTGTAGGGGCTGGAGGAGGTTACAGAGTTAGTGAGGGTTGCAGCGGCTGGAGGAGGTTACAGAGATAGTGAGGGGTGCAGGGGCTGGAGGAGTTTACAGAAATAGGGAGGGTTGCAGGGGCTGGAGGAGGTTACAGAGAAAGGGAGGGTTGTAGGAGCTGGAGAAATTTAAAGAGATGGGGGACTGTAGGGGCTGGTGTAAGTAACAGATGTTTGGAGGATTGTAGGGGTTGGAGGAGATAACAGAGATAGGGAGTGATGTAGGGGCTGGAGGAGGTTACAGGGATAGGGAGGGTTGTAGGAGCTGGAGGAGGTTACAGAGATAGGGAGGATTGTAGGGGTTGGAGGAGTTTACAGAGATAGGGAGGGTTGTAGGGGCTGGACATCATTACAGAGATAGGGAGGGTTGCAGGGGCTGGAGGAGTTTACAGAAATAGTGAGGGTTGCAGGGGCTGGCGGAGGTTACAGAGAAAGGGAGGGTTGTAGGAGCTGGAGAAATTTAAAGAGATGTGGGGCTGTAGGGGATGGTGTAAGTAACAGATGTATGGAGGGTTGTAGGGTTTGGAGGAGTTTACAGAGATAGGGAGGCTTACAGAGGCTGGAGGAGATTACAGAGGAATGGAGCGTTTTAGGGGCTGGAGGAGGTTACAGAGATAGGGAGTGTTGTAGGGGCTAGATGAGGTTACATACATAGGGAGGGTTGTAGGTGCTTGAGGAGGTTACAGAGACTGGGAGGGATGTAGGGGCTGGAGGAGGTTACAAAGATAGGGTGGGTTGTAGGGGCTCGAGAAGGTAATAGAGATATGGAGGGGTGTAGGTATTGGAGGAGGTTACAGAGAAATGGAGGGTTGCAGGGGCTGGCGGAGGTTACAGAGATAGGAAGGAGTTTAGGGGCTGGAGGAGGTTACAGAGATAGGGAGGGTGGTAGGGGCTGGAGCAGGTTACAGAGACTGGGAGGGATGTAGGGGCTGCAGGAGGTTACAGAGATAATGAAGGTTGTAGGGGCTCGAGAAGGTAACAGAGATATGGGGGGTGTAGGGGCTGGAGGAGGTTACAGAGGAAGGGAGTGTTGTAGGGGCTGGAGGAGGTTACAGAGATAGGGAGGGTTGTAGGGGCTGGAGGAGGTTACAGAGACTGGGAGGAATGTAGGGGCTGGAGGAGGTTACAGAGATAGGGAGGGTTGTAGGGGCTCGAGAAGGTAACAGAGATAGGGAGGGTTGCAGAGGCTGGAGGAGGTTACAGAGAAAGGGAGGGTTGTAGGGTCTTGAGGTAGTTACAGAGATGGGGAGGTTGTAGGGGCTGGAGGAGGTTACAGAGACAGGGAGGGATGTACGGACTGGAGGAGGTTACAGAGACTGGGAGGGATGTAGGGTCTGGAGGTCTAGTTTCTGGAGGAGGTTACAGAGATAGTGAGGGGTGCAGGAGCTGGAGGAGGTTACAGAGATAGTGAGGGTTGTAGGGGCTGGCCGTGTTTACAGAGATAGGGAGGAGTTTAGGGGCTGGAGGAGGTTACAGAGATAGGGAGAGTTGTAGGGGTTGGAGGAGGTTACAGAGATAGGGAGGGTTGTAGGGGCTCGGGGAGGTTACAGATATAGGGAGGGTTGTAGGGTTTGGAGGAGGTTACAGAGAAAGGGAGGGTTGTAGGGGCTGGAGGAGGTTACAGAGATAGGGAGGGTTGTAGGGTCTGGAGGAGGTTACAGAGATAGGGAGGGTTGTAGGGTCTCGAGGAGGTGACAGAGATAGGGAGGATTGTAGGGGCTGGAGGAGGTTACAGGGATAAGGAGGGTTGTATGTTCTGGAGGAAGTTACAGAGATAGGGAGTGTTGAAAGGGCTGGAGGAGGTTACAGAGATAGCGAGGATTGTAGGGTCTGGAGGTGGTTACAGAGATAGGGAAGGTTGTAGGGGCTGGAGGAGGTTACAGAGATAGGGAGGATTGTCGGGGCTGGAGGAGGTTACAGAGATAGGGAGGGTTGTAGGGGCTGGAGCAGGTTACAGAGACTGGGAGGGATGTAGGGGCTGGAGGAGGTTACAGAGATAGGGAGGGTTGCAGGGACTGGAGGAGGTTACAGAGATAGTGAGCGGTGCAGGAGCTGGTGGAGGTTACAGAGATAGTGAGGGTTGTAGGGGCTGGCCGTGTTTACAGAGATAGGGAGGAGTTTAGGGGCTGGAGGAGGTTACAGAGATAGGGAGAGTTGTAGGGGTTGGAGGAGGTTACAGAGATAGGGAGGGTTGTAGGGGCTCGGGGAGGTTACAGATTTTGGGAGGGTTGTAGGGTTTGGAGGAGGTTACAGAGAAAGGGAGGGTTGTAGGGGCTGGAGGAGGTTACAGAGATAGGGAGGGTTGTAGGGTCTGGAGGAGGTTACAGAGATAGGGAGGGTTGTAGGGACTCGAGGAGGTGACAGAGATAGGGAGGATTGTAGGGGCTGGAGGAGGTTACAGAGATATGGAGGGTTGAAGGGGCTGGAGGAGGTTACAGGGATAAGGAGGGTTGTATGTTCTGGAGGAAGTTACAGAGATAGGGAGTGTTGAAAGGGCTGGAGGAGGTTACAGAGATAGGGAGGATTGTAGGGTCTGGAGGTGGTTACAGAGATAGGGAGGGTTGTAGGGGCTGGAGGAGGTTACAGAGATAGGGAGGATTGTAGGGGCTGGAGGAGGTTACAGAGATAGGGAGGGTTGTAGGGGCTGGAGGAGGTTACAGAGACTGGGAGGGATGTAGTGGCTGGAGGAGGTGACAGCGAAATAGAGGGATGTATGTTCTGGAGAGTTTACAGAGGTAGGGAGCGTTATAGTGGCTGGAGGAGGTTTTAGAGATCGGGAGCGTTGTAGGGGCTGGAGGAGGTTACAGAGATAGGGAGGGTTGTAGGGGCTGGAGGAGGTTTTAGAGATCGGGAGCGTTGTAGGGGCTGGAGGAGGTTACAGAGATAGGGAAGGTTGTAGGGGCTGGAGGAGGTTACAGAGATAAGGAGTGTTGTAGGCACTGGAGAAGATCACAGAGTTATTGAGGGGTGTAAGGGCTTCAGGAGGTTACAGAGATAGGGAGGGTTGAAGTGGCTGGAGGAGGTTACAGAGATAGGGAGGGTTGTAGGCACTGGAGAAGATCACAGAGATATTGAGGGGTGTAGGGATGGAGGAGGTTACAGAGATAGGGAGGGTTGCACAGGCTGGTGGAGGTTACAGAGATAAGGAGGTTTGTAGGGGCTGGAGGAGGTTACAGAGATAGGGAGGTTTGTAGGGGCTGGAGGAGTTTACAGAGTAAGGGAGGGTCCTAGCGGCTGCAGGAGGTTACAGAGCTAGGGAGGGTTGTATTGGCTGGAAGAGGTTACAGAGATAGGGAGGGTTATAGGGACTGGATGAGGTAACAGAGATAGGGAGTGTTGTAGGTGCTGGAGCAGGTAACAGAGATAGGGATGGTTGTAGGCACTGGAGGAGGTAACAGAGATAGGGAGAGTTGTAGGGATTGGAAGAGGTTACAGAGATAGGGAGGGTTGTAGGTGCTGGAGGAGGTTACAGAGATAGGGAGTGTTTTAGGGTCTGGAGGAGGTTACAGAGATAGGGAGAGTTGTAGGGATTGGAGGAGGTTACAGAGATAGGGAGGGTTGTAGGGGCTCGGGGAGGTTACAGATATAGGGAGGGTTGTAGGGTTTGGAGGAGGTTACAGAGATAGGGAGTGTTGAAAGGGCTGGAGGAGGTTACAGAGATAGGGAGGATTGTAGGGTCTGGAGGTGGTTACAGAGATAGGGAGGGTTGTAGGGGCTGGAGGAGGTTACAGAGATAGGGAGGATTGTAGGGGCTGGAGGAGGTTACAGAGATGGGGAGGGTTGTAGGGGCTGGAGGAGGTTACAGAGACTGGGAGGGATGTAGTGGCTGGAGGAGGTGACAGTGAAATGGAGGGATGTATGTTCTGGAGAGTTTACAGAGGTAGGGAGCGTTATAGTGGCTGGAGGAGGTTTTAGAGATCGGGAGCGTTGTAGGGGCTGGAGGAGGTTACAGAGATAGGGAAGGTTGTAGGGGCTGGAGGAGGTTACAGAGATAGGGAGTGTTGTAGGCACTGGAGAAGATCACAGAGTTATTGAGGGGTGTAGGGGCTGGAGGAGGTTACAGAGATAGGGAGGGTTGAAGTGGCTGGAGGAGGTTACAGAGATAAGGAGGGTTGTAGGCACTGGAGAAGATCACAGAGATATTGAGGGGTGTAGGGATGGAGGAGGTTACAGAGATAGGGAGGGTTGCACAGGCTGGTGGAGGTTACAGAGATAAGGAGGTTTGTAGGGGCTGGAGGAGGTTACAGAGATAGGGAGGTTTGTAGGGGCTGGAGGAGTTTACAGAGTAAGGGAGGGTCCTAGCGGCTGCAGGAGGTTACAGAGCTAGGGAGGGTTGTATTGGCTGGAAGATGTTACAGAGATAGGGAGGGTTATAGGGACTGGATGAGGTAACAGAGATAGGGAGAGTTGTAGGGGCTGGAGCAGGTAACAGAGATAGGGATGGTTGTAGGCACTGGAGGAGGTAACAGAGATAGGGAGAGTTGTAGGGATTGGAAGAGGTTACAGAGATAGGGAGGGTTGTAGGTGCTGGAGGAGGTTACAGAGATAGGGAGGGTTTTAGGGTCTGGAGGAGGTTACAGAGATAGGGAGAGTTGTAGGGATTGGAGGAGGTTACAGAGATAGTGAGGGTTGCAGGTGCTGGAGGAGGTTACAGAGATAGGGAGGAGTTTAGGGGCTGGCGGAGGTTACAGAGATAGGGAGGAGTTAGGGGCTGGAGGAGGTTACAGAGATAGGGACGGTTGTAGGAACTGGAGAAACTTAAAGAGATGGGGGGCTGTAGGGGCTGTTGTAAGTAACAGAGATATGGAGGATTGTAGGGGTTGGAGGAGTTTACAGAGATAGGGAGGTTTGCAGTGGCTGGAGGAGATTACCGAGAAATGGAGGGTTGTAGGGGCTGGTGGAGGTTACAGAAATAGGGAGTGTTGTAGGGGCTAGATGAGGTTACATACATAGGGAGAGTTGTAGGGGCTGGAGGAGGTTACAGTGATAGGGAGGGTTGTAGGGGCTGGAGGAGGTTACAGAGATAGGGAGGGTTGTAGGGGCTGGAGGAGGTTACAGAGACTGGGAGGGATGTAGGGGCTGGAGGAGGTTACAAAGATAAAGTGGGTTGTAGGGGCTCGAGAAGGTAACAGAGATATGGAGGGGTTTAGGGTTTGGAGGAGGTTACAGAGAAAGGGAGGGTTGCATGGTCTGGAGGAGGATTTAGAGACAGGGAGTGTTGTAAGGGCTGGAGGAGGTTACAGAGATAGGGAGGGGTGTAGGGGTTGGAGGATGTTACAGAGATAGGGAGGGTTGTAGGGGCTGGAGGAGGTTACAGAGATAGGGAGGGTTGTAGGGGCTGGACGAGGTTACAGAGATAGGGAGGTTTGTAGGGGCTGGAGCAGGTTACAGAGACTGGGAGGGATGTAGGGGCTGGATAGGTTACAGAGATAGGGAGGGTTGTAGGGGCTGGATGATGTTACAGAGATGAGGGGTTTGTAGGGACTGGAGGAGGTTACAGAGTTAGGGAGGGTTGCAGGTACTGGAGGAGTTTACAGAGATAGTGAGGGTTGCAGGGGCTGGAGGAGTTTACAGAGATAGTGAGTGTTGCAGGGGCTGGCGGAGCTTACAGAGATAGGGAGGGTAGCAGGGGCTGGCGGAGGTTACAGAGATAGGGAGGAGTTTAGGGGCTGGAGGAGGTTGCAGAGATAGGGAGGGTTGTAGGGCTGGAGGAGGTTACAGAGATAGGGAGGGTTGTAGTGGCTGGAGGAGGTTGCAGAGATAGGGAGTGTTGTAGGGGCTGGAGGAGGTTACAAAGATAGGGAGTGTTGTAGGGGCTAGACGAGGTTACATACATAGGGAGTGTTGTAGGAGCTGGAGGACGTTACAGATATAGAAGAGTTGTACGGGCTGGAGCAGGTTACAGGGCTAGGGAGGGTTTTAGGAACTCGAGAAGGTAACACAGATATGGTGGGATTTTGGGGGCTGGAGGAGGTTACAGAGATAGGGAGTGTTGTAGGGGCTGGAGGACATTACAGAGATAGGGAGGGTTGTAGGGGCTGGGCGAGGTAACAGAGATAGGGAGGGTGTAGGAGCTGGAGGAGGTTACATACATAGGTAGGGTTGTAGGGTCTGGAGGAGGTTACAGATATAGGGAGGGTTGTAGGGGCTGGAGGAGTTTACAGAGATAGGGAGGGTTGTAGGATCTTGAGGATGTTACAGAGATGGGAGGGTTGTAGGGGTTGGAGGAAGTTCTAAGAGACAGGGAGGGTTGTAGGGGATGGGGGGGTTATAGTGATAGGGAGGGTTGTAGGGTCTAGAGACAATTATAGATATAGGGAGAGTTGAAGGTGATGCAGGAGGTTAGCATGATAGGGAGGGTTGTAAGGGCTGGAGAAGGTTACAGAGAAAGGGAGGGTTGTATGGGCTGGAAGATGTTACAGAGATAGGGAGGGTTGTAGGGGCTCGAGAAGGTTACAGAGATATGGAGGGATGTAGTGGCTGGAGGAGGTTACAGAGAAAGGGAGGGTTGTATGGGCTGGAGGAGGTTACAGAGATAGGGAGGGTTGTAGGGGCTGGAGGAGGTTTTAGAGATCGGGAGCGTTGTAGGGGTTGGAGGATGTTACAGAGATAGGGAGGGTTGTAGGGGCTGGAGGATGTTACAGAGATAGGGAGAGTTGTAGGAGCTGGAGAAATTTAAAGAGATGGGGGGCTGTAGGGGCTGGTGTAAGTAACAGATGTATGGAGGGTTGTAGGCACTGGAGAAGATCACAGAGATATTGAGGGGTGTAGCGGCTGGAGGAGGTTACAGAGATAGGGAGGATTGCACAGGCTGTTGGAGGTTACAGAGATAGGGAGGTTTGTAGGGGCTGGAGGTGTTTACAGAGATAGGGATTGTTGTAGGGTCTGGAGGAGGTTACAGAGATAGGGAGGGTTGTAGGGGCTGGAGGAGATTACAGAGATAGGGAGGGTTGTAGGGGCTGGAGGAGGTTACAGAGAAAGGGAGGGTTCTAGCGGCTGCAGGAGGTTACAGAGATAGGGAGGGTTGTAGGGTTTGGAGGAGGTTACAGAGAAAAGGAGGGTTGTAGGTGCTGGAAAATGGTACAGAGACAGGGAGGGTTGTATGGGCTGGAGGAGTTTACAGATATAGTGACTGTTGTAATATCTGGAGGAGGTTACAGAGATAGGAAGCGTGGTTGGTGCTGGAAAAGGTTACAGAGATAGGGAGGGTGGTTGGTGCTGGAGCAGTTAACATATATAGGGAGCATTTTAAGGGCTGGGGGAGGTTACAGAGATTCGGACGGTTGTAGGGGCTTGAGGAAGTTCCAGAGATGGGGGT
The DNA here is from genome assembly GCA_026770705.1 of Isurus oxyrinchus. Classification (NCBI taxonomy): domain Eukaryota; kingdom Metazoa; phylum Chordata; class Chondrichthyes; order Lamniformes; family Lamnidae; genus Isurus; species Isurus oxyrinchus. The sequence continues at coordinate 12,862,401 of JANJGN010000034.1, forward strand.
GTTGAAGCGGCTGGAGGAGTTTATGAGAGACAGGGAGGCTTGTAGGCGATGGAGGCGATTAAAGAGTAAGGGAGGGCTGAAGGGCCTGGAGGAGGTAACAGAGATAGGGAGGATTGTAGGGGCTGGAGGAGGTTACAGTGATAGGGATGGTTGTAGCGGCTGGAGGAGGTTACAGGGAAAGGAAGGGTTATATGTGCTGGAGGAGGTTACAGAGATAGGGAGGTTTGTAGGGGCTGGAGGAGGTTACAGAGATAGGGAGGGTTGTAGGGGCTGGATGAGGTTACAGGGAAAGGAAGGGTTATATGTGCTGGAGGAGGTTACAGAGATAGGGAGGTTTGTATGTGCTGGAGGAGGTTACAGAGATAAGGAGGGTTGTAGGGGCTGGAGGAGGTTACAGGGAAAGGAAGGGTTATATGTGCTGGAGGAGGTTACAGAGAGAGGGAGGGTTGTAGGAGCTGGAGAAATTTAAAGAGATGGGAGGCTTTAGGGGCTGGTGTAAGTAACAGATGTATGGAGGTTTGTAGGGGTTGGAGAATTTTAAAGAGATAGGGAGGGTTGCAGAGGCTGGAGGAGGTTACAGAGAAAGGGAGGGTTGTAGGGGCTGGAGGAGGTTACATAGAAATGGAGGGTTGTAGGGGCTGGAGGAGGTGACAGAGATAGGGAGTGTTGTAGGGGCTAAACGAGGTTACATACATAGGGAGGGTTGTAGGAGCTGGAGGTGGTTACAGATATAGGAAGGGTTGTAGGGGTTGGAGGAGGTTACAGAGATAGGGAATGTTGTAGGGGCTGGAGGAGGTTACAGAGATAGGGAATGTTGTAGGGGCTGGAGGAGGTTACAGAGATAGGGAATGTTGTAGGGGCTGGAGGAGGTTACAGAGATAGGGAATGTTGTAGGGGCTGGAGGAGGTTACAGAGATAGAGAGGGTTGTCGGGCATCGAGAAGTTAACAGAGATATGGAGGGGTGTAGGGGCTGGAGGTGGTTACAGAGATAGGTAGTGTTGTGGGGGTTGGAGGAGGTTACAGAGATAGGGAGGGTTGTAGGTGCTGGGGCAGGTTTTAGAGATAGGGAGTGTTGTAGGGGCTGGAGGAGGTTACAGAGACTGGGAGGGATGTAGGGGCTGGAGGAGGTTACAGAGATAGGGATTGTTGCAGGGGCTGGAGGAGGTTACAGAGATAGGGAGGGTTGTAGGGGCTGGAGGAGGTTACAGAGATAGGGAGTGTTGAAGTGGCTGGAGGAGGTTACAGAGATAGGGAGTGTTGTAGGGGCTGGAGGATGTTACAGAGATTGGGAGGGATGTAGGAGCTGGAGGAGGTTACAGAGATAGGGATTGTTGCAGGGGCTGGAGGAGGTTACAGAGACTGGGAGGAATGTAGGGGTTGGAGGAGGTTACAGAGATAGTGAGTGTTGTAGGGGCTGGAGGATGTTACAGAGATTGGGAGGGATGTAGGGGCTGGAGGAGGTTACAGAGATAGGGATTGTTGCAGGGGCTGGAGGAGGTTACAGAGACTGGGAGGAATGTAGGGGCTGGAGGTGGTTACAGAAGTAGTGATTGTTATAGGGGCTCGAGAAGGTTACAGAGATATGGAGGGATGTAGTGGCTGGAGGAGTTTACAGGGAAAGGGAGGGTTGTATGGACTGGAGGAGGTTTTATAGATAGGGAGCGTTGTTGGACTGGCGGATGTTACAGATATAGGGAGGTTTGAAAGGGCTGGAGGAGGTTACAGAGATAGGGAGGGTTGTAGGGGCTGGAGGAGCTTACAGAGAAAGGGAGGGTTGTATGGATTGGGGATGTTTTAGATATAGGGAGCGTTGTAGGGGCTGGAGGAGGTTACAGAGATAGGGAGGGTTGTAGGGGCTGGAGGAGGTTACAGAGACTGGGAGGGATGTAGTGGCTGGAGGAGGTGACAGCGAAATGGAGGGATGTATGTTCTGGAGAGTTTACAGAGGTAGGGAGCGTTATAGTGGCTGGAGGAGGTTTTAGAGATCGGGAGCGTTGTAGGGGCTGGAGGAGGTTACAGAGATAGGGAAGGTTGTAGGGGCTGGAGGAGGTTACAGAGATAGGGAGTGTTGTAGTCACTGGAGAAGATCACAGAGTTATTGAGGGGTGTAGGGGCTGGAGGAGGTTACAGAGATAGGGAGGGTTGAAGTGGCTGGAGAAGGTTACAGAGATAAGGAGGGTTGTAGGCACTGGAGAAGATCACAGAGATATTGAGGGGTGTAGGGATGGAGGAGGTTACAGAGATAGGGAGGGTTGCACAGGCTGGTGGAGGTTACAGAGATAAGGAGGTTTGTAGGGGCTGGAGGAGGTTACAGAGATAGGGAGGTTTGTAGGGGCTGGAGGAGTTTACAGAGTAAGGGAGGGTCCTAGCGGCTGCAGGAGGTTACAAAGCTAGGGAGGGTTGTATTGGCTGGAAGAGGTTACAGAGATAGGGAGGGTTATAGGGACTGGATGAGGTAACAGAGATAGGGAGAGTTGTAGGGGCTGGAGCAGGTAACAGAGATAGGGATGGTTGTAGGCACTGGAGGAGGTAACAGAGATAGGGAGAGTTGTAGGGATTGGAAGAGGTTACAGAGATAGGGAGGGTTGTAGGTGCTGGAGGAGGTTACAGAGATAGGGAGGGTTTTAGGGTCTGGAGGAGGTTACAGAGATAGGGAGAGTTGTAGGGATTGGAGGAGGTTACAGAGATAGTGAGGGTTGCAGGTGCTGGAGGAGGTTACAGAGATAGGGAGGAGTTTAGGGGCTGGCGGATGTTACAGAGATAGGGAGGAGTTAGGGGCTGGAGGAGGTTACAGAGATAGGGACGGTTGTAGGAACTGGAGAAACTTAAAGAGATGGGGGACTGTAGGGGCTGTTGTAAGTAACAGAGATATGGAGGATTGTAGGGGTTGGAGGAGTTTACAGAGATAGGGAGGTTTGCAGTGGCTGGAGGAGATTACCGAGAAATGGAGGGTTGTAGGGGCTGGTGGAGGTTACAGAAATAGGGAGTGTTGTAGGAGCTAGATGAGGTTACATACATAGGGAGAGTTGTAGGGGCTGGAGGAGGTTACAGTGATAGGGAGGGTTGTAGGGGCTGGAGGAGGTTACAGAGATAGGGAGGGTTGTAGGGGCTGGAGGAGGTTACAGAGACTGGGAGGGATGTAGGGGCTGGAGGAGGTTACAAAGATAAAGTGGGTTGTAGGGGCTCGAGAAGGTAACAGAGATATGGAGGGGTTTAGGGTTTGGAGGAGGTTACAGAGAAAGGGAGGGTTGCATGGTCTGGAGGAGGATTTAGAGACAGGGAGTGTTGTAAGGGCTGGAGGAGGTTACAGAGATAGGGAGGGGTGTAGGGGTTGGAGGATGTTACAGAGATAGGGAGGGTTGTAGGGGCTGGAGGAGGTTACAGAGATAGGGAGGGTTGTAGGGGCTGGACGAGGTTACAGAGATAGGGAGGGTTGTAGGGGCTGGAGCAGGTTACAGAGACTGGGAGGGATGTAGGGGCTGGATAGGTTACAGAGATAGGGAGGGTTGTAGGGGCTGGATGATGTTACAGAGATGAGGGGTTTGTAGGGACTGGAGGAGGTTACAGAGTTAGGGAGGGTTGCAGGTACTGGAGGAGGTTACAGAGATAGTGAGGGTTGCAGGGGCTGGAGGAGTTTACAGAGATAGTGAGTGTTGCAGGGGCTGGCGGAGCTTACAGAGATAGGGAGGGTAGCAGGGGCTGGCGGAGGTTACAGAGATAGGGAGGAGTTTAGGGGCTGGAGGAGGTTGCAGAGATAGGGAGGGTTGTAGGGCTGGAGGAGGTTACAGAGATAGGGAGGGTTGTAGTGGCTGGAGGAGGTTGCAGAGATAGGGAGTGTTGTAGGGGCTGGAGGAGGTTACAAAGATAGGGAGTGTTGTAGGGGCTAGACGAGGTTACATACATAGGGAGTGTTGTAGGAGCTGGAGGACGTTACAGATATAGAAGAGTTGTACGGGCTGGAGCAGGTTACAGGGCTAGGGAGGGTTTTAGGAACTCGAGAAGGTAACACAGATATGGTGGGATTTTGGGGGCTGGAGGAGGTTACAGAGATAGGGAGTGTTGTAGGGGCTGGAGGACGTTACAGAGATAGGGAGGGTTGTAGGGGCTGGGCGAGGTAACAGAGATAGGGAGGGTGTAGGAGCTGGAGGAGGTTACATACATAGGTAGGGTTGTAGGGTCTGGAGGAGGTTACAGATATAGGGAGGGTTGTAGGGGCTGGAGGAGTTTACAGAGATAGGGAGGGTTGTAGGATCTTGAGGATGTTACAGAGATGGGAGGGTTGTAGGGGTTGGAGGAAGTTCTAAGAGACAGGGAGGGTTGTAGGGGATGGGGGGGTTATAGTGATAGGGAGGGTTGTAGGGTCTAGAGACAATTATAGATATAGGGAGAGTTGAAGGTGATGCAGGAGGTTAGCATGATAGGGAGGGTTGTAAGGGCTGGAGAAGGTTACAGAGAAAGGGAGGGTTGTATGGGCTGGAAGATGTTACAGAGATAGGGAGGGTTGTAGGGGCTCGAGAAGGTTACAGAGATATGGAGGGATGTAGTGGCTGGAGGAGGTTACAGAGAAAGGGAGGGTTGTATGGGCTGGAGGAGGTTACAGAGATAGGGAGGGTTGTAGGGGCTGGAGGAGGTTTTAGAGATCGGGAGCGTTGTAGGGGTTGGAGGATGTTACAGAGATAGGGAGGGTTGTAGGGGCTGGAGGATGTTACAGAGATAGGGAGAGTTGTAGGAGCTGGAGAAATTTAAAGAGATGGGGGGCTGTAGGGGCTGGTGTAAGTAACAGATGTATGGAGGGTTGTAGGCACTGGAGAAGATCACAGAGATATTGAGGGGTGTAGCGGCTGGAGGAGGTTACAGAGATAGGGAGGATTGCACAGGCTGTTGGAGGTTACAGAGATAGGGAGGTTTGTAGGGGCTGGAGGTGTTTACAGAGATAGGGATTGTTGTAGGGTCTGGAGGAGGTTACAGAGATAGGGAGGGTTGTAGGGGCTGGAGGAGGTTACAGAGATAGGGAGGGTTGTAGGGGCTGGAGGAGGTTACAGAGAAAGGGAGGGTTCTAGCGGCTGCAGGAGGTTACAGAGATAGGGAGGGTTGTAGGGTTTGGAGGAGGTTACAGAGAAAAGGAGGGTTGTAGGTGCTGGAAAATGGTACAGAGACAGGGAGGGTTGTATGGGCTGGAGGAGTTTACAGATATAGTGACTGTTGTAATATCTGGAGGAGGTTACAGAGATAGGAAGCGTGGTTGGTGCTGGAAAAGGTTACAGAGATAGGGAGGGTGGTTGGTGCTGGAGCAGTTAACATATATAGGGAGCATTTTAAGGGCTGGGGGAGGTTACAGAGATTCGGACGGTTGTAGGGGCTTGAGGAAGTTCCAGAGATGGGGGTGTTGAAGCGGCTGGGGGAGTTTATGAGAGACAGGGAGGCTTGTAGGCGATGGAGGCGATTAAAGAGTAAGGGAGGGCTGAAGGGCCTGGAGGAGGTAACAGAGATAGGGAGGATTGTAGGGGCTGGAGGAGGTTACAGTGATAGGGATGGTTGTAGCGGCTGGAGGAGGTTACAGGGAAAGGAAGGGTTATATGTGCTGGAGGAGGTTACAGAGATAGGGAGGTTTGTAGGGGCTGGAGGAGGTTACAGAGATAGGGAGGGTTGTAGGGGCTGGATGAGGTTACAGGGGAAGGTAGGGTTGTATGTGCTGGAGGAGGTTACAGAGATAAGGAGGGTTGTAGGGGCTGGAGGAGGTTACAGGGAAAGGAAGGGTTATATGTGCTGGAGGAGGTTACAGAGAGAGGGAGGGTTGTAGGAGCTGGAGAAATTTAAAGAGATGGGAGGCTTTAGGGGCTGGTGTAAGTAACAGATGTATGGAGGTTTGTAGGGGTTGGAGAATTTTAAAGAGATAGGGAGGGTTGCAGAGGCTGGAGGAGGTTACAGAGAAAGGGAGGGTTGTAGGGGCTGGAGGAGGTTACATAGAAATGGAGGGTTGTAGGGGCTGGAGGAGGTGACAGAGATAGGGAGTGTTGTAGGGGCTAAACGAGGTTACATACATAGGGAGGGTTGTAGGAGCTGGAGGTGGTTACAGATATAGGAAGGGTTGTAGGGGTTGGAGGAGGTTACAGAGATAGGGAATGTTGTAGGGGCTGGAGGAGGTTACAGAGATAGGGAATGTTGTAGGGGCTGGAGGAGGTTACAGAGATAGGGAATGTTGTAGGGGCTGGAGGAGGTTACAGAGATAGGGAATGTTGTAGGGGCTGGAGGAGGTTACAGAGATAGAGAGGGTTGTAGGGCATCGAGAAGTTAACAGAGATATGGAGGGGTGTAGGGGCTGGAGGTGGTTACAGAGATAGGTAGTGTTGTGGGGGTTGGAGGAGGTTACAGAGATAGGGAGGGTTGTAGGTGCTGGGGCAGGTTTTAGAGATAGGGAGTGTTGTAGGGGCTGGAGGAGGTTACAGAGACTGGGAGGGATGTAGGGGCTGGAGGAGGTTACAGAGATAGGGATTGTTGCAGGGGCTGGAGGAGGTTACAGAGATAGGGAGGGTTGTAGGGGCTGGAGGAGGTTACAGAGATAGGGAGTGTTGAAGTGGCTGGAGGAGGTTACAGAGATAGGGAGTGTTGTAGGGGCTGGAGGATGTTACAGAGATTGGGAGGGATGTAGGAGCTGGAGGAGGTTACAGAGATAGGGATTGTTGCAGGGGCTGGAGGAGGTTACAGAGACTGGGAGGAATGTAGGGGTTGGAGGAGGTTACAGAGATAGTGAGTGTTGTAGGGGCTGGAGGATGTTACAGAGATTGGGAGGGATGTAGGGGCTGGAGGAGGTTACAGAGATAGGGATTGTTGCAGGGGCTGGAGGAGGTTACAGAGACTGGGAGGAATGTAGGGGCTGGAGGTGGTTACAGAAGTAGTGATTGTTATAGGGGCTCGAGAAGGTTACAGAGATATGGAGGGATGTAGTGGCTGGAGGAGTTTACAGGGAAAGGGAGGGTTGTATGGACTGGAGGAGGTTTTATAGATAGGGAGCGTTGTTGGACTGGCGGATGTTACAGATATAGGGAGGTTTGAAAGGGCTGGAGGAGGTTACAGAGATAGGGAGGGTTGTAGGGGCTGGAGGAGCTTACAGAGAAAGGGAGGGTTGTATGGACTGGGGATGTTTTAGATATAGGGAGCGTTGTAGGGGCTGGAGGAGGTTTTAGAGATAGGGGGGTTTGTAGGGGCTGGAGGAGGTTATAGAGATAGGAAGGGTTGTAGCAGTTGGAGGAGGTTACAGAGATAGGGATTGTTGTAGGGTCTGGAGGAGGTTACAGAGTTAGGGAGCGTTGTAGGGGCTGGAGGAGATTACAAAGATAGGGAGGGTTGTAGGGGCTGGAGGGGGTTACAGAGATAGGGAGGGTTGTAGAGGCTGGAGGAAGTTATAGGTCTAGGTAGGGTTGTAGGGGTTGGAGGTGGTTACAGAGATGGGGGGGTTGTATGGGCTGGAGGAGGTTACAGTAATAGGGAGGTTTGTAGGAGTTGGAGGAAGTTATAAAGATAGGGAGTGTTGTAGGGGCTGGAGGATGTTACAGAGATAGGGAGGATTGTAGGGGCTGGAGGAGGTTACAGAGATAGGAAGGGTTGTAGGGGCTGGAGGAGATTACAGAGATAGGTAGGGTTGTAGGGGCTGGAGTCATTTAAAGAGATGGGGGTCTCTAGGGTCTGGTGTAAGTTACAGATGTATGGACGTTTGAAGGTGTTGGTGGAGGTTACAGAGATAGGGAGGGTTGTAGGACCTGGAGGAGGTTACAGAGATAGGGATTGTTGTAGGGTCTGGAGGAGGTTACAGAGTTAGGGAGGGTTGTAGGGGCTGGAGGAGGTTACAGAGATAGGAAGGGTGGTTGGTCCTGGAAAAGCTTACAGAGATAGGGAGGATTGTAGGGGCTGGAGGATCTAACAGAGATTCGGAGGGTAGTAGGGGCTGGAGGAGGTTACTTTGATAGGGAGTGTTGTAGGTGCTGCAGGAGGTTACAGAGAAAGGGAGGGATGTAGGTGCTGGAGTTCGCTACGAAGATAGGGAGGGTTGTAGGGGCTGGAGGAGGTTTCAGAGATAGGGAGGTTTGTTGGTGCTGGAGGAGGTTACAGAGATAGGGCGGGTTGTAGGGGCTGGATAAATTTAAAGAGTTGGGGGGGCTCTAGGAGATGGTGTAAGTTGCAGATGTATGGAGTGTTGAAGGGGCTGGAGGATTTTACAGAGATAGGGAGGGTTGTAGGACCTGAACGAGTTTATGAGTGACAGGGAGAGTAGTAGCGGCTGGAGGAGGTTACAGTGATAGCGATTGTTGTAGGGGCTGGAGGAGGTTACAGAGATAGGGAGGATTGAATGGACTGGAGGAGGTTACAGTGATAGGGAGGGTTGTAGGGGCTGGAGGAGGTTACAGTGATAGCGAGGGTTGTAGGGGCTGGAAGAGATTACAGAGATAGGGAGGGTTGAAGGGGCTGGAGGAGGTAACAGAGATAGGGAGAATTGTAGGGTCTGGAGGAGGTTACAGTGATAGGGAGGGTTGTAGGGGCTGGAGGAGGTTACAGAGAAATGGAGGGTTGTAGAGGCTCGAGAAGGTAACAGAGATATGGAGGGGTGTAGGGGCTGGACGAGGTTACAGAGATAGGGAGGGTTGTAGGGGCTGGAGGAGATTACAAAGATAGGGAGGGTTGTAGGGGCTGGAGGGGGTTACAGAGATAGGGAGAGTTGTAGAGGCTGGAGGAAGTTATAGAGATAGGGAGTGTTATAGGGGCTGGAGGAGGTTACAGAGATAGGTAGGGTTGTAGGGGTTGGAGGTGGTTACAGAGATAGGGGGGGTTGTATGGGCTGGAGGAGGTTACAGTAATAGGGAGGTTTGTAGGAGTTGGAGGAAGTTATAAAGATAGGGAGTGTTCTAGCGGCTGGAGGAGGTTACAGAGATAGGTAGGGTTGTAGGGGCTGGAGTAATTTAAAGAGATGGGGGTCTCTAGGGTCTGGTGTAAGTTACAGATGTATGGACGTTTGAAGGTGTTGGTGGAGGTTACAGAGATAGGGAGGGTTGTAGGACCAGGAGGAGGTTACAGAGACAGGGAGGGTTGTAGGGGCTGGAGGATTTACAGAGATAGGGAGGGTTGTAGGTGCTTGTGGAGGTTACAGAGATAGGGAGGGTTGAAGTGTCTGCAGGGGGTTATAGAGATAGGGAGGATTGTAGGGTTTGGAGAAGATTACAGTGATATGGAGGGTTCTAGGGGCTGGAGGAGATTACAGAGATAGGGAGAGTTGCAGGGGCTGGTGGCGCTTACAGAGATAGGGAGGATTGTTGGGGCTGGAGAAGGTTACTGAAATTCGGAGGGTTGGAGGGACTTGAGGAGTTTACAGTGATAGCTAAGGTTGTAGGGGCTGGAGGAGTTTACAGAGAAAGGGAGGGATTTAGGGGCTGGAGTTCGCTACAGAGATAGGGAGGGTTGTAGGACCTGGATGAGGTTGGAGAGTCAGGGAGGTTTGTAGGGGATAGAGGGGGTTACGGAGACAAGGATTGTTGCATGTGCTGGAGGAGGTTACAGAGATAGGGAGGATTGAAGGGGCTGAAGGAGTTTACAGAGATAGGGAGGGTTGAAGGTGCTGGAGGACGTAACGGAGATAAGGAGGTTTTTAGGGGCTGGAGTAAATTAAAGAGATGGAGGTCTCTAGGTTCTGGTGTAAGTTACAGATGTAAGGACATTTGAAGGGGCTGGAGGTGTTTACAGAGATAGGGAGGGTTGAAGGGGCTGGAGGTGTTTACAGAGATAGGGAGGTTTGTAGGGGCTGGAAGAGATTACAGAGATAGGGAGGGTTGAAGGGGCTGGAGGAGGTTACAGAGAAATGGAGGGTTGTAGAGGCTCGAGAAGGTAACAGAGATATGGAGGGGTGTAGGGGCTGGACGAGGTTACAGAGATAGGGAGGGTTGTAGGGGCTGGAGGAGATTACAAAGATAGGGAGGGTTGTAGGGGCTGGAGGGGGTTACAGAGATAGGGAGGGTTGTAGAGGCTGGAGGAAGTTATAGAGATAGGGAGTATTGTAGGGGCTGGAGGAGGTTACAGAGATAGGTAGGGTTGTAGGGGTTGGAGGAGGTTACAGTGATAGGGATGGTTGTAGCGGCTGGAGGAGGTTACAGGGAACGGAAGGGTTATATGTGCTGGAGGAGGTTACAGAGATAGGGAGGTTTGTAGGGGCTGGAGGAGGTTACAGAGATAGGTAGGGTTGTAGGGGTTGGATAAGGTTACAGGGGAAGGTAGGGTTGTATGAGCTGGAGGAGGTTACAGAGATAGTGAGGGTTGCAGGGGCTGGAGGAGGTTACAGAGATAGTGAGGGTTGCAGGAGCTGGAGGAGTTTACAGAGAGAGGGAGGGTTGTAGGAGCTGGAGAAATTTAAAGAGATGGGAGGTTTTAGGGGCTGGTGTAAGTAACAGATGTATGGAGGTTTGTAGGGGTTGGAGAATTTTACAGAGATAGGGAGGGTTGCAGAGGCTGGAGGAGGTTACAGAGAAAGGGAGGGTTGTAGGGGCTGGAGGAGGTTACATAGAAATGGAGGGTTGTAGGGGCTGGAGGAGGTGACAGAGATAGGGAGTGTTGTAGGGGCTAAACGAGGTTACATACATAGGGAGGGTTGTAGGAGCTGGAGGTGGTTACAGATATAGGTAGGGTTGTAGGGGTTGGAGGAGGTTACAGAGATAGGGAATGTTGTAGGGGCTGGAGGAGGTTACAGAGATAGAGAGGGTTGTAGGGGCTCGAGAAGTTAACAGCGATATGGAGGGGTGTAGGGACTGGAGGTGGTTACAGAGATAGGTAGTGTTGTGGGGGTTGGAGGAGGTTACAGAGATAGGGAGGGTTGTAGGTGCTGGGGCAGGTTTTAGAGATAGGGATTGTTGCAGGGGCTGGAGGAGGTTACAGAGATAGGGAGGGTTGTAGGGGCTGGAGGAGGTTACAGAGATAGGGAGTGTTGAAGTGGCTGGAGGAGGTTACAGAGATAGTGAGTGTTGTAGGGGCTGGAGGATGTTACAGAGATTGGGAGGGATGTAGGGGCTGGAGGAGGTTACAGAGATAGGGATTGTTGCAGGGGCTGGAGGAGGTTACAGAGACTGGGAGGAATGTAGGGGCTGGAGGTGGTTACAGAAGTAGTGGTTGTTATAGGGGCTCGAGAAGGTTACAGAGATATGGAGGGATGTAGTGGCTGGAGGAGTTTACAGGGAAAGGGAGGGTTGTAGGGGCTGGAGGAGGTTACAGAGATAGGAAGGTTTGTAGGGGCTGGAGGAGATTACAAAGATAGGGAGGGTTGTAGGGGCTGGAGGGGGTTACAGAGATAGGGAGGGTTGTAGAGGCTGGAGGAAGTTATAGGTCTAGGTAGGGTTGTAGGGGTTGGAGGTGGTTACAGAGATGGGGGGGTTGTATGGGCTGAAGGAGGTTACAGTAATAGGGAGGTTTGTAGGAGTTGGAGGAAGTTATAAAGATAGGGAGTGTTGTAGGGGCTGGAGGAGGTTACAGAGATAGGGAGGATTGTAGGGGCTGGAGGAGGTTACAGAGATAGGTAGGGTTGTAGGGGCTGGAGTCATTTAAAGAGATGGGGGTCTCTAGGGTCTGGTGTAAGTTACAGATGTATGGACGTTTGAAGGTGTTGGTGGAGGTTACAGAGATAGGGAGGGTTGTAGGACCTGGAGGAGGTTACAGAGATAGGGATTGTTGTAGGGTCTGGAGGAGGTTACAGAGTTAGGGAGGGTTGTAGGGGCTGGAGGAGGTTACAGAGATAGGAAGGGTGGTTGGTCCTGGAAAAGCTTACAGAGATAGGGAGGATTGTAGGGGCTGGAGGATCTAACAGAGATTCGGAGGGTAGTAGGGGCTGGAGGAGGTTACTTTGATAGGGAGTGTTGTAGGTGCTGCAGGAGGTTACAGAGAAAGGGAGGGATGTAGGTGCTGGAGTTCGCTACGAAGATAGGGAGGGTTGTAGGGGCTGGAGGAGGTTTCAGAGATAGGGAGGTTTGTAGGTGCTGGAGGAGGTTACAGAGATAGGGTGGGTTGTAGGGGCTGGATAAATTTAAAGAGTTGGGGGGGCTCTAGGAGATGGTGTAAGTTGCAGATGTATGGAGTGTTGAAGGGGCTGGAGGATTTTACAGAAATAGGGAGGGTTGTAGGACCTGAACGAGTTTATGAGTGACAGGGAGAGTAGTAGCGGCTGGAGGAGGTTACAGTGATAGCGATTGTTGTAGGGGCTGGAGGAGGTTACAGAGATAGGGAGGATTGAATGGACTGGAGGAGGTTACAGTGATAGGGAGGATTGTAGGGGCTGGAGGAGGTTACAGAGATAGGGATTGTTGTAGGGTCTGGAGGAGGTTACAGAGTTAGGGAGGGTTGAAGGGGCTGGAGGAGGTTACAGAGATAGGAAGGGTGGTTGGTCCTGGAAAAGCTTACAGAGATAGGGAGGATTGTAGGGGCTGGAGGATCTAACAGAGATTCGGAGGGTAGTAGGGGCTGGAGGAGGTTACTTTGATAGGGAGTGTTGTAGGTGCTGCAGGAGGTTACAGAGAAAGGGAGGGATGTAGGTGCTGGAGTTCGCTACGAAGATAGGGAGGGTTGTAGGGGCTGGAGGAGGTTTCAGAGATAGGGAGGTTTGTAGGTGCTGGAGGAGGTTACAGAGATAGGGTGGGTTGTAGTGGCTGGATAAATTTAAAGAGTTGGGGGGGCTCTAGGAGATGGTGTAAGTTGCAGATGTATGGAGTGTTGAAGGGGCTGGAGGATTTTACAGAGATAGGGAGGGTTGTAGGACCTGAACGAGTTTATGAGTGACAGGGAGAGTAGTAGCGGCTGGAGGAGGTTACAGTGATAGCGATTGTTGTAGGGGCTGGAGGAGGTTACAGAGATAGGGAGGATTGAATGGACTGGAGGAGGTTACAGTGATAGGGAGGATTGTAGGGGCTGCAGGTGGTTACAGAAATGGGGAGGGTGTAGGTGTTTGAGGAGGTTACAGAGATAGGAAGGGTGGTTGCTGCTGGAGGATGTTACAGACATAGGGAGCATTGTAGGGGCTGGAGGAGGTTACAGAGATTCAGAGGGTTGTAGGGTCTTGAGCAGGTTACAGAGATAGGGAGTAGTTTAGGTGCTGTAGGAGGTTCAGAGATAGGGAGGGTTGTAGGTGCTGTAGGAGGTTACAGAGATAGGGAGGGTTGTCAGGGCAGGAGGAGGTTACAGAGATAGGGAGTGTTGTCAGGGCAGGAGCAGGTTACAGAGATAGGGAGTGTTGTAGGTGCTGGGGCAGGTTTTAGAGATAGGGAGCGTTGTAGTGGCTGGAGGAGGTTACAAATATAGGGAGGGGTGAAGGGGCTGGAGGAGGTTACAGAGTTAGGGAGGATTGTAGGCACTGGAGAAGATCACAGAGATATTGAGGGGTGTAGGGACTGCAGGAGGTTACAGAGATAGGCAGTGTTACATGGGCTGGAGGAATTTACAGAGAAAGGGACTGTTGTAGGGGCTGGAAGAGGTTATAGATGAGGGGAGTGTTGTAATGTCTGGAGGGAGGTTACAGAGATAGGGAGGGTTGTAGGGGCTGGAGTAGGTTACAGAGATAGGGAGGGTTGTAGGACTGGAGGAGGTTACAGATTTAGGGAGGGTTGTAGCGGCTAGAGAAGGTTACAGAGATAGGGAGGGTTGTAGGGGCTGGAGGAGGTTACAGAGATAGGGAGGGTTGAAGGCGGCTGGAGGAGGTAACAGGGATAGGGAGGATTGTCGGGGCTTGAGGAGGTTACAGAGATAGTGAGGGTTGTAGGGGCTGGAGGAGGTTACAGAGATAGAGAGGGTTGTAGGGGCTGGAGGAGGTTACAGAGATAGGAAGGGTGCTTGGTGCTGGAAAAGGTTACAGAGATAGGGAGGATTGTAGTGCTGGAGGAGGTTAAAGAGATAGGGAGGATTGTAGGGGCTGGAGGAGGCAACAGAGATTCGGAGTGTTGTAGGGGCTGGAGGAGTTTACAGTGATAGCTAAGGTTGTAGGGGCTGGAGGAGTTTACAGAGAAAGGGAGGGATGTAGGGGCTGGAGTTCGCTACAGAGATAGGGAGGGTTGTAGGACCTGGATGAGGTTGGAGAGTCAGGACGGGTTGTAGAGGATAGAGGGGGTTACGGAGACAGGGATTGTTGCACGTGCTGGAGGAGGTTACAGAGATAGGGAGGTTTGAAGGTGCTGGAGGACGTAACAGAGTTAAGGAGGTTTTTAGGGGCTGGAGTAATTTAAAGAGATGGGGGTCTCTAGGTTCTGGTGTAAGTTACAGATGTAAGGACGTTTGAAGGGGCTGAAGGTGTTTACAGAGATAGGGAGGATTGAAGGGGCTGGAGGTGTTTACAGAGATAGGGAGGGTTGTAGGGGCTGGAGGAGGTTACAGAGTTAGGGAGGGTTGTTGGGCCTGGAGGAGGTTACAGAGATAGGGAGGGTTGTAGGACCTGGAGGAGGTTACACAGATAGAGAGGTTTGTAGGAGCAGGAGGAGATTACAGAGATAAGGAGGGTTGTAGGCTGGAAAATGTTACAGAGACAGGGAAGGTTGTAGGGTTTGGTGGAGTTATAGAGTTTGGGAGGGTTGTAGGAGTTGGAGATGGTTACAGAGATAGGGAGGGTTGTAGTACCTGGATGAGGTTGGAGAGACAGGGAGGATTGTAGGGGTTAGAGGGGGTTACGGAGACAGGGATTGTTGCACGTGCTGGAGAAGGTTACAGAGATAGGGAGGATTGAAGGGGCTGAAGGTGTTTACAGAGATAGGGAGGGTTGTAGGGGCTGGAGGAGGTAACAGACATAGGGAGGGTTGTAGGGGCTGGAGGAGGTTACAGAGATAAGGAGGGTTGTAGGGGCTGGAGGAGGTTACAGAGATAGGGAGTGTTGTAGGGGCTGGAGGAGGTTACAGAGATAGGGAGGGTTGTAGGGGCTGGAGGAGGTTACAGAGATAGGGAGGGGTGTAGGGGCTGGAGGATGTTACAGGGAAAGGGAGGGTTGTAGGTGCTTGAGAGGTTACAGGGAAAGGGAGGGTTGTAGGGGCTGGAGGAGGTTACAGAGATAGGGAGGGTTGTAGGGGCTGGAGAAGATTACAGAGATATGGAGGGTTCTGGGGGCTGTAGGGGGTTACAGAGATAGGGAGAGTTGCAGGGGCTGGAGGAGGTTACAGGGATAGGGAGGGTTGCAGGGGCTGGAGGAAGTTACAGAGATAGGGAGGGTTGTAGGACCTGGAGGAGGTTATGAGAGACAGGGAGGGTTGTAGCGGATGGATGAGGTTACGGAGATAGGGATTGTTGCAAGGGCTGGAGGAGGTTACAGAGATAGGGAGGATTGAAGGGGCTGAAGGAGGTTACAGAGATAGGGAGTGTTGAAGGTGGCTGGAGGAGGTAACAGAGATAGGGAGGATTGTAGGGGCTGGAGGAGATTACAGAGATAGGGAGGATTGAAGGGGCTGAAGGAGGTTACAGATATAGGGAGGGTTGTTGGGGCTGGAGGAGGTTACAGAAATAGGGAGTGTTGAAGATGGCTGGAGGAGGTTACAGAGATAGGGAGGGTTGTAGGGGCTGGAGGAGATTACAGAGATAGGGAAGGTTGTAGGGGCTGGAGGAGGTTACAGAGATAGGGAAGGTTGTAGGGGCTGGAGGAGATTACAGAGATAGGGAAGGTTGTAGGGGCTGGAGGAGGTTACAGAGATAGGGAGGGCTGTAGGGGCTGGAGGAGGTTACAGAGATAGGGAGGGTTGTAGGGGCTCGAGGAGGCTACAGGTTTAGATAGTGGTGTTGGGGCTGGAGGAGGTTACAAAGATAGGGAAGTTTGTTGGGGCTGGAGGAGGTTACAGAGACAGACAGGGTTGTGGGGGCTGGAGGAGGTTACAGAGATAGGGAGGGTTGTAGGGGCTGGAGGAGGTGACACAGATAGGAAGGGTTGTGGGGGCTGGAGGAGGTGACAGAGATAGGGAGAATTGTTTGGGATGGAGGCTGTTGCAGAGATTGGGAGGGTTTTAGGGTCATGAGGAGGTTACACAGATAGCTAGGTTTGCAGGGGCTGGAGGAGTTTACAGAGATAGGAAGGGTTGTAGGTTGGTTTGTTGGGGCTGGAGGAAGTTGCAGAAATAGGGAGGAAATTAGGGGCTGGAGAAGGGTACAGGGTTTGGGTGGGTTGTTGGGGCTGCAGTTGGTAGATAGGGAGGGGCAGAGTGAGGAGATGGTGTAATTGTGTCTCAGATAGGGTTCTAACTAAGATAAATTGCTTGTCAACTCTTACGCACAGATATACAAAGCGGAGAGTAAATTGAGGAACTGACCGTGTGGGGGGGAGGTGCACTGATCATTCCACAAACAAAGGTAATCTGTGACAGGGTGGAGAGGCAGACACAGAGTATTAGTGTCCACAGTGGCTCTGTGAGCAGCTCGATTACCTAGCAGCCAGAGACTCAGGCGTTCAACTCCCCAATGCAGTCATTTCAGAAAATAATTCATAATTACATTCCCAGTGCCAGTACTGAGGGAGTGCTGCACTGTCAGAGGGTCAGTACTGAGTGAGTTCTGCACTGTCAGAGGGTCAGTAATGAGGGATTGCTGGACTGTCAGAGGGTCAGTACTGAGGGAGTGCTGCACTGTCAGAGGGTCAGTACTGAGTGAGTGCTGCACTGTTGGAGTGTCAGTGCTGAGCGAGTGCTGCACTTTCAGAGGGTCAGTACTAAGGGAGAGCTGCAATGTCAAAGGGTCAGTATTGAGCGAGTGCTGCACTGTCAGAGGGTCAGTACTGAGCGAGTGCTACACTGTCAGAGGGTCAGTACTGAGTGAGTGCTGCACTGTCAGAGGGTCAGTACTGAGCGAGTGCTGCACTTTCAGAGGGTCAGTACTGAGTGAGTGCTGCACTGTCAGAGGGTCAGTACTGAGGGAGTGCTGCACTGTCAGAGGTTCAGTACTGAGCGAGTGCTGCACTGTCAGAGGGTCAGTACTGAGAGAGTGCTGCACTGTCAGAGGTTCAGTACTCAGGGTTTGCTGCACTGTTGGAGGGTCAGTGCTGAGGGAGTGCGGCACTGTTGGAGGGTCAGTGCTGAGGGAGCGCCGCTCTGTCAGAGGGTCAGTGCTGAGGGAGTGCTGCACTGTCAGAGGGTCAGTACTGAGGGAGTGCTGCATTATCATAAGGTCAGTGCTGAGGGAGTGCTGTATTGTCAGAGGGTCAGTACTGAGGGAGTGCTGCACTGTTGGAGCGTCAGTGCTGAGAGATTGCTGATCTATCGGAGTGACAGTTCAACTGCCCCCCTCACCTGCCTGGGTCCTGCACAGGAGGAGAGCCTTGGGTGTGTGTGGCGGTCAGCTGCTCGGCAAAGGTGTGCCTCACAGCCCGGCCTCTTCCTGCTCTTGAAAAGATTCCACCTTCACCACACCAATGACTTGCATTTATGTAGCACCGTGAATGGGATGCAACCTCCCCAAGTCCTTCACAAGAGTGTTTATCAAGAAGGGTTGGACCCCGAAACAGATCTGGAGATGGTGGGACAGGTAATCAAAAACTCGGGCAAAGATGTCAGGTTTGATTAGTAATATAAAGGCACAGAGAGAGAGGGGGAGTTGGATAGGTTTGGGGTGGGAATTCCAGAGCTCAGGCCCCCAGGCAGCTGAAGGCACGGCCGCCAATGATGGACCGAATGGAATTGGGGGATGATCATGAGGCCGGAATTGGAGGAGCGCAGAGATTTCGGAGGGTTGTAGGGGCTGGAGGAGTTTAAAGAAATCGGGAGGAGAGAAGGGGCTGGAAGAGGTTACAGAGTTAGGGACAAATGTCGGGCCTGGAAATGTTTAGAGATAGGGAGGGTTGTAGGGTCTGGAGGGCATTACAGAGATAGGGAGGGTTGTAGGGGCTGGAGGAGGTTACAGAGATAGGGAGGGTTGTAGGGTCTGGAGGGCGTTACAGAGATAGGGAGTATACTAGTGACTGCAGGATTTTACCTAGATAGGGAGTATTTTAGGTGCTGGAGAAGGTTACAGAGATAGGGAGGGTTGTGGGGCAGAGTAGGTTACAGTTATGGGGAGGGTTGTAGGGGCTTGAGGAGGTGACAGAGATAGGGAGGGTTGTAGGGGCTGAAGGAGGTGACAGAGATAGGGAGGGTTGTAGGGACTGGAGGAGGTTACAGAGATAGGGAGAATTGTTTGGGATGGAGGCTGTTACAGAGATTGGGAGGGTTTTAGGGTCATGAGGAGGTTACACAGATAGTTAGGTTTGCAGGGGCTGGAGGAGTTTACAGAGATAAGAAGGGTTGTAGGTTGGTTTGTTGGGGCTGGAGGAAGTTGCAGAAATAGGGAGGAAATTAGGGGCTGGAGAAGGGTACAGGGTTAGGGTGGGTTGTTGGGACTGCAGTTGGTAGATAGGGAGGGGCAGAGTGAGGAGATGGTGTAATTGTGTCTCAGACAGGGTTCTAACTAAGATAAAAAAACAAAAACAGAATTACCTGGAAAAACTCAGCAGCTCTGGCAGCATCGGCGGAGAAGTAAAGAGTTGACGTTTCGAGTCCTCATGACCCTTCGACAGAACTTGAGGCCAAGTTCTGTTGAAGGGTCATGAGGACTCGAAACGTCAAATCATTTCTTCTCCGCCGATGCTGCCAGACCTGCTGAGTTTTTCCAGGTAATTGTGTTTTTGTTTTGGAATTCCAGCATCCGCAGTTTTCTTTGTTTTTATTTCTAACTAAGATAAATTGCTTGTCAACTCTTATGCACAGATATACAAAGCGGAGAGTAAATTGAGGAACTGACCGTGTGGGGGGGAGGTGCACTGATCATTCCACAACCAAAGGTAATCTGTGACAGGGTGCAGAGGCAGACACAGAGTATTAGTGTCCACAGTGGCTCTGTGAGCAGCTCGATTACCTAGCAGCCAGAGACTCAGGCGTTCAACTCCCCAAAGCAGTCATTTCAGAAAATAATTCATAATTACATTCCCACTGCCAGTAATGAGGGAGTGCAGCACTGTCAGAGGGTCAGTACTGAGCGAGTGCTGCACTGTCAGAGGGTCAGTACTGAGCGAGAGCTGCACTGTCAGAGGGTCAGTACTCAGGGTTTGCTGCACTGTTGGAGGGTCAGTGCTGAGGGAGTGCTGCACTGTTGGAGGGTCAGTGCTGAGGGATTGCTGCACTGTTGGAGGGTCAGTGCTGAGAGATTGCTGATCTATCAGAGTGACTGTTCAACTGCCCCCCTCACCCACCTGGGTCCTGCACGGGCGGAGAGCCTTGGGTGTGTGTGGCGGTCAGCTGCTCGGCAATGGTGTGCCTCACAGCCCGGCCTCTTCCTGCTCTTGAAAATATTCCACCTTCACCACACCAATGACTTGCATTTATGTAGCACCATGAATGGGATGAAAACTCCCGAAGTCCTTCTCAAGAGAGTTTATCAAGAAGGGTTTAACCCCGAAACAGATCTGGAGATGGTGGGACAGGTAATCAAAAACTCGGGCAAAGATGTCGGGTTTGATTAGTAATATAAAGGCACAGAGAGAGAGGGGGAGGTGGATAGGTTTGGGGTGGGAATTCCAGAGCTCAGGCCCCCAGGCAGCTGAAGGAACGGCCGCCAATGATGGACCGAATGGTATTGGGGGATGGTCAAGAGGCCGGAATTGGAGGAGCGCAGAGATTTCGGAGGGTTGTAGGGGCTGGAGGAGTTTAAAGAAATCGGGAGGAGAGAAGGGGATGGAAGAGGTTACAGAGACAGGGACAAATGTCTGGCCTGGAGAAGTTTACAGTTATGGGGAGGGTTGTAGGGGCTGGAGGAGGTGACAGAGATAGGGAGAGTTGTAGGGGCTGGAGGAGGTGACAGAGATAGGGAGGGTTGTAGGGACTGGAGGAGGTTACAGAGATAGGGAGAATTGTTTGGGATGGAGGCTGTTACAGAGATTGGGAGGGTTTTAGGGTCATGAGGAGGTTACACAGATAGCTAGGTTTGCAGGGGCTGGAGGAGTTTACAGAGATAGGAAGAGTTGTAGGTTGGTTTGTTGGGGCTGGAGGAAGTTGCAGAAATAGGGAGGAAATTAGGGGCTGGAGAAGGGTACAGGGTTAGGGTGGGTTGTTGGGACTGCAGTTGGTAGATAGGGAGGGGCAGAGTGAGGAGATGGTGTAATTGTGTCTCAGACAGGGTTCTAACTAAGATAAATTGCTTGTCAACACTTACGCACAGATATACAAAGCGGAGAGTAAATTGAGGAACTGACCGTGTGAGGGGGAGGTGCACTGATCATTCCACAACCAAAGGTAATCTGTGACAGGGTGGAGAGGCAGACACAGATTATTAGTGTCCACAGTGGCTCTGTGAGCAGCTCGATTACCTAGCAGCCAGAGACTCAGGCGTTCAACTCCCCAAAGCAGTCATTTCAGAAAATAATTCATAATTACATTCCAAGTGCCAGTACTGAGGGAGTGCTGCACTGTCAGAGGGTCAGTACTGACGGAGTGCTGCACTGTTGGAGGGTCAGTACTGAGGGAGTGCTGCACTGTTGGAGGGTCAGTACTGAGTGAGTGCTGCACTGTCAGAGGGTCAGTACTGAGCGAGCGCTGCACTTTCAGAGGGTCAGTACTGAGGGAGAGCTGCAATGTCAGAGGGTCAGTACTGAGTGAGTGCTGCACTGTCAGAGGGTCAGTACTGAGCGAGTGCTGCACTGTCAGAGGGTCAGTACTCAGGGTTTGCTGCACTGTTGGAGGGTCAGTGCTGAGGGAGTGCTGCACTGTTGGAGGGTCAGTACTGAGGGAGTGCTGCACTGTTGGAGGGTCAGTGCTGAGGGATTGCTGATCTATCAGAGTGACAGTTCAACTGCCCCCCTCACCTGCCTGGGTCCTGCATGGGCGGAGAGCCTTGGGTGTGTGTGGCGGTCAGCTGCTGGGCAAAGGTGTGCCTCACAGCCCGGCCTCTTCCTGCTCTTGAAAAGATTCCACCTTCACCACACCAATGACTTGCATTTATGTAGCACCGTGAATAGGATGAAACCTCCCCAAGTCCTTCACAAGAGCGTTTATCAAGAAGGGTTGGACCCCGAAACAGATCTGGAGATGGTGGGACAGGTAATCAAAAACTCGGGCAAAGATGTCGGGTTTGAGTAGTAATATAAAGGCACAGAGAGAGAGGGGGAGGTGGATAGGTTTGGGGTGGGAATTTCAGAGTTCAGGCCCCCAGGCAGCTGAAGGCACGGCCGCCAATGATGGACCGAATGGAATTGCGGGATGGTCATGAGGCCGGAATTGGAGGAGCGCAGAGATTTCAGAGGGTTGTAGGGGCTGGAGGAGTTTAAAGAAATCGGGAGGAGAGAAGGGGCTGGAAGAGGTTACAGAGACAGGGACAAATGTCTGGCCTGGAGAAGTTTACAGAGATAGGGAGGGTTGTAGGCTTGGGAGGGCGTTACAGAGATAGGGAGGGTTGTAGGCTCGGGAGGGCGTTACAGAGATAGGGAGGGTTGTAGGCTCGGGAGGGCGTTACAGAGATAGGGAGGGTTGTAGGGTCTAGAGGAGGTTACAGAGATAGGGAGGGTTGTAGGGGCTGGAGGAGGTTACAGAGATAGGGGGGGTTGTAGGGTCTGGAGGAGGTTACAGAGATAGGGAGGGTTGTAGGGTCGGGAGGGCGTTACAGAGATAGAGGGGGTTGTAGGGTCTGGAGGAGGTTACAGAGATAGGGAGGGTTGTAGGGTCTGTAGGGCGTTACAGAGATAGGGAGTGTACTAGGGACTGCAGGATTTTACCTAGATAGGGAGTGTTTTAGGTGCTGGAGAATGTTACAGTTATGGGAAGGGTTGTGGGGGCTGGAGGAGGTGACAGAGATAGGGAGGGTTGTAGGGGCTGGAGGAGGTGACACAGATAGGAAGGGTTGTAGGGGCTGGAGGAGGTGACAGAGATAGGGAGGGTTGTAGGGACTGGAGGAGGTTACAGAGATAGGGAGAATTGTTTGGGATGGAGGCTGTTCCAGAGATTGGGAGGGTTTTAGGGTCATGAGGAGGTTACACAGATAGCTAGGTTTGCAGGGGCTGGAGGAGTTTACAGAGATAGGAAGGGTTGTAGGTTGGTTTGTTGGGGCTGGAGGAAGTTGCAGAAATAGGGAGGAAATTAGGGGCTGGAGAAGGGTACAGGGTTTGGGTGGGTTGTTGGGGCTGCAGTTGGTAGATAGGGAGGGGCAGAGTGAGGAGATGGTGTAATTGTGTCTCAGATAGGGTTCTAACTAAGATAAATTGCTTGTCAACTCTTACGCACAGATATACAAAGCGGAGAGTAAATTGAGGAACTGACCGTGTGGGGGGGAGGTGCACTGATCATTCCACAAACAAAGGTAATCTGTGACAGGGTGGAGAGGCAGACACAGATTATTAGTGTCCACAGTGGCTCTGTGAGCAACTCGATTACCTAGCAGCCAGAGACTCAGGCGTTCCACTCCCCAAAGCAGACATTTCAGAAAATAATTCATAATTACATTCCCAGTGCCAGTACTGAGGGAGTGCTGCACTGTCAGAGGGTCAGTACTGAGTGAGTGCTGCACTGTCAGAGGTTCAGTAATGAGAGAGTGCTGCACTGTCAGAAGGTCAGTACTGAGTGAGTGCTGCACTGTCAGAGGGTCAGTACTGAGCGAGTGCTGCACTGTCAGAGGGTCAGTACTGAGGGAGTGCTGCACTGTCAGAGAGTCAGTACTGAGGGAGTGCTGCACAGTCAGAGGGTCAGTACTGAGGGAGTGCTGCACTGTCAGAGGGTCAGTGCTGAGGGAGTGCTGCGCTGTCAGAGGGTCAGTACTGAGTCAGTGCTACACTGTTGGAGGGTCAGTACTGTGGGAGTGCTGCACAGTCAGAGGGTCAGTACTGAGGGAGGGCTGCACTGTCAGAGGGTCAGTGCTGAGGGAGTGCTGCGCTGTCAGAGGATCAGTACTGAGTCAGTGCTGCACTGTTGGAGTGTCAGTACTGAGCGAGTGCTGCACAGTCAGAGGGTCAGTACTGAGTGAGTGCTGCACTGTCAGAGGGTCAGTACTGAGAGAGTGCTGCACTGTCAGAGGTTCAGTAATGAGACAGTGCTGCACTGTCAGAAGGTCAGTACTGAGTGAGTGCTGCACTGTCAGAGGGTCAGTACTGAGCGAGTGCTGCACTGTCAGAGGGTCAGTACTGAGGGAGTGCTGCACTGTCAGAGAGTCAGTACTGAGGGAGTGCTGCACTGTCAGAGGGTCAGTGCTGAGGGAGTGCTGCGCTGTCAGAGGGTCAGTACTGAGTCAGTGCTGCACTGTTGGAGGGTCAGTACTGTGGGAGTGCTGCACAGTCAGAGGGTCAGTACTGAGGGAGGGCTGCACTGTCAGAGGGTCAGTGCTGAGGGAGTGCTGCGCTGTCAGAGGGTCAGTACTGAGTCAGTGCTGCACTGTTGGAGTGTCAGTACTGAGCGAGTGCTGCACAGTCAGAGGGTCAGTACTGAGTGAGTGCTGCACTGTCAGAGGGTCAGTACTGAGAGAGTGCTGCACTGTCAGAGGTTCAGTAATGAGAGAGTGCTGCACTGTCAGAAGGTCAGTACTGAGTGAGTGCTGCACTGTCAGAGGGTCAGTACTGAGCGAGTGCTGCACTGTCAGAGGATCAGTACTGAGGGAGTGCTGCACTGTCAGAGGGTCAGTGCTGAGCGAGTGCTGCATTGTCAGAGGGTCAGTACTGAGCGAGTGCTGCACTGTCAGAGGGTCAGTGCTGAGGGAGTGCTGCACTGTTGGAGGGTCAATGCTCAGGGAGTGCTGCACTGTTGGAGCGTCAGTGCTGAGAGATTGCTGATCTATCGGAGTGACAGTTCAACTGCCCCCCTCACCCGCCGGGGTCCTGCACGGGAGGAGAGCCTTGGGTGTGTGTGGTGGTCAGCTGCTCGGCAATGATGTGCCTCACAGCCCGGCCTCTTCCTGCTCTTGAAAATATTCCACCTTCACCACACCAATGACTTGCATTTATGTAGCACCGTGAATGGGATGAAACCTCCCCAATCCTTCACAAGAGTGTTTATCAAGAAGGGTTGGACCCCGAAACAGATCTGGAGATGGTGGGAGAGGTAAACAAACACTCGGGCAAAGATGTCAGGTTTGATTAGTAATATAAAGGCACAGAGAGAGAGGGGGAGTTGGATAGGTTTGGGGTGGGAATTCCAGAGCTCAGGCCCCCAGGCTGCTGAAGGCACGGCCGTCAATGATGGACCGAATGGTATTGGGGGATGGTCATGAGGCCGGAATTGGAGGAGCGCAGAGATTTCGGAGGGTTATAGGGGCTGGAGGAGTTTAAAGAAATCGGGAGGAGAGAAGGGGCTGGAAGAGGTTACAGAGTTAGGGACAAATGTCGGGCCTGGAGAAGTTTACAGAGATAGGGAGGGTTGAAGGGGCTGGAGAGCGATACAAAGATAGGGAGGGTTGTAGGGGCTGAAGGAGGTTACAGTTATGGGGAGGGTTGTAGGGGCTGGAGGAGGTGACAGAGATAGGGAGGGTTGTAGGGACTGGAGGAGGTTACAGAGATAGGGAGAATTGTTTGGGATGGAGGCTGTTACAGAGATTGGGAGGGTTTTAGGGTCATGAGGAGGTTACACAGATAGCTAGGTTTGCAGGGGCTGGAGGAGTTTACAGAGATAGGAAGGGTTGTAGGTTGGTTTGTTGGGGCTGGAGTTGGTAGATAGGGAGGGGCAGAGTGAGGAGATGGTGTAATTGTGTCTCAGATAGGGTTCTAACTAAGATAAATTGCTTGTCAACTCTTATGCACAGATATACAAAGCGGAGAGTAAATTGAGGAACTGACCGTGTGGGGGGGAGGTGCACTGATCATTCCACAACCAAAGGTAATC
The DNA here is from genome assembly GCA_026770705.1 of Isurus oxyrinchus. Lineage (NCBI taxonomy): Eukaryota > Metazoa > Chordata > Chondrichthyes > Lamniformes > Lamnidae > Isurus > Isurus oxyrinchus. Next base: position 12,887,196 of record JANJGN010000034.1, read on the forward strand.
TGTGACAGGGTGGAGAGGCAGACACAGAGTATTAGTGTCCACAGTGGCTCTGTGAGCAGCTCGATTACCTAGCAGCCAGAGACTCAGGCGTTCAACTCCCCAATGCAGTCATTTCAGAAAATAATTCATAATTACATTCCCAGTGCCAGTACTGAGGGAGTGCTGAACTGTCAGAGGGTCAGTACTGAGAGAGTGCTGCACTGTCAGAAGGTCAGTACTGAGAGTGTGCTGCACTGTCAGAGGGTCAGTGCTGAGGGAGTGCTGCACTGTCGGAGAGTCAGTACTGAGGGAGTGCTGCACTGTCAGAGGGTCAGTACTGAGTGAGTGCTGCACTGTAGGAGGGTCAGTACTGAGGGAGTGCTGCACTGTCGCAGGGTCAGTGCTGAGGGAGTGCTGCACTGTCAGATTTTCAGTGCAAAGGGACTGTTGCACTGTCGCAGGGTCGGTACTGAGGGAGTGCTGCACTGTCTGAGGGTCAGTACTGAGGGAGTGCTGCACTTTTGGAGGGTGAGTACTGAGGGACTGCAGCACTGTCGGAGGGTCAGTACTGAGGGAGAACTGCACTGTCGGAGCGTCAGTACTGATGGAGTGCTGCACAGTCAGAGGTTCAGCACTGAGGTAGTGCTGCACTGTCAGAGGGTTAGTACTGAGGGAATGCTGCACTGTCAGAGGGTCAATACTGCGGATGTGCTGCACTGTCAGAAATTCAGTTCAAAGGAACTGCTGCACTGTCGCAGGGTCAGTACTGAGGGAGTGCCGCACTGTCAGAGTTTTAGTACTAAGGGAGTGCTGCACAGTCGGAGGGTCAGCACTGAGTGAGTGCTGCACTGTCAGAGGGTTAGTACAGAGGGATTGCTGCACACTTGGAGGGTCAGTACTGAGGGAGTGCTGCACTGTTAAATGGTCAGTGCTGAGGGAGTGCTGCACTGTCATAGGGCCAGTACTGAGGGAGTGCTGCACTGTCAGAGGGTCAGCACTGAGTGAGTGCTGCACTGTATGAAGGTCAGTGCTGAGGGAGTGCCGCACTGTCAGAAGGTCAGTTCTGGGGAGTGCTGCACTGTCAAAGGGTCAGTCCTGAGGGAATGCTGCACTGTCTGCGGCTCAGTACTGAGGGAGTGCTGCACTTTTGGAGAGTCAGTACTGATGGAGTGCTGCACTGTCGGTGGGTCAGTACTGAGGGAGTGCTGCACAGTCGGACAGTCAGTACTGAGGGAGTACTGCACTGTCAGAGGGTCAGTACTGAGGGAGTGCTGCACTGTCAGAGGGTCAGTACTGAGGGAGTGCTGCACTGTCAGAGGTTCAGCACTGTTGTAGTGCTGCACTATCAAAGGGTTCGTTCTGAGGGAGTGCTGCACTGTCAGAGGGTCAATACTGAGGGAGTGCTGCACTGTCAGAGAGTCAGTACTGAGGGAATGCTGCACTATCAGAAGGACAGTTTTGAGGGCGTACTGCACTGTCTGAGGGTCAGTAATGAGGGAGTGCTGCAGTGTCAGAGGGCCAGTGCTGTGGGAGAGCTGCACTGTCAGAGGGTCAGTACTGAGGGAGTGCTTTACTGTCGTAGGGTCAGTACTGAGGAATTGCTGAACGGTCAGATGGTCAGTGCTGTGGGAGTGCTGCACTGTCAGTGGGTCAGTACTGAGGGAGTGTTGCATTGCCAGAGGGTCAGCGCTGTGGGATTGCTGCAACGTCAGAGAGTCAGTACTGAGGGATTGCTGCACTCTCGGACGGTCAGTACTGAGGGAATGCTGCACTGTCAGAGGGTCAGTACTGAGGGAGTGCTGCACTGTCAGAGGGTGAGTACTGAGGGAGTACTGCACAGTCAGAGTGTCAGTACTGAGGGAGTGCTGCACTGTCAGAAATTCAGTGCAAAGGAACTGCTGCACTGTCGCAGGGTCAGGACTGAGGGAATGCCGCACTGTCAGAGTTTTAGTGTTAAGGGTTTGTGGCACTCTCGGAGGGTCAGCACTGAGGGAGTGCTGCACTGTCAGAGGTTCAGTACTGAGGGATTGCAGCACTCTCGGAGGGTCAGTACTGAGGGTGTGCTGCACTGTTAAATGGTCAGTGCTGAGGGAGTGCTGCACTTTCATGGGGTCAGTACTGAGGGAGTGCTGCACTGTCAGAGGGTCAGTGCTGTGGGAGTGCTGCACTGTCAGAGGGTCAGCACTGAGGGAGTGCTGCACTGTCAGACAGTCAGTACTGCGTGAGTGCTGCACTTTCAGAGGTTCAGTGCTATTTGAGTGCTGCACTGTCGGAGGGTCAGTACTGAGGGAGTTCTGCTCTGTCAGAGTTTCAGTACTGAGGAAGTGCTGCACTGTCAGAGGTCAGTGCTGAGGGATTGCTGCACTCTCGGAGGGTCAATACTGAGGGAGTGCTGCACTGTCAGAGGTCAGTGCTGAGGGATTGCTGCACTCTCAGAGGGTCAATACTGAGGGAGTGCTGCACTTTCAGAGGTTCAGTACCGAGGGAGTGCTGCACTTTTAAATGGTCAGAGCTGAGGGAGTGCTGCACTGTCATAGGGCCAGTACTGAAAGAGTGCTGCACTGTCAGTTCTGTGGGAGTGCTGCACTGTCAGAGGGTCAGCACTGAGTGAGTGCTGCACTGTCTGAAGGTCAGTGCTGAGGGAGTGCCGCACTGTCAGAAGGTCAGTTCTGGGGAGTGCTGCACTGTTATAGGGTCAGTCCTGAGGGAATGCTGCACTATCTGCGGCTCAGTACTGAGGAAGTGCTGCAATTTTGGAGGGTCAGTACTGAGGGAGTGCTGCACTGTCAGAGGTTCAGTACTGAGGGATTGCAGCACTCTCGGAGGGTCAGTACTGAGGGTGTGCTGCACTTTCAGAGGTTCAGTACCGAGGGAGTGCTGCACTGTTAAATGGTCAGTGCTGAGGGAGTGCTGCACTGTCATAGGGCCAGTACTGAAAGAGTGCTGCAGTGTCTGAAGGTCAGTGCTGAGGGATTGCCGCACTGTCAGAAGGTCAGTTCTGGGGAGTGCTGCACTGTCATAGGGTCAGTCGTGAGGGAATGCTGCACTGTCTGCGGCTCAGTACTGAGGAAGTGCTGCACTTTTGGAGGGTCAGTACTGAGGGAGTGCTGCACTGTCAGTGGGTCAGTACTGAGGGAGTGCTGCACAGTCGGACGGTCAGTACTGAGGGAGTGCTGCACTGTCGGAGGGTCAGTACTGAGGGAGTGCTGCACTGTCAGAAATTCAGTGCAAAGGAACTGCAGCACTGTCGCAGGGTCAGTACTGAGGGAGTGCCGCACTGTCAGAGTTTTAGTGATAAGGGAGTGCTGCACTGTCGGTGGATCAGCACTGAGGGAGTGCTGCATTGTCAGAGGGTCAGTACTGAGGGATTGCTGCACTCTCGGAGGGTCAGTACTGAGGGAATGCTGCACTGTTAAATGGTCAGTGCTGAGGGAGTGCTGCACTGTCATAGGGTCAGTACTGAGGGAGTGCTGCACTATCAGTGCTGTGGGAGTGCTGCACTGTCAGAGGGTCAGCACTGAGGGAGTGCTGCCCTGTCAGAGGGTCAGTTCTGAGGGAGTGCTGCACTGTAAGTGGGTCACTACGGAAGGCGTGCTGCACTGCCAGACGTCAGTGCTGAGTGACGCTGCGCTGTCGGAGGGTCAGTACTGAGGGAGTTCTGCACTATCGGATGTTCAGTACTGAGGGAGTGCTGCACTGTCAGAGGTTCAGTACTGAGGGAATGCTGCACTGTCGGAGGGTCAGTTCTGAGGGAGTGCTGCACTGTCGGAGAGTCAGTACTGAGGGAGTGCTGCACTGTCAGAGGTTCAGTACTGAGGAAATGCTGCACTGTCAGAGAGTCAGTACTGAGGGAATGCTGCACTGTCGGAGAGTCAGTACTGAGGGAGTGCTGCACTGTCAAGGGTCAGTACTGAGTGAGTGCCGCACAGTAGGAAGGTCAGTACTGAGGGAGTGCTGCACTGTCGCAGGGTCAGTACTGAGGGAGTGCTGCACTGTCAGATTTTCAGTGCAAAGGGACTGCTGCACTGTCGCAGGGTCAGTACTGAGGGAGTGCTGCACTGTCTGAGGGTCAGTGCTGAGGAAGTGCTGCACTGTCGCAGGGTCAGTACTGAGGGAGTGCTGCACTTTTGGAGGGTGAGTACTGAGGGAGTGCTGCACAGTCGGAGGGTCAGTACTGAGGGAGAACTGCACTGTCGGAGCGTCAGTACTGATGGAGTGCTGCACAGTCAGAGGTTCAGCATAGAGGTAGTGCTGCACTGTCAGAGGGTTAGTACTGAGGGAATGCTGCACTGTCAGAGGGTCAATACTGCGGATGTCCTGCACTGTCAGAAATTCAGTGCAAAGGAACTGCTGCACTGTCGCAGGGTCAGTACTGAGGGAGTGCCGCACTGTCAGAGTTTTAGTACTAAGGGAGTGCTGCACTGTCGGAGGGTCAGCACTGAGGGAGTGCTGCACTGTCAGAGGGTTAGTACAGAGGGATTGCTGCACTCTCGGAGGGTCAGTACTGAGGGAGTGCTGCACTGTTAAATGGTCAGTGCTGAGGGAGTGCTGCACTGTCATAGGCCCAGTAAACTGAGGGAGTGCTGCACTGTCAGAGGGTCAGCACTGAGTGAGTGCTGCACTGTATGAAGGTCAGTGCTGAGGGAGTGCCGCACTGTCAGAAGGTCAGTTCTGGGGAGTGCTGCACTGTCATAGGGTCAGTCCTGAGGGAATGCTGCACTGTCTGCGGCTCAGTACTGAGGGAGTGCTGCAATTTTGGAGGGTCAGTACTGACGGAGTGCTGCACTGTCGATGGGTCAGTACTGAGGGAGTGCTGCACTGTCGGAGGGTCAGTACTGAGGGAGTGCTGCACTGTCAGAGTTTCAGCACTGATGTAGTGCTGCACTATCAGAGGGTTCGTTCTGAGGGAGTGCTGCACTGTCAGAGGGTCAATACTGAGGGAGTGCTGCACTGTCAGAGAGTCAGTACTGAGGGAATGCTGCACTATCAGAAGGACAGTTTTGAGGGAGTTCTGCACTGTCTGAGGGTCTGTAATGAGGGAGTGCTGCAGTGTCAGAGGGTGAGTAGTGAGGGAGTGCTTTACTGTCGTAGGGTCAGTACTGAGGAATTGCTGAACGGTCAGATGGTCAGTGCTGTCGGAGTGCTGCACTGTCAGTGGGTCAGTACTGAGGGAGTGTTGCATTGCCAGAGGGTCAGCTCTGTGGGAGTGCTGCAATGTCAGAGAGTCAGTACTGAGGGATTGCTGCACTGTCAGAGAGTCAGTACTGAGGCATTGCTGCACTCTCGGACGGTCAGTACTGAGGGAGTGCTGCACTGTCGGAGGGTCATTACTGAGGGAATGCTGCACTGTCAGAGGGTCAGTACTGAGGGAGTGCTGCACTGTCAGAGGGTCAGTACTGAGGGAGTGCTGCACTGTCAGAGGGTGAGTACTGAGGGAGAACTGCACTGTCAGAGGGTGAGTACTGTGGGAGTACTGCACAGTCAGTGTCAGTACTGAGGGAGTGCTGCACTGTCAGAAATTCAGTGCAAAGGAACTGCTGCACTGTCGCAGGGTCATTACTGAGGGAATGCCGCACTGTCAGAGTTTTAGTGCTAAGGGTTTGTGGCACTCTCGGAGGGTCAGCACTGAGGGAGTGCTGCACTGTCAGAGGTTCAGTACTGAGTGATTGCAGCACTCTCAGAGGGTCAGTACTGAGGGTGTGCTGCACTGTTAAATGGTCAGTGCTGAGGGAGTGCTGCACTTTCATGGGGTCAGTACTGAGGGAGTGCTGCACTGTCAGTGCTGTGGGAGTGCTGCACTGTCTGAAGGTCAGCACTGAGGGAGTGCTGCACTGTCAGACAGTCAGTACTGCGTGAGTGCTGCACTTTCAAAGGTTCAGTGCTATTTGAGTGCTGCACTGTCGGAGGGTCAGTACTGAGGGAGTGCTGTACTGTCGGAGAGTCAGTACTGAGGGAGAACTGCACTGTCGGAGCGTCAGTACTGATGGAGTGCTGCACAGTCAGAGGTTCAGCATTGAGGTAGTGCTGCACTGTCAGAGGGTTAGTACTGAGGGAATGCTGCACTGTCAGAGGGTCAATACTGCGGATGTGCTGCACTGTCAGAAATTCAGTGCAAAGGAACTGCTGCACTGTCGCAGGGTCAGTACTGAGGGAGTGCCGCACTGTCAGAGTTTTAGTACTAAGGGAGTGCTGCACTGTCGGAGGGTCAGCACCGAGGGAATGCTGCACAGTCAGAGGGTTAGTACAGAGGGATTGCTGCACTCTCGGAGGGTCAGTACTGAGGGAGTGCTGCACTGTTAAATGGTCAGTGCTGAGGGAGTGCTGCACTGTCATAGGCCCAGTAAACTGAGGGAGTGCTGCACTGTCAGAGGGTCAGCACTGAGTGAGTGCTGCACTGTATGAAGGTCAGTGCTGAGGGAGTGCCGCACTGTCAGAAGGTCAGTTCTGGGGAGTGCTGCACTGTCATAGGGTCAGTCCTGAGGGAATGCTGCACTGTCTGCGGCTCAGTACTGAGGGAGTGCTGCAATTTTGGAGGGTCAGTACTGACGGAGTGCAGCACTGTCGATGGGTCAGTACTGAGGGAGTGCTGCACAGTCGGACGGTCAGTACTGAGGGAGTGCTGCACTGTCAGAGTTTCAGCACTGATGTAGTGCTGCACTATCAGAGGGTTCGTTCTGAGGGAGTGCTGCACTGTCAGAGGGTCAATACTGAGGGAGTGCTGCACTGTCAGAAAATCAGTACTGAGGGAATGCTGCACTATCAGAAGGACAGTTTTGAGGGAGTTCTGCACTGTCTGAGGGTCTGTAATGAGGGAGTGCTGCAGTGTCAGAGGGTGAGTAGTGAGGGAGTGCTTTACTGTCGTAGGGTCAGTACTGAGGAATTGCTGAACGGTCAGATGGTCAGTGCTGTCGGAGTGCTGCACTGTCAGTGGGTCAGTACTGAGGGAGTGTTGCATTGCCAGAGGGTCAGCGCTGTGGGAGTGCTGCAATGTCAGAGAGTCAGTACTGAGGGATTGCTGCACTGTCAGAGAGTCAGTACTGAGGCATTGCTGCACTCTCGGACGGTCAGTACTGAGGGAGTGCTGCACTGTCGGAGGCTCATTACTGAGGGAATGCTGCACTGTCAGAGGGTCAGTACTGAGGGAGTGCTGCACTGTCAGAGGGTCAGTACTGAGGGAGTGCTGCACTGTCAGAGGGTGAGTACTGAGGGAGAACTGCACTGTCAGAGGGTGAGTACTGAGGGAGTACTGCACAGTCAGTGTCAGTACTGAGGGAGTGCTGCACTGTCAGAAATTCAGTGCAAAGGAACTGCTGCACTGTCGCAGGGTCATTACTGAGGGAATGCCGCACTGTCAGAGTTTTAGTGCTAAGGGTTTGTGGCACTCTCGGAGGGTCAGCACTGAGGGAGTGCTGCACTGTCAGAGGTTCAGTACTGAGTGATTGCAGCACTCTCGGAGGGTCAGTACTGAGGGTGTGCTGCACTGTTAAATGGTCAGTGCTGAGGGAGTGCTGCACTTTCATGGGGTCAGTACTGAGGGAGTGCTGCACTGTCAGTGCTGTGGGAGTGCTGCACTGTCTGAGGGTCAGCACTGAGGGAGTGCTGCACTGTCAGACAGTCAGTACTGCGTGAGTGCTGCACTTTCAGAGGTTCAGTGCTATTTGAGTGCTGCACTGTCGGAGGGTCAGTACTGAGGGAGTGCTGTACTGTCGGAGAGTCAGTACTGAGGTAGTGCTGCACTGTCAGATGTTCAGAGCTAAGGGAGTGCTGCACTGTCGGAGGGTCAGCACTGAGTGAGTGCTGCACTGTCGGAGCGTCAGTACTGAGGGAGTGCTACACTGTCAGAGAGTCAGTACTGAGGGAGTGCTGCACTGTCAGAGGGTAAGTACTGAGGAAGTGCTGCACTGTCAGAGGTCAGTGCTGAGGGAGTGCTGCACTGTCAGAGGGTCAGTACTGAGGGAGTGCTGCACTGCCAGATGTCAGTGCTGAGGGACGCTGCACTGTCGGAGGGTCAGTACTGAGGGAGTTCTGTACTGTCGGAGGGTCAGTACTGAGGGAGTGCTGCACTGTCGGAGGTTCAGTACTGAGGGAATGCTGCACTGTCGGAGAGTCAGTATTGAGGGAGTGCTACACTGTCGGAGTTTCAGTGCAAAGGGACTGCTGCACTGTCGCGGTGTCAGTACTGAGGGAGTGCTGCACTGTCGGAGGGTCAGTGCTGCGGCAGTGCCGCAATATCAGAAGGTCAGTTCTGTGGGAGTGCGGCACTGTCTGATGGTCAGTCCTGAGGGAGTGCTGCACTGTCTGAGGGTCAGTACTGAGGGAGTGCTGCACTTTTGGAGGGTGAGTACTGAGGGAGTGCTGAACTGTCGGAGGTTCAGTACTGAGGGAGTGCTGCACATTCGGAGGGTCAGTAATGAGGGAGTGCTGCACTATCGGAGGGTCAGTACTGCGGGAGTGCTGCACTGTCAGAGTTTCAGTGCAAAGGGACTGCTGCACTGTCGCAGGGTTAGTACTGAGGGAGTGCTGCACTGTCTGAGGTTCAGTGCTGAGGCAGTGCCGCAAAATCAGAAGTTTAGTTCTGTGGGAGTGCAGCACTGTCAGAGGGTCAGTCCTGAGGGAGTGCTGCACTGTCTGAGGGTCAGTACTGAGGGAGTGCTGCACTTTTGGAGGTTGAGTACTGAGGGAGTGCTGCACGGTCGGAGGGTAGGTACTGAGGGAATGCTGCACAGTCGGAGGTTCAGTACTGAGGTAGTGCTGCACTGTCAGAGGGTCAATACTGAGGGAGTGCTGCACTTTCAGAGGGTCAATACTGAGGGAGTGCTGCACTGTCAGAAATTCAGTGCAAAGGAACTGCTGCACTGTCGCAGGGTCAGTTTTGTGAGAGTGCCCCACTGTCAGAGTTTTAGTACTAAGGGAGTGCTGCACTGTCGGAGGGTCAGCACTGAGGGAGTGCTGCACTGTCAGAGGGTCAGTACAGATGGATTGCTGCACTGTCAGAGGGTCAGTACTGAGGGAGTGCTGCACTGTCAGTGGTCAGTACTGAGGGAGTGCTGCACTGTTAAATGGTCAGTGCGGAGGGAGAGCTGCACAGTCATAGGGTCAGTACTGAGTGAGCGCTGAACTGTCAGTGCTGTGGGAGTGCTGCACTGTCAGTGGGTCAGCACTGAGGGAGTGCTGCACTGTCAGACGGTCAGAACTGCGTGAGTGCTGCACTTTCAGAGATTCAGTGCTATTTGAGTGCTGCAATGTCGCACGGTCAGTACTGACGGAGTGCTACACTGTCATAGGTTCAGTGCTAAGGGAGTGCTGCACTGTGGGAGGGTCAGCACTGAGTGAGCGCTGCACTGTTGGAGCGTCAATACTGAGGGAGTGCTACACTGTCGGAGGGTCAGTACTGAGGGAGTGCTGCACTGTCAGAGGTTCAGTACTGAGGGAGTGCTGCACAGTCAGAGGGTCAGTACTGAGGGAGTGATGCACTGCAAGATGTCAGTGCTGAGGGACGCTGCACTGTCGGAGGTTCAGTACTGAGGGAGGGCTGTACTGTCGGAATTTCAGTACTGAGGGAGTGCTGCACTGTCAGATGTTCAGTACTGAGGGAGTTCTGCACTGTCGGAGGTTCAGTACTGAGGGAGTGCTGCACTGTCGGAGGTTCAGTACTGAGGGAATGCTGCACTGTCGGAGAGTCAGTACTGAGGGAGTGCTGCACTGTCGGAGAGTCAATACTGAGGGAGTGCTGCACTGTCAGAAGGTCAGTACTGAGGGAGTGCTACACTGTCTGAGGATCAGTACTGAGGGAGTGCTGCACTTTTGGAGGGTGAGTTCTGAGGGACTGCTGTACTGTCAGAGAGTCAGTACTGAGGGAGTGCTGCACAGTCGGATGGCCAGTACTGAGGGAGTGTTGCACTGTCGGAGTGTCAGTACTGAGGGAGTGCGACACAGTCAGAGGTTCAGCACTGAGGGAGTGCTGCACTGTCAGGGGGTCAATACTGAGGGAATGCTGCACTGTCAGAGAGACCAATACTGAGGGAATGCTGCACTGTCGGAGTGTCAGTACTGAGGGAGTTCTGCACTTTCCGAGGGTCAGTACTGAGGGAGTGCTGCAGTGTCAGAGGGCCAGTGCTGTGGGAGAGCTGCACTGTCAGAGGGTGAGTAGTGAGGGATTGCTTTATCTCGTAAGGTCAGTACTGAGGAATTGCTGAACGGTCAGATGGTCAGTGCTGTGGGATTGCTGCACTGTCAGTGGGTCAGTACTGAGGGAGTGCTGCACTGTCAGACGGTCAATCCTGAGGGATTGCTGCACTGTCATTGGGTCAGTACTGAGGGAGTGTTGCATTGCCAGACGGTCAGCGCTGAGAGAGTGCTGCACTGTCATAGGGTCAGTACTGTGGGAGAACTGCACTGTAAGAGGGTGAGTACTGAGGGAGTACTGCACATTCAGAGTGTCAGTGCTGAGGGAGTGCTGCACTGTCGAACGGTGAGTACTGAGGGAGTGCTGCACTGACAGAAATTCAGTGCAAAGGAACTGCTGCACTGTCGGAGGGTCAGCACTGAGGGAGTGCTGCACTGTCAGAGGGTCAGTACTGAGGGATTGCTGCGCTCTCGAAGGGTCGGTGCTGAGGGAGTGCTGCACTGTCAGTGGTTCAGTAATGAGGGAGTGCTGCACTGTCGGAGGGTCAGTACTGAGGGAGTGCTGTACTGTCGGAGGGTCAGTACTGATGGAGTGCTGCACAGTCAGAGGTTCAGCACTGAGGTAGTGCTGCACTGTCAGAGGGTTAGTACTGAGGGAGTGCTGCACTGTCAGAAATTCAGTGCAAAGGATCTGCTGCACTGTCGCAGGATCGGTACTGAGGGAGTGCCGCACTGTCAAAGTTTTAGTACTAAGGGAGTGCTGCACTGTCGGAGGGTCAGCACTGAGGGAGTGCTGCACTGTCAGAGGGTTAGTACAGAGGGATTGCTGCACTCTCGGAGGGTCAGTACTGAGGGAGTGCTGCACTTTCAGAGGTTCAGTACCGAGGGAGTGCTGCACTGTTAAATGGTCCTGAGGGAGTGCTGCACTTTTGGAGGGTGAGTATTGAGGGAGTGCTGCACTGTCGGAGGGTCAGTACTGAGGGAGTGCTGCACAGTCGGAAGGTCAGTAATGAGGGAGTGCTGCACTGTCGGAGGGTCTGTACTGAGGGAGTGCTGCACTGTCTGAGGGTCAGTGCTGAGGGAGTGCCGCAATATCAGAAGGTCAGTTCTGTGGGAGTGCTGCACTTTTGGAGGGTGAGTACTGAGGTAGTGCTGCACTGTCGGAGGGTCAGTACTGAGGGAGTGCTGCACTGTCGGAGGTTCAGTACTGAGGGAATGCTGCCCTGTCAGAGAGTCAGTACTGAGGGAGTGCTGCACTGTTGGAGAGTCAATACTGAGGGAGTGCTGCACTGACATAGGGTCGGTACTGAGGGAGTGCTGCACTGTCTGAGGGTCAGTACTGAGGGAGTGCTGCACTTTTGGTAGGTGAGTACTGAGGGAGTGCTGTACTGTCGGAGGGTCAGTACTGAGGGAGTGCTGCACAGTCGAATGGTCAGTACTGAGGGAGTGCTGCACTGTCGGAGGGTCAGTACTGAGGGAGTGCTGCACAGTCGGAGGTTCAGCACTGAGGGAGTGCTGCACTGTCAGAGGGTTAGTATTGAGGGAGTGCTGCACTGTCAGAGGGTCAATACTGAGGGAATGCTGCACTGTCAGAGAGTCAGTACTGAGGGAATGCTGCACTGTCGGAGTGTCAGTACTGAGGGAGTTCTGCACTGTCTGAGAGTCGGTACTGAGGGAGTGCTGCAGTGTCAGAGGGCCAGTGCTGTGGGAGAGCTGCACTGTCATTGGGTCAGTACTGAGGGAGTGTTGCATTGCCAGAGGGTCAGCGCTGAGGGAGTGCTGCACTTTCAGAGGGTCAATACTGTGGGAGAACTGCACTGTCAGAGGGTGATTACTGAGGGAGTACTGCACAGTCAGAGTGTCAGTGCTGAGGGAGTGCTGCACTGTCGAACGGTGAGTACTGAGGGAGTGCTGCACTGTCAGAAATTCAGTGCAAAGGAACTGATGCACTGTCGGAGGGTCAGCACTGAGGGAGTGATGCACTGTAAGTGCTGTGGGAGTGCTGCACTGTCAGTCTGTCAGTTCTGAGGGAGTGCTGCACTGTCAGACGTTCAGTACTGCGTGAGTGCTGCACTTTCAGAGGTTCAGTGCTAAGGGAGTGCTGCACCGTCGCAGGTTCAGTACTGAGGGAGTGCTGCACTGTCAGATGTTCAGTGCTAAGGGAGTGCTGCAATGTCGGAGGGTTAGCACTGAGGGAGTGCTGCACTTTCAGAGGGTCAGTACTGAGGGAGTGCTGCACTGTCGCAGGGTCAGTACTGAGGGAGTGCTGCACTGTCATACGGACAGTACTGAGGGAGTGCTATACTGTCGGAGGGTCAGTACTGAGGTAGTGCTGCACTGTCAGATTGTCAGTACTGAGGGAGTGCTACATTCTGAGAGGGACAGTACTGAGGGAGTGCTGCACTGTCAGAGGTTCAGTACTGAGGGAGTGCTGCACTGTTAAATGGTCAGTGCTGAGGGTGTGCTGCTTGTCATTGGGTCAGTACTGAGTGAGTGCTGCACTGTCAGTGCTGTGGGAGTGCTGCACTGTCAGACGGTCAGTACTGAGGGAGTGCTGCACTTTCAGAGGTTCAGTGCTATTTGAGAGCTGCACTATCGCAGGGTCAGTACTGAGGGAGTGCTGCACTGTCAGAGGTTCAGTGCTCAGGGAGTGCTGCACTGTTGAACAGTCAGTACTGAGGGAGTGCTACACTGTCGGAGGGTCAGTACTGAGGGAGTGCTGTACTGTCAGAGATTCAGTACTGCGGGAGTGCTTCAGTGTCAGATGGTGAGTACTGAGGGAGTACTGCAAGAGAGAGTGTCAGTGCTGAGTGAGTGCTGCACTGTTGAACAGTCAGTACTGAGGGAGTGCTGCACTGTCAGAAATTCAGTGCAAAAGGAACTGCTGCACTGTCGCAGGGTCAGCACTGAGGGAGTGCTGCACTGTCAGAGGGTCAGTACTGAGGGATTGCTGCACTCTCGAAGGGTCAGTACTGAGGGAGTGATGCACTGTCAGAGGTTCAGTACTGAGGGAGTGCTGCACTGTTAAATGGTCAGTGCTTAGGGAGTGCTGCACTGTCAGAGGGTAGTACTGAGGGAGTGCTGTCCTGTCAGTGGGTCAGCACTGAGGGAGTGCTGCACTGTTAGACGGTCAGTACTGCGTGAGTGCTGCACTTTCAGAGTTTCAGTGCTATTTGAGTGCTGCACTGTCGCAGGGTCAGTACTGAGGGAGTGCTGCACTGTCGGAGAGTCAATACTGAGGGAGTGCTGCACTGTCAGAGGGTCAGTACTGAGGGAGTGCTGCACTGTCTGAGGGTCAGCACTGAGGGAGTGCTGCACTTTTGGAGGGTGAGTACTTAGGGAGTGCGGTACTGTCGGAGGGTCAGTACTGAGGGAGTGCTGCACTTTTGGAGGGTGAGTACTGAGGGAGTGCTGTACTGTCGGAGGGTCAGTACTGAGGGAATGCTGCACTTTTGGAGGGTGAGTACTGAGGGAGTGCTGTACTGTCGGAGGGTCAGTACTGAGGGAGTGCTGCACAGTCGAATGGTCAGTACTGAGGGAGTGCTGCACTGTCGGAGGGTCAGTACTGAGGGAGTGCTGCACAGTCGGAGGTTCAGCACTGAGGGAGTGCTGCACTGTCAGAGGGTTAGTATTGAGGGAGTGCTGCACTGTCAGAGGGTCAATACTGAGGGAATGCTGCACTGTCAGAGAGTCAGTACTGAGGGAATGCTGCACTGTCGGAGTGTCAGTACTGAGGGAGTTCTGCACTGTCTGAGAGTCAGTACTGAGGGAGTGCTGCAGTGTCAGAGGGCCAGTGCTGTGGGAGAGCTGCACTGTCAGAGGGTGAGTAGTGAGGGAGTGCTTTACTCTCGTAGGGTCAGTACTGAGGAATTGCTGAACGGTCAGATGGTCAGTGCTGTGGGAGTTCTGCACTGTCAGTGGGTCAGTACTGAGGGAGTGCTGCACTGTCAGACGGTCATTCCTGAGGGAGGGCTGCACTGTCATTGGGTCAGTACTGAGGGAGGGTTGCATTGCCAGAGGGTCAGCGCTGAGGGAGTGCTGCACTTTCAGAGGGTCAGTACTGTGGGAGAACTGCACTGTCAGAGGGTGATTACTGAGGGAGTACTGCACAGTCAGAGTGTCAGTGCTGAGGGAGTGCTGCACTGTCGAACGGTGAGTACTGAGGCAGTGCTGCACTGTCAGAAATTCAGTGCAAAGGAACTGATGCACTGTCGGAGGGTCAGCACTGAGGGAGTGCTGCACTGTAATTGCTGTGAGAGTGCTGCACTGTCAGTCTGTCAGTTCTGAGGGAGTGCTGCACTGTCAGACGTTCAGTACTGCGTGAGTGCTGCACTTTCAGAGGTTCAGTGCTAAGGGAGTGCTGCACCGTCGCAGGTTCAGTACTGAGGGAGTGCTGCACTGTCAGATGTTCAGTGCTAAGGGAGTGCTGCAATGTCGGAGGGTTAGCACTGAGGGAGTGCTGCACTTTCAGAGGGTCAGTACTGAGGGAGTGCTGCACTGTCGCAGGGTCAGTACTGAGGGAGTGCTGCACTGTCATACGGACAGTACTGAGGGAGTGCTATACTGTCGGAGGGTCAGTACTGAGGTAGTGCTGCACTGTCAGATTGTCAGTACTGAGGGAGTGCTACATTCTGAGAGGGACAGTACTGAGGGAGTGCTGCACTGTTAAATGGTCAGTGCTGAGGGTGTGCTGCTTGTCATTGGGTCAGTACTGAGTGAGTGCTGCACTGTCAGTGCTGTGGGAGTGCTGCACTGTCAGACGGTCAGTACTGAGGGAGTGCTGCACTTTCAGAGGTTCAGTGCTATTTGAGAGCTGCACTATCGCAGGGTCAGTACTGAGGGAGTGCTGTACTGTCAGTGATTCAGTACTGCGGGAGTGCTTCAGTGTCAGAGGGTGAGTACTGAGGGAGTACTGCAAGACAGAGTGTCAGTGCTGAGTGAGTGCTGCACTGTTGAACAGTCAGTACTGAGGGAGTGCTGCACTGTCAGAAATTCAGTGCAAAAGGAACTGCTGCACTGTCGCAGGGTCAGCACTGAGGGAGTGCTGCACTGTCAGAGCGTCAGTACTGAGGGATTGCTGCACTCTCGAAGGGTCAGTACTGAGGGAGTGATGCACTGTCAGAGGTTCAGTACTGAGGGAGTGCTGCACTGTTAAATGGTCAGTGCTTAGGGAGTGCTGCACTGTCAGAGGGTAGTACTTAGGGAGTGCTGCCCTGTCAGTGGGTCAGCACTGAGGGAGTGCTGCACTGTTAGACGGTCAGTACTGCGTGAGTGCTGCACTTTCAGAGTTTCAGTGCTATTTGAGTGCTGCACTGTCGCAGGGTCTGTACTGAGGGAGTGCTGCACTGTCGGAGAGTCAATACTGAGGGAGTGCTGCACTGTCAGAGGGTCAGTACTGAGGGAGTGCTGCACTGTCTGAGGGTCAGCACTGAGGGAGTGCTGCACTTTTGGAGGGTGAGTACTGAGGGAATGCTGTACTGTCGGAGGGTCAGTACTGAGGGAGTGCTGCACTTTTGGAGGGTGAGTACTGAGGGAGTGCTGTACTGTCGGAGGGTCAGTACTGAGGGAGTGCTGCACATTTGGAGGGTGAGTACTGAGGGAATGCTGTACTGTCGGAGGGTCAGTACTGAGGGAGTGCTGCACAGTCGAATGGTCAGTACTGAGGGAGTGCTGCACTGTCGGAGGGTCAGTACTGAGGGAGTGCTGTACTGTCAGAGATTCAGTACTGCGGGAGTGCTTCAGTGTCAGATGGTGAGTACTGAGGGAGTACTGCAAGACAGAGTGTCAGTGCTGAGTGAGTGCTGCACTGTTGAACAGTCAGTACTGAGGGAGTGCTGCACTGTCAGAAATTCAGTGCAAAAGGAACTGCTGCACTGTCGCAGGGTCAGCACTGAGGGAGTGCTGCACTGTCAGAGGGTCAGTACTGAGGGATTGCTGCACTCTCGAAGGGTCAGTACTGAGGGAGTGATGCACTGTCAGAGGTTCAGTACTGAGGGAGTGCTGCACTGTTAAATGGTCAGTGCTTAGGGAGTGCTGCACTGTCAGAGGGTAGTACTGTGGGAGTGCTGCCCTGTCAGTGGGTCAGCACTGAGGGAGTGCTGCACTGTTAGACGGTCAGTACTGCGTGAGTGCTGCACTTTCAGAGTTTCAGTGCTATTTGAGTGCTGCACTGTCGCAGGGTCAGTACTGAGGGAGTGCTGCACTGTCGGAGAGTCAATACTGAGGGAGTGCTGCACTGTCAGAGGGTCAGTACTGAGGGAGTACTGCACTGTCTGAGGGTCAGCACTGAGGGAGTGCTGCACTTTTGGAGGGTGAGTACTGAGGGAGTGCTGTACTGTCGGAGGGTCAGTACTGAGGGAGTGCTGCACTTTTGGAGGGTGAGTACTGAGGGAGTGCTGTACTGTCGGAGGGTCAGTACTGAGGGAATGCTGCACTTTTGGAGGGTGAGTACTGAGGGAGTGCTGTACTGTCGGAGGGTCAGTACTGAGGGAGTGCTGCACAGTCGAATGGTCAGTACTGAGGGAGTGCTGCACTGTCGGAGGGTCAGTACTGAGGGAGTGCTGCACTGTCGGAGAGTCAATACTGAGGGAGTGCTGCACTGTCAGAGGGTCAGTACTGAGGGAGTACTGCACTGTCTGAGGGTCAGTACTGAGGGAGTGCTGCACTTTTGGAGGGTGAGTACTGAGGGAGTGCTGTACTGTCGGAGGGTCAGTACTGAGGGAGTGCTGCACTTTTGGAGGGTGAGTACTGAGAGAGTGCTGTACTGTCGGAGTATCAGTACTGAGGGAATGCGGCACTTTTGGAGGGTGAGTACTGAGGGAGTGCTGTACTGTCGGAGGGTCAGTACTGAGGGAGTGCTGCACAGTCGAATGGTCAGTACTGAGGGAGTGCTGCACTGTCGGAGGGTCAGTACTGAGGGAGTGCTGCACAGTCGGAGGTTCAGCACTGAGGGAGTGCTGCACTGTCAGAGGGTTAGTATTGAGGGAGTGCTGCACTGTCAGAGGGTCAATACTGAGGGAGTGCTGCACTGTCAGAGAGTCAGTACTGAGGGAATGCTGCACTGTCGGAGTGTCAGTACTGAGGGAGTTCTGCACTGTCTGAGAGTCAGTACTGAGGGAGTGCTGCAGTGTCAGAGGGCCAGTGCTGTGGGAGAGCTGCACTGTCAGAGGGTGAGTAGTGAGGGAGTGCTTTACTCTCGTAGGGTCAGTACTGAGGAATTGCTGAACGGTCAGATGGTCAGTGCTGTGGGAGTTCTGCACTGTCAGTGGGTCAGTACTGAGGGAGTGCTGCACTGTCAGACGGTCATTCCTGAGGGAGGGCTGCACTGTCATTGGGTCAGTACTGAGGGAGTGTTGCATTGCCAGAGGGTCAGCGCTGAGGGAGAGCTGCACTTTCAGAGGGTCAGTACTGTGGGAGAACTGCACTGTCAGAGGGTGATTACTGAGGGAGTACTGCACAGTCAGAGTGTCAGTGCTGAGGGAGTGCTGCACTGTCGAACGGTGAGTACTGAGGGAGTGCTGCACTGTCAGAAATTCAGTGCAAAGGAACTGATGCACTGTCGGAGGGTCAGCACTGAGGGAGTGCTGCACTGTAAGTGCTGTGGGAGTGCTGCACTGTCAGTCTGTCAGTTCTGAGGGAGTGCTGCACTGTCAGACGTTCAGTACTGCGTGAGTGCTGCACTTTCAGAGGTTCAGTGCTAAGGGAGTGCTGCACCGTCGCAGGTTCAGTACTGAGGGAGTGCTGCACTGTCAGATGTTCAGTGCTAAGGGAGTGCTGCAATGTCGGAGGGTTAGCACTGAGGGAGTGCTGCACTTTCAGAGGGTCAGTACTGAGGGAGTGCTGCACTGTCGCAGGGTCAGTACTGAGGGAGTGCTGCACTGTCATACGGACAGTACTGAGGGAGTGCTATACTGTCGGAGGGTCAGTACTGAGGTAGTGCTGCACTGTCAGATTGTCAGTACTGAGGGAGTGCTACATTCTGAGAGGGACAGTACTGAGGGAGTGCTGCACTGTTAAATGGTCAGTGCTGAGGGTGTGCTGCTTGTCATTGGGTCAGTACTGAGTGAGTGCTGCACTGTCAGTGCTGTGGGAGTGCTGCACTGTCAGACGGTCAGTACTGAGGGAGTGCTGCACTTTCAGAGGTTCAGTGCTATTTGAGAGCTGCACTATCGCAGGGTCAGTACTGAGGGAGTGCTGTACTGTCAGAGGTTCAGTGCTCAGGGAGTGCTGCACTGTCGGAGCGTCAGTACTGAGGGAGTGCTACACTGTCGGAGGGTCAGTACTGAGGGAGTGCTGTACTGTCAGAGATTCAGTACTGCGGGAGTGCTTCAGTGTCAGAGGTTGAGTACTGAGGGAGTACTGCAAGACAGAGTGTCAGTGCTGAGTGAGTGCTGCACTGTTGAACAGTCAGTACTGAGGGAGTGCTGCACTGTCAGAAATTCAGTGCAAAAGGAACTGCTGCACTGTCGCAGGGTCAGCACTGAGGGAGTGCTGCACTGTCAGAGCGTCAGTACTGAGGGATTGCTGCACTCTCGAAGGGTCAGTACTGAGGGAGTGATGCACTGTCAGAGGTTCAGTACTGAGGGAGTGCTGCACTGTTAAATGGTCAGTGCTTAGGGAGTGCTGCACTGTCAGAGGGTAGTACTGTGGGAGTGCTGCCCTGTCAGTGGGTCAGCACTGAGGGAGTGCTGCACTGTTAGACGGTCAGTACTGCGTGAGTGCTGCACTTTCAGAGTTTCAGTGCTATTTGAGTGCTGCACTGTCGCAGGGTCAGTACTGAGGGAGTGCTGCACTGTCGGAGAGTCAATACTGAGGGACTGCTGCACTGTCAGAGGGTCAGTACTGAGGGAGTACTGCACTGTCTGAGGGTCAGCACTGAGGGAGTGCTGCACTTTTGGAGGGTGAGTACTGAGGGAGTGCTGTACTGTCGGAGGGTCAGTACTGAGGGAGTGCTGCACTTTTGGAGGGTGAGTACTGAGGGAGTGCTGTACTGTCGGAGGGTCAGTACTGAGGGAATGCTGCACTTTTGGAGGGTGAGTACTGAGGGAGTGCTGTACTGTCGGAGGGTCAGTACTGAGGGAGTGCTGCACAGTCGAATGGTCAGTACTGAGGGAGTGCTGCACTGTCGGAGGGTCAGTACTGAGGGAGTGCTGCACTGTCGGAGAGTCAATACTGAGGGAGTGCTGCACTGTCAGAGGGTCAGTACTGAGGGAGTACTGCACTGTCTGAGGGTCAGCACTGAGGGAGTGCTGCACTTTTGGAGGGTGAGTACTGAGGGAGTGCTGTACTGTCGGAGGGTCAGTACTGAGGGAGTGCTGCACTTTTGGAGGGTGAGTACTGAGGGAGTGCTGTACTGTCGGAGGGTCAGTACTGAGGGAATGCTGCACTTTTGGAGGGTGAGTACTGAGGGAGTGCTGTACTGTCGGAGGGTCAGTACTGAGGGAGTGCTGCACAGTCGAATGGTCAGTACTGAGGGAGTGCTGCACTGTTGGAGGGTCAGTACTGAGGGAGTGCTGCACAGTCGGAGGTTCAGCACTGAGGGAGTGCTGCACTGTCAGAGGGTTAGTATTGAGGGAGTGCTGCACTGTCAGAGGGTCAATACTGAGGGAGTGCTGCACTGTCAGAGAGTCAGTACTGAGGGAATGCTGCACTGTCGGAGTGTCAGTACTGAGGGAGTTCTGCACTGTCTGAGAGTCAGTACTGAGGGAGTGCTGCAGTGTCAGAGGGCCAGTGCTGTGGGAGAGCTGCACTGTCAGAGGGTGAGTAGTGAGGGAGTGCTTTACTCTCGTAGGGTCAGTACTGAGGAATTGCTGAACGGTCAGATGGTCAGTGCTGTGGGAGTTCTGCACTGTCAGTGGGTCAGTACTGAGGGAGTGCTGCACTGTCAGACGGTCATTCCTGAGGGAGGGCTGCACTGTCATTGGGTCAGTACTGAGGGAGTGTTGCATTGCCAGAGGGTCAGCGCTGAGGGAGTGCTGCACTTTCAGAGGGTCAGTACTGTGGGAGAACTGCACTGTCAGAGGGTGATTACTGAGGGAGTACTGCACAGTCAGAGTGTCAGTGCTGAGGGAGTGCTGCACTGTCGAACGGTGAGTACTGAGGGAGTGCTGCACTGTCAGAAATTCAGTGCAAAGGAACTGATGCACTGTCGGAGGGTCAGCACTGAGGGAGTGCTGCACTGTAAGTGCTGTGGGAGTGCTGCACTGTCAGTCTGTCAGTTCTGAGGGAGTGCTGCACTGTCAGACGTTCAGTACTGCGTGAGTGCTGCACTTTCAGAGGTTCAGTGCTAAGGGAGTGCTGCACCGTCGCAGGTTCAGTACTGAGGGAGTGCTGCACTGTCAGATGTTCAGTGCTAAGGGAGTGCTGCAATGTCGGAGGGTTAGCACTGAGGGAGTGCTGCACTTTCAGAGGGTCAGTACTGAGGGAGTGCTGCACTGTCGCAGGGTCAGTACTGAGGGAGTGCTGCACTGTCATACGGACAGTACTGAGGGAGTGCTATACTGTCGGAGGGTCAGTACTGAGGTAGTGCTGCACTGTCAGATTGTCAGTACTGAGGGAGTGCTACATTCTGAGAGGGACAGTACTGAGGGAGTGCTGCACTGTTAAATGGTCAGTGCTGAGGGTGTGCTGCTTGTCATTGGGTCAGTACTGAGTGAGTGCTGCACTGTCAGTGCTGTGGGAGTGCTGCACTGTCAGACGGTCAGTACTGAGGGAGTGCTGCACTTTCAGAGGTTCAGTGCTATTTGAGAGCTGCACTATCGCAGGGTCAGTACTGAGGGAGTGCTGTACTGTCAGAGATTCAGTACTGCGGGAGTGCTTCAGTGTCAGAAGTTGAGTACTGAGGGAGTACTGCAAGACAGAGTGTCAGTGCTGAGTGAGTGCTGCACTGTTGAACAGTCAGTACTGAGGGAGTGCTGCACTGTCAGAAATTCAGTGCAAAAGGAACTGCTGCACTGTCGCAGGGTCAGCACTGAGGGAGTGCTGCACTGTCAGAGCGTCAGTACTGAGGGATTGCTGCACTCTCGAAGGGTCAGTACTGAGGGAGTGATGCACTGTCAGAGGTTCAGTACTGAGGGAGAGCTGCACTGTTAAATGGTCAGTGCTTAGGGAGTGCTGCACTGTCAGAGGGTAGTACTGAGGGAGTGCTGCCCTGTCAGTGGGTCAGCACTGAGGGAGTGCTGCACTGTTAGACGGTAAGTACTGCGTGAGTGCTGCACTTTCAGAGTTTCAGTGCTATTTGAGTGCTGCACTGTCGCAGGGTCTGTACTGAGGGAGTGCTGCACTGTCGGAGAGTCAATACTGAGGGAGTGCTGCACTGTCAGAGGGTCAGTACTGAGGGAGTGCTGCACTGTCTGAGGGTCAGCACTGAGGGAGTGCTGCACTTTTGGAGGGTGAGTACTGAGGGAATGCTGTACTGTCGGAGGGTCAGTACTGAGGGAGTGCTTCACTTTTGGAGGGTGAGTACTGAGGGAGTGCTGTACTGTCGGAGGGTCAGTACTGAGGGAGTGCTGCACTTTTGGAGGGTGAGTACTGAGGGAGTGCTGTACTGTCGGAGGGTCAGTACTGAGGGAGTGCTGCACAGTCGAATGGTCAGTACTGAGGGAGTGCTGCACTGTCGGAGGGTCAGTACTGAGGGAGTGCTGCACAGTCGGAGGTTCAGCACTGAGGGAGTGCTGCACTGTCAGAGCGTTAGTATTGAGGGAGTGCTGCACTGTCAGAGGGTCAATACTGAGGGAATGCTGCACTGTCAGAGAGTCAGTACTGAGGGAATGCTGCACTGTCGGAGTGTCAGTACTGAGGGAGTTCTGCACTGTCTGAGAGTCAGTACTGAGGGAGTGCTGCAGTGTCAGAGGGCCAGTGCTGTGGGAGAGCTGCACTGTCAGAGGGTGAGTAGTGAGGGAGTGCTTTACTCTCGTAGGGTCAGTACTGAGGAATTGCTGAACGGTCAGATGGTCAGTGCTGTGGGAGTGCTGCACTGTCAGTGGGTCAGTACTGAGGGAGTGCTGCACTGTCAGACGGTCATTCCTGAGGGAGGGCTGCACTGTCATTGGGTCAGTACTGAGGGAGTGTTGCATTGCCAGAGGGTCAGCGCTGAGGGAGTGCTGCACTTTCAGAGGGTCAGTACTGTGGGAGAACTGCACTGTCAGAGGGTGATTACTGAGGGAGTACTGCACAGTCAGAGTGTCAGTGCTGAGGGAGTGCTGCACTGTCGAACGGTGAGTACTGAGGGAGTGCTGCACTGTCAGAAATTCAGTGCAAAGGAACTGATGCACTGTCGGAGGGTCAGCACTGAGGGAGTGCTGCACTGTAAGTGCTGTGGGAGTGCTGCACTGTCAGTCTGTCAGTTCTGAGGGTGTGCTGCACTGTCAGACGTTCAGTACTGCGTGAGTGCTGCACTTTCAGAGGTTCAGTGCTAAGGGAGTGCTGCACCATCGCAGGTTCAGTACTGAGGGAGTGCTGCACTGTCAGATGTTCAGTGCTAAGGGAGTGCTGCAATGTCGGAGGGTTAGCACTGAGGGAGTGCTGCACTTTCAGAGGGTCAGTACTGAGGGAGTGCTGCACTGTCGCAGGGTCAGTACTGAGGGAGTGCTGCACTGTCATACGGACAGTACTGAGGGAGTGCTATACTGTCGGAGGGTCAGTACTGAGGTAGTGCTGCACTGTCAGATTGTCAGTACTGAGGGAGTGCTACATTCTGAGAGGGACAGTACTGAGGGAGTGCTGCACTGTCAGAGGTTCAGTACTGAGGGAGTGCTGCACTGTTAAATGGTCAGTGCTGAGGGTGTGCTGCTTGTCATTGGGTCAGTACTGAGTGAGTGCTGCACTGTCAGTGCTGTGGGAGTGCTGCACTGTCAGACGGTCAGTACTGAGGGAGTGCTGCACTTTCAGAGGTTCAGTGCTATTTGAGAGCTGCACTATCGCAGGGTCAGTACTGAGGGAGTGCTGCACTGTCAGAGGTTCAGTGCTCAGGGAGTGCTGCACTGTCGGAGCGTCAGTACTGAGGGAGTGCTACACTGTCGGAGGGTCAGTACTGAGGGAGTGCTGTACTGTCAGAGATTCAGTACTGCGGGAGGGCTTCAGTGTCAGAGGGTGAGTACTGAGGGAGTACTGCAAGACAGAGTGTCAGTGCTGAGTGAGTGCTGCACTGTTGAACAGTCAGTACTGAGGGAGTGCTGCACTGTCAGAAATTCAGTGCAAAAGGAACTGCTGCACTGTCGCAGGGTCAGCACTGAGGGAGTGCTGCACTGTCAGAGGGTCAGTACTGAGGGATTGCTGCACTCTCGAAGGGTCAGTACTGAGGGAGTGATGCACTGTCAGAGGTTCAGTACTGAGGGAGTGCTGCACTGTTAAATGGTCAGTGCTTAGGGAGTGCTGCACTGTCAGAGGGTAGTACTGAGGGAGTGCTGCCCTGTCAGTGGGTCAGCACTGAGGGAGTGCTGCACTGTTAGACGGTCAGTACTGCGTGAGTGCTGCACTTTCAGAGTTTCAGAGCTATATGAGTGCTGCACTGTCGCAGGGTCAGTACTGAGGGAGTGCAGCACTGTCAGAGGTTCAGTGCTAAGGGAGTGCTGTACTGTCGGAAGGTCAGCACTGAGTGAGTGCTGCACTGTCAGAGGGTCAGTACTGAGGGAGTGCTGCACTGTCAGATGTCAGTGCTGAGTGAGTGCTGCACTGTCAGAGGGTCAGTACTGAGGGAGCGCTGCACTGTCAGATGTCAGTGCTGAGGGATGCTGCACTGTCGGAGGGTCAGTGCAAAGGGACTGCTGCACTGTCGCAGGGTCAGTACTGAGTGAGTGCTGCACTGTCGCAGGGTCAGTGCTGAGGGATTGCCGCACTGTCAGAAGGTCAGTTCTGTGGGAGTGCTGCACTGTCAGAGGATCAGTCCTGATGGAGTGCTGCACTGTCTGAGGGTCAGTACTGAGGGAGTGCTGCACTTTTGGAGGGTCAGTACTGAGGGAGTGCTGCACTGTCGGAGGGTCAGTTCTGAGGGAGTGCTGCACAGTCGGAGGGTCAGTACTGAGGGAGTGCTACACTGTCGGAGGGTCAGTACTGAGGGAGTGCTGTACTGTCAGAGATTCAGTACTGCGGGAGTGCTTCAGTGTCAGAGGGTGAGTACTGAGGGAGTACTGCAAGACAGAGTGTCAGTGCTGAGTGAGTGCTGCACTGTTGAACAGTCAGTACTGAGGGAGTGCTGCACTGTCAGAAATTCAGTGCAAAAGGAACTGCTGCTCTGTCGCAGGGTCAGCACTGAGGGAGTGCTGCACTGTCAGAGGGTCAGTACTGAGGGATTGCTGCACTCTCGAAGGGTCAGTACTGAGGGAGTGATGCACTGTCAGAGGTTCAGTACTGAGGGAGTGCTGCACTGTTAAATGGTCAGTGCTTAGGGAGTGCTGCACTGTCAGAGGGTAGTACTGAGGGAGTGCTGCCCTGTCAGTGGGTCAGCACTGAGGGAGTGCTGCACTGTTAGACGGTCAGTACTGCGTGAGTGCTGCACTTTCAGAGTTTCAGTGCTATTTGAGTGCTGCACTGTCGCAGGGTCAGTACTGAGGGAGTGCAGCACTGTCAGAGGTTCAGTGCTAAGGGAGTGCTGTACTGTCGGAAGGTCAGCACTGAGTGAGTGCTGCACTGTCAGAGGGTCAGTACTGAGGGAGTGCTGCCCTGTCAGAGGGTCAGTACCAACGGATAACTGCACTGTCAGAGTGTGAGTACTGAGGGAGTGCTGCACAGTCAGAGTGTCAGTGGTGAGGGAGCGCTGCACTGTCGAACTGTCAGTACTGAGGGAGTGCTGCACTGTCGCAGGGTCAGCACTGAGGGAGTGCGGCACTGTCAGAGGGTCAGTACTGAGGGATTGCTGCACTCTCGGAGGCTCAGTACTGAGGGAGTGCTGCACTGTCAGAGGTTCAGTACTGAGGAGTGCTGCACTGTTAAATGGTCAGTGCTGAGGGAGTGCTGCACTGTCAGAGGGTCAGTACTGAGCGAGTGCTGCACTGTCAGAGGGTCAGTACTGAGGGAGTGCTGCACTGTCAGAGGGTCAGTACTGAGGGAGTTTTGCACTGTCTGAGGGTCGGTACTGAGAGATTGCTGCAGTATCAGAGGGCCAGTGCTGTGGGAGAGCTGCACTTTCGGAGGGTGAGTAGTGAGGGTGTGCTTTACTGTCCTAGGATCAGTACTGAGGAATTGCTGAACGGTCAGATGGTCAGTGCTGTGGGAGTGCTGCACTGTCAGTGGGTCAGTACTGAGGGAATGCTGCACTGTCAGACAGTCATTCCTGAGGGAGGGCTGCACTGTCATTGGGTCAGTACTGAGGGAGTGTTGCATTGCCAGAGGGTCAGCGCTGAGGGACTGCTGCACTGTCAGAGGGTCAGTACTGAGGGAGAACTGCACTGTCAGAGGGTGAGTACTGAGGGAGTACTGCACAGTCGGAGTGTCAGTGCTGAGGAAGTGCTGCTCTGTCGAACGGTGAGTACTGAGGGAGTGCTGCACTGCAAGAGATTCAGTGCAAAGGAACTGCTGCACTTTCGCAGGGTCAGTACTGAGTGAGTGCCGCACTGTCAGAGTTTTAGTGCTAAGGGATTGCTGCACTGTCAGAGGATCAGCACTGAGGGAGTCCTGCAACGTCAGAGGGTCAGTACTGAGGGATTGCTGCACTCTCGTAGGGTCAGTACTGAGGGAGTGCTGCACTGTCCCAGGTTCAGTACTGAGGGAGTGCTGCACTGTTAAATAGTCAGTGCTGAGGGAGTGCTGCACTGTCAGAGGGTCAGTACTGAGCGAGTGCTGCACTCTCAGTGCTGTGGGAGTGCTGCACTGTCAGTGTGTCTGTTCTGAGGGAGTGCTGCACTATCAGACGGTCAGTACTGAGGGTGTGCTGCACTGTCAGAGGTTCAGTACTGAGGGAGTGCTGCACTGTTAAATGGTCAGTGCTGAGGGTGTGCTGCTTGTCATTGGGTCAGTACTGAGTGTGTGCTGCACTGTCAGTGCTGTGGAAGTGCTTCACTGTCAGACGGTCAGTACTGAGGGAGTGCTGCACTGTCAGAGGTTCAGTGCTCAGGGAGTGCTGCACTGTCGGAGGGTCAGCACTGAGGGAGTGCTACACTGTCGGATGGTCAGTATTGAGGGAGTGCTGCACTGTCAGAGATTCAGTACTGAGGGAGTGCTTCACTGTCAGATGGTCAGTACTGAGGGAGTGCTGCACTGTCAGAGGTCAGTATTGAGGAAGTGCTGCACTGTCAGAGGTCAGTGCTGAGGGAGTGCTGCACTGTCAGAGGGTCAGTACTGAGGGAGTGCTGCACTGTCAGATGTCAGTGCTGAGGGACGCTGCACTGTCGGAGGATCAGTACTGAGGGAGTGCTGCACTGTCGGTGGTTCAGTACTGAGGGAGTTCTGCACTGTCGGAGGTTCAGTACTGAGGGAATGCTGCACTGTCATAGAGACAGTACTGAGGGAGTGCTGCACTGTCGGAGGGTCAGTACTGAGGGAGTTCTGCACTTTTGTAGGGTCAGTACTGAGGGAGTGCTGCACTGTCAGTGGGTCAGTACTGAGGGAGTGCTGCACTGTCATAGGGTCAGTGCTGAGGGAGTGCCGCACTGTCAGAAGGTCAGTTCTGTGTGAGTGCTGCACTGTCAGAGGGTCAGTCCTGAGGGAGTTCTGCACTGTCGGAGGGTCAGTACTGAGGGAGTGCTGCACTGTCGGAGGGTCAGTACTGAGGGAGTGCTGCACTGTCGGAGGGTCAGTACTGAGGGAGTGCTGCACAGTCGGAGGGTCAGTACTGAGGGAGTGCTGCACAGTCAGAGGTTTAGCACTGAGGGAGTGCTGCACTGTCAGAGGGTTAGTACTGAGGGAGTGCTGCACTGTCAGAGAGTCAGTACTGAGGGAATGCTGCACTGTCGGAGGGTCAGTACTGAGGGAGTTTTGCACTGTCTGAGGGTCAGTACTGAGAGATTGCTGCAGTGTCAGAGGGCCAGTGCTGTGGGAGAGCTGCACTTTCGGAGGGTGAGTAGTGAGGGAGTGCTTTACTGTCCTAGGATCAGTACTGAGGAATTGCTGAACGGTCAGATGGTCAGTGCTGTGGGAGTGCTGCACTGTCAGTGGGTCAGTACTGAGGGAATGCTGCACTGTCAGACAGTCATTCCTGAGGGAGGGCTGCACTGTCATTGGGTCAGTACTGAGGGAGTGTTGCATTGCCAGAGGGTCAGCGCTGAGGGACTGCTGCACTGTCAGAGGGTCAGTACTGAGGGAGAACTGCACTGTCAGAGGGTGAGTACTGAGGGAGTACTGCACATTGGAGTCTCAGTGCTGAGGAAGTGCTGCTCTGTCGAACTGTCAGTACTGAGGGAGTGCTGCACTGTCAGAGATTCAGTGCAAAGGAACTGCTGCACTTTCGCAGGGTCAGTACTGAGTGAGTGCCGCACTGTCAGAGTTTTAGTGCTAAGGGATTGCTGCACTGTCAGAGGATCAGCACTGAGGGAGTCCTGCAACGTCAGAGGGTCAGTACTGAGGGATTGCTGCACTCTCGTAGGGTCAGTACTGAGGGAGTGCTGCACTGTCCCAGGTTCAGTACTGAGGGAGTGCTGCACTGTTAAATAGTCAGTGCTGAGGGAGTGCTGCACTGTCAGAGGGTCAGTACTGAGCGAGTGCTGCACTCTCAGTGCTGTGGGAGTGCTGCACTGTCAGTGTGTCTGTTCTGAGGGAGTGCTGCACTGTCAGACGGTCAGTACTGAGGGTGTGCTGCACTGTCAGAGGTTCAGTACTGAGGGAGTGCTGCACTGTTAAATGGTCAGTGCTGAGGGTGTGCTGCTTGTTATTGGGTCAGTACTGAGTGTGTGCTGCACTGTCAGTGCTGTGGAAGTGCTGCACTGTCAGACGGTCAGTACTGAGGGAGTGCTGCACTTTCAGAGGTTCAGTGCTATTTGAGAGCTGCACTGTCGCAGGGTCAGTACTGAGGGAGTGCTGCACTGTCAGAGGTTCAGTGCTCAGGGAGTGCTGCACTGTCGGAGGGTCAGCACTGAGGGAGTGCTACACTGTCGGATGGTCAGTACTGAGGGAGTGCTGCACTGTCAGAGATTCAGTACTGAGGGAGTGCTGCACTGTCAGATGTCAGTGCTGAGGGACGCTGCACTGTCGGAGGATCAGTACTGAGGGAGTGCTGCACTGTCGGTGGTTCAGTACTGAGGGAGTTCTGCACTGTCGGAGGTTCAGTACTGAGGGAATGCTGCACTGTCATAGAGACAGTACTGAGGGAGTGCTGCACTGTCGGAGGGTCAGTACTGAGGGAGTTCTGCACTTTTGTAGGGTCAGTACTGAGGGAGTGCTGCACTGTCGGTGGGTCAGTACTGAGGGAGTGCTGCACTGTCATAGGGTCAGTGCTGAGGGAGTGCCGCACTGTCAGAAGGTCAGTTCTGTGTGAGTGCTGCACTGTCAGAGGGTCAGTCCTGAGGGAGTGCTGCACTGTCGGAGGGTCAGTACTGAGGGAGTGCTGCACTGTCGGAGGGTCAGTACTGAGGGAGTGCTGCACAGTCGGAGTGTCAGTACTGAGGGAGTGCTGCACAGTCAGAGGTTCAGTACTGAGGGAGTGCTGCACTGTCAGAGGGTTAGTACTGAGGGAGTGCTGCACTGTCATAGTGTCAATACTGAGGGAGTGCTGCACTGTCAGAGAGTCAGTACTGAGGGAATGCTGCACTGTCGGAGGGTCAGTACTGAGGGAGTTTTGCACTGTCTGAGGGTCAGTACTGAGAGATTGCTGCAGTGTCAGAGGGCCAGTGCTGTGGGAGAGCTGCACTGTCAGAGGGTGAGTAGTGAGGGATTGCTTTATCTCGTAGGGTCAGTACTGAGGAATTGCTGAACGGTCAGATGGTCAGTGCTGTCGGATTGCTGCACTGTCAGTGGGTCAGTACTGAGGGAGTGCTGCACTGTCAGACGGTCAATCCTGAGGGATTGCTGCACTGTCATTGGGTCAGTACTGAGGGAGTGTTGCATTGCCAGACGGTCAGCGCTGAGAGAGTGCTGCACTGTCATAGGGTCAGTACTGTGGGAGAACTGCACTGTAAGAGGGTGAGTACTGAGGGAGTACTGCACAGTCAGAGTGTCAGTGCTGAGGGAGTGCTGCACTGTCGAACGGTGAGTACTGAGGGAGTGCTGCTCTGACAGAAATTCAGTGCAAAGGAACTGCTGCACTGTCGGAGGGTCAGCACTGAGGGAGTGCTGCACTGTCAGAGGGTCATTACTGAGGGATTGCTGCGCTCTCGAAGGGTCGGTGCTGAGGGAGTGCTGCACTGTCAGTGGTTCAGTAATGAGGGAGTGCTGCACTGTCGGAGGGTCAGTACTGAGGGAGTAATGTACTGTCGGAAGGTCAGTACTGATGGAGTGCTGCACAGTCAGAGGTTCAGCACTGAGGTAGTGCTGCACTGTCAGAGGGTTAGTACTGAGGGATTGCTGCACTCTCGGAGGGTCAGTACTGAGGGAGTGCTGCACTTTCAGAGGTTCAGTACCGAGGGAGTGCTGCACTGTTAAATGGTCCTGAGGGAGTGCTGCACTTTTGGAGGGTGAGTATTGAGTAAGTGCTGCACTGTCGGAGGGTCAGTACTGAGGGAGTGCTGCACAGTCGGAAGGTCAGTAATGAGGGAGTGCTGCACTGTCGGAGGGTCTGTACTGAGGGAGTGCTGCACTGTCTGAGGGTCAGGGCTGAGGGAGTGCCGCAATATCAGAAGGTCAGTTCTGTGGGAGTGCTGCACTTTTGGAGGGTGAGTACTGAGGTAGTGCTGCACTGTCGGAGGGTCAGTACTGAGGGAGTGCTGCACTGTCGGAGGTTCAGTACTGAGGGAATGCTGCCCTGTCAGAGAGTCAGTACTGAGGGAGTGCTGCACTGTTGGAGAGTCAATACTGAGGGAGTGCTGCACTGACATAGGGTCGGTACTGAGGGAGTGCTGCACTGTCTGAGGGTCAGTACTGAGGGAGTGCTGCACTTTTGGAAGGTGAGTACTGAGGGAGTGCTGTACTGTCGGAGGGTCAGTACTGAGGGAGTGCTGCACAGTCGAATGGTCAGTACTGAGGGAGTGCTGCACTGTCGGAGGGTCAGTACTGAGGGAGTGCTGCACAGTCGGAGGTTCAGCACTGAGGGAGTGCTGCACTGTCAGAGGGTTAGTATTGAGGGAGTGCTGCACTGTCAGAGGGTCAATACTGAGGGAATGCTGCACTGTCAGAGAGTCAGTACTGAGGGAATGCTGCACTGTCGGAGTGTCAGTACTGAGGGAGTTCTGCACTGTCTGAGAGTCAGTACTGAGGGAGTGCTGCAGTGTCAGAGGGCCAGTGCTGTGGGAGAGCTGCACTGTCAGAGGGTGAGTAGTGAGGGAGTGCTTTACTCTCGTAGGGTCAGTACTGAGGAATTGCTGAACGGTCAGATGGTCAGTGCTGTGGGAGTGCTGCACTGTCAGTGGGTCAGTACTGAGGGAGTGCTGCACTGTCAGACGGTCATTCCTGAGGGAGGGCTGCACTGTCATTGGGTCAGTACTGAGGGAGTGTTGCATTGCCAGAGGGTCAGCGCTGAGGGAGTGCTGCACTTTCAGAGGGTCAATACTGTGGGAGAACTGCACTGTCAGAGGGTGATTACTGAGGGAGTACTGCACAGTCAGAGTGTCAGTGCTGAGGGAGTGCTGCACTGTCGAACGGTGAGTACTGAGGGAGTGCTGCACTGTCAGAAATTCAGTGCAAAGGAACTGATGCACTGTCGGAGGGTCAGCACTGAGGGAGTGCTGCACTGTAAGTGCTGTGGGAGTGCTGCACTGTCAGTCTGTCAGTTCTGAGGGAGTGCTGCACTGTCAGACGTTCAGTACTGCGTGAGTGCTGCACTTTCAGAGGTTCAGTGCTAAGGGAGTGCTGCACCGTCGCAGGTTCAGTACTGAGGGAGTGCTGCACTGTCAGATGTTCAGTGCTAAGGGAGTGCTGCAATGTCGGAGGGTTAGCACTGAGGGAGTGCTGCACTTTCAGAGGGTCAGTACTGAGGGAGTGCTGCACTGTCGCAGGGTCAGTACTGAGGGAGCGCTGCACTGTCATATGGACAGTACTGAGGGAGTGCTATACTGTCGGAGGGTCAGCACTGAGGTAGTGCTGCACTGTCAGATTGTCAGTACTGAGGGAGTGCTACATTCTGAGAGGGACAGTACTGAGGGAGTGCTGCACTGTCAGAGGTTCAGTACTGAGGGAGTGCTGCACTGTTAAATGGTCAGTGCTGAGGGTGTGCTGCTTGTCATTGGGTCAGTACTGAGTGAGTGCTGCACTGTCAGTGCTGTGGGAGTGCTGCACTGTCAGACGGTCAGTACTGAGGGAGTGCTGCACTTTCAGAGGTTCAGTGCTATTTGAGAGCTGCACTATCGCAGGGTCAGTACTGAGGGAGTGCTGCACTGTCAGAGGTTCAGTGCTCAGGGAGTGCTGCACTGTCGGAGCGTCAGTACTGAGGGAGTGCTACACTGTCGGAGGGTCAGTACTGAGGGAGTGCTGTACTGTCAGAGATTCAGTACTGCGGGAGTGCTTCAGTGTCAGATGGTGAGTACTGAGGGAGTACTGCAAGACAGAGTGTCAGTGCTGAGTGAGTGCTGCACTGTTGAACAGTCAGTACTGAGGGAGTGCTGCACTGTCAGAAATTCAGTGCAAAAGGAACTGCTGCACTGTCGCAGGGTCAGCACTGAGGGAGTGCTGCACTGTCAGAGCGTCAGTACTGAGGGATTGCTGCACTCTCGAAGGGTCAGTACTGAGGGAGTGATGCACTGTCAGAGGTTCAGTACTGAGGGAGTGCTGCACTGTTAAATGGTCAGTGCTTAGGGAGTGCTGCACTGTCAGAGGGTAGTACTGAGGGAGTGCTGCCCTGTCAGTGGGTCAGCACTGAGGGAGTGCTGCACTGTTAGACGGTCAGTACTGCGTGAGTGCTGCACTTTCAGAGTTTCAGTGCTATTTGAGTGCTGCACTGTCGCAGGGTCAGTACTGAGGGAGTGCTGCACTGTCGGAGAGTCAATACTGAGGGAGTGCTGCACTGTCAGAGGGTCAGTACTGAGGGAGTGCTGCACTGTCTGAGGGTCAGCACTGAGGGAGTGCTGCACTTTTGGAGGGTGAGTACTGAGGGAGTGCTGTACTGTCGGAGGGTCAGTACTGAGTGAGTGCTGCACTTTTGGAGGGTGAGTACTGAGGGAGTGCTGTACTGTCGGAGGGTCAGTACTGAGGGAGTCCTGCACTTTTGGAGGGTGAGTACTGAGGGAGTGCTGTACTGTCGGAGGGACAGTACTGAGGGAGTGCTGCACAGTCGAATGGTCAGTACTGAGGGAGTGCTGCACTGTCGGAGGGTCAGTACTGAGGGAGTGCTGCACAGTCGGAGGTTCAGCACTGAGGGAGTGCTGCAGTGTCAGAGGGTTAGTATTGAGGGAGTGCTGCAATGTCAGAGGGTCAATACTGAGGGAATGCTGCACTGTCAGAGAGTCAGTACTGAGGGAATGCTGCACTGTCGGAGTGTCAGTACTGAGGGAGTTCTGCACTGTCTGAGAGTCAGTACTGAGGGAGTGCTGCAGTGTCAGAGGGCCAGTGCTGTGGGAGAGCTGCACTGTCAGAGGGTGAGTAGTGAGGGAGTGCTTTACTCTCGTAGGGTCAGTACTGAGGAATTGCTGAACGGTCAGATGGTCAGTGCTGTGGGAGTGCTGCACTGTCAGTAGGTCAGTACTGAGGGAGTGCTGCACTGTCAGACGGTCATTCCTGAGGGAGGGCTGCACTGTCATTGGGTCAGTACTGAGGGAGTGTTGCATTGCCAGAGGGTCAGCGCTGAGGGAGTGCTGCACTTTCAGAGGGTCAGTACTGTGGGAGAACTGCGCTGTCAGAGGGTGATTACTGAGGGAGTACTGCACAGTCAGAGTGTCAGTGCTGAGGGAGTGCTGCACTGTCGAACGGTGAGTACTGAGGGAGTGCTGCACTGTCAGAAATTCAGTGCAAAGGAACTGATGCACTGTCGGAGGGTCAGCACTGAGGGAGTGCTGCACTGTAAGTGCTGTGGGAGTGCTGCACTGTCAGTCTGTCAGTTCTGAGGGAGTGCTGCACTGTCAGACGTTCAGTACTGCGTGAGTGCTGCACTTTCAGAGGTTCAGTGCTAAGGGAGTGCTGCACCGTCGCAGGTTCAGTACTGAGGGAGTGCTGCACTGTCAGATGTTCAGTGCTAAGGGAGTGCTGCAATGTCGGAGGGTTAGCACTGAGGGAGTGCTGCACTTTCAGAGGGTCAGTACTGAGGGAGTGCTGCACTGTCGCAGGGTCAGTACTGAGGGAGTGCTGCACTGTCATACGGACAGTACTGAGGGAGTGCTATACTGTCGGAGGGTCAGTACTGAGGTAGTGCTGCACTGTCAGATTGTCAGTACTGAGGGAGTGCTACATTCTGAGAGGGACAGTACTGAGGGAGTGCTGCACTGTCAGAGGTTCAGTACTGAGGGAGTGCTGCACTGTTAAATGGTCAGTGCTGAGGGTGTGCTGCTTGTCATTGGTCAGTACTGAGTGAGTGCTGCACTGTCAGTGCTGTGGGAGTGCTGCACTGTCAGACGGTCAGTACTGAGGGAGTGCTGCACTTTCAGAGGTTCAGTGCTATTTGAGAGCTGCACTATCGCAGGGTCAGTACTGAGGGAGTGCTGCACTGTCAGAGGTTCAGTGCTCAGGGAGTGCTGCACTGTCGGAGCGTCAGTACTGAGGGAGTGCTGCACTTTCAGAGTGTCAGTACTGAGGGAGTGCTGCACTGTCAGATTGTCAGTACTGAGGGAATGCTACACTCTGAGAGGGACAGTACTGAGGGAGTGCTGCACTGTCAGAGGTTCAGTACTGAGGGAGTGCTGCACTGTTAAATGGTCAGTGCTGAGGGTTTGCTGCTTGTCATTGGGTCAGTACTGAGTGTGTGCTGCACTGTCAGTGCTGTGGAAGTGCAGCACTGTCAGACGGTCAGTACTGAGGGAGTGCTGCACTGTCAGAGGTTCAGTGCTCAGGGAGTGCTGCACTGTCGGAGGGTCAGCACTGAGGGAGTGCTACACTGTCGGATGGTCAGTACTGAGGGAGTGCTGCACTGTCAGAGATTCAGTACTGAGGGAGTGCTTCACTGTCAGAGGGTCAGTACTGAGGGAGTGCTGCACTGTCAGAGGTCAGTATTGAGGAAGTGCTGCACTGTCAGAGGTCAGTGCTGAGGGAGTGCTGCACTGTCAGAGGGTCAGTACTGAGGGAGTGCTGCACTGTCAGATGTCAGTGCTGAGGGACGCTGCACTGTCGGAGGATCAGTACTGAGGGAGTGCTGCACTGTCGGTGGTTCAGTACTGAGGGAGTTCTGCACTGTCGGAGGTTCAGTACTGAGGGAATGCTGCACTGTCATAGAGACAGTACTGAGGGAGTGCTGCACTGTCGGAGGGTCAGTACTGAGGGAGTTCTGCACTTTTGTAGGGTCAGTACTGAGGGAGTGCTGCACTGTCGGTGGGTCAGTACTGAGGGAGTGCTGCACTGTCATAGGGTCAGTGCTGAGGGAGTGCCGCACTGTCAGAAGGTCAGTTCTGTGTGAGCGCTGCACTGTCAGAGGGTCAGTCCTGAGGGAGTGCTGCACTGTCGGAGGGTCAGTACTGAGGGAGTGCTGCACTGTCGGAGGGTCAGTACTGAGGGAGTGCTGCACTGTCGGAGGGTCAGTACTGAGGGAGTGCTGCACAGTCGGAGGGTCAGTACTGAGGGAGTGCTGCACAGTCAGAGGTTCAGCACTGAGGGAGTGCTGCACTGTCAGAGGGTTAGTACTGAGGGAGTGCTGCACTGTCATAGGGTCAATACTGAGGGAGTGCTGCACTGTCAGAGGGTCAGTACTGAGGGAATGCTGCACTGTCGGAGGGTCAGTACTGAAGGAGTTTTGCACTGTCTGAGGGTCAGTACTGAGAGATTGCTGCAGTGTCAGAGGGCCAGTGCTGTGGGAGAGCTGCACTTTCGGAGGGTGAGTAGTGAGGGAGTGCTTTACTGTCCTAGGATCAGTACTGAGGAATTGCTGAACAGTCAGATGGTCAGTGCTGTGGGAGTGCTGCACTGTCAGTGGGTCAGTACTGAGGGAATGCTGCACTGTCAGACAGTCATTCCTGAGGGAGGGCTGCACTGTCATTGGGTCAGTACTGAGGGAGTGTTGCATTGCCAGAGGGTCAGCGCTGAGGGACTGCTGCACTGTCAGAGGGTCAGTACTGAGGGAGAACTGCACTGTCAGAGGGTGATTACTGAGGGAGTACTGCACAGTCGGAGTGTCAGTGCTGAGGAAGTGCTGCTCTGTCGAACTGTCAGTACTGAGGGAGTGCTGCACTGTCAGAGATTCAGTGCAAAGGAACTGCTGCACTTTCGCAGGGTCAGTACTGAGTGAGTGCCGCACTGTCAGAGTTTTAGTGCTAAGGGATTGCTGCACTGTCAGAGGATCAGCACTGAGGGAGTCCTGCAACGTCAGAGGGTCAGTACTGAGGGATTGCTGCACTCTCGTAGGGTCAGTACTGAGGGAGTGCTGCACTGTCCCAGGTTCAGTACTGAGGGAGTGCTGCACTGTTAAATAGTCAGTGCTGAGGGAGTGCTGCACTGTCAGAGGGTCAGTACTGAGCGAGTGCTGCACTCTCAGTGCTGTGGGAGTGCTGCACTGTCAGTGTGTCTGTTCTGAGGGAGTGCTGCACTATCAGACAGTCAGTACTGAGGGTGTGCTGCACTGTCAGAGGTTCAGTACTGAGGGAGTGCTGCACTGTTAAATGGTCAGTGCTGAGGGTGTGCTGCTTGTTATTGGGTCAGTACTGAGTGTGTGCTGCACTGTCAGTGCTGTGGAAGTGCTGCACTGTCAGACGGGCAGTACTGAGGGAGTGCTGCACTTTCAGAGGTTCAGTGCTATTTGAGAGCTGCACTGTCGCAGGGTCAGTACTGAGAGAGTGCTGCACTGTCAGAGGTTCAGTGCTCAGGGAGTGCTGCACTGTCGGAGGGTCAGCACTGAGGGAGTGCTACACTGTCGGATGGTCAGTACTGAGGGAGTGCTGCACTGTCAGAGATTCAGTACTGAGGGAGTGCTTCACTGTCAGAGGTCAGTACTGAGGGAGTGCTGCACTGTCAGAGGTCAGTATTGAGGAAGTGCTGCACTGTCAGAGGTCAGTGCTGAGGGAGTGCTGCACTGTCAGATGTCAGTGCTGAGGGATGCTGCACTGTCGGAGGATCAGTACTGAGTGAGTGCTGCACTGTCGGTGGTTCAGTACTGAGGGAGTTCTGCACTGTCGGAGGTTCAGTACTGAGGGAATGCTGCACTGTCATAGAGACAGTACTGAGGGAGTGCTGCACTGTCGGAGGGTCAGTACTGAGGGAGTTCTGCACTTTTGTAGGGTCAGTACTGAGGGAGTGCTGCACTGTCGGTGGGTCAGTACTGAGGGAGTGCTGCACTGTCATAGGGTCAGTGCTGAGGGAGTGCCGCACTGTCAGAAGGTCAGTTCTGTGTGAGTGCTGCACTGTCAGAGGGTCAGTCCTGAGGGAGTGCTGCACTGTCTGAGGGTCAGTACTGAGGGAGTGCTGCACTGTCGGAGGGTCAGTACTGATGGAGTGCTGCACTGTCGGAGGGTCAGTACTGAGGGAGTGCTGCACAGTCGGAGGGTCAGTACTGAGGGAGTGCTGCACTGTCAGAGGGTTAGTACTGAGGGAGTGCTGCACTGTCATAGTGTCAATACTGAGGGAGTGCTGCACTGTCAGAGAGTCAGTACTGAGGGAATGCTGCACTGTCGGAGGGTCAGTACTGAGGGAGTTTTGCACTGTCTGAGGGTCAGTACTGAGAGATTGCTGCAGTGTCAGAGGGCCAGTGCTGTGGGAGAGATGCACTTTCGGAGGGTGAGTAGTGAGGGAGTGCTTTACTGTCCTAGGATCAGTACTGAGGAATTGCTGAACGGTCAGATGGTCAGTGCTGTGGGAGTGCTGCACTGTCAGTGGGTCAGTACTGAGGGAATGCTGCACTGTCAGACAGTCATTCCTGAGGGAGGGCTGCACTGTCATTGGGTCAGTACTGAGGGAGTGTTGCATTGCCAGAGGGTCAGCGCTGAGGGACTGCTGCACTGTCAGAGGGTCAGTACTGAGGGAGAACTGCACTGTCAGAGGGTGAGTACTGAGGGAGTACTGCACAGTCAGAGTGTCAGTGCTGAGGAAGTGCTGCTCTGTCGAACTGTCAGTACTGAGGGAGTGCTGCACTGTCAGAGATTCAGTGCAAAGGAACTGCTGCACTTTCGCAGGGTCAGTACTGAGTGAGTGCCGCACTGTCAGAGTCTTAGTGCTAAGGGATTGCTGCGCTGTCAGAGGATCAGCACTGAGGGAGTCCTGCAACGTCAGAGGGTCAGTACTGAGGGATTGCTGCACTCTCGTAGGGTCAGTACTGAGGGAGTGCTGCACTGTCCCAGGTTCAGTACTGAGGGAGTGCTGCACTGTTAAATAGTCAGTGCTGAGGGAGTGCTGCACTGTCAGAGGGTCAGTACTGAGCGAGTGCTGCACTCTCAGTGCTGTGGGAGTGCTGCACTGTCAGTGTGTCTGTTCTGAGGGAGTGCTGCACTGTCAGACGGTCAGTACTGAGGGTGTGCTGCACTGTCGGAGGTTCAGTGCTTAGTGAGAGCTGCACTCTGAGAGGGACAGTACTGAAGGAGTGCTGCACTGTCGGAGGGTCAGTACTGAGGGAGTGCTGCACTGTCAGAGTGTCAGTACTGAGGGAGTGCTGCACTGTCAGAGGGTCAGTACTGAGGGAGTGCTGCACTGTCAGAGGCTCAGTACTGAGGGAGTGCTGCACTCTGAGAGGGACAGTACTGAAGGAGTGCTGCATTGTTGTAAGTGCTGCCTATTGGATAAGACAATGGATTGAGTGTCCCATTGTCGCTCTCATGTTCATGTCAAGGCCGCCACATGCACTATTCGGGCGGGGAGCAGAGGGAGCTCTGCCCATAGCATCTGTCGCCAGTTATAAATCCTGAAACAACAACACCGAGGCTCAGCTGGGCCGTGTCATTAGCACAGGGTTAGATATTTTTGGGATCTTGCTGTGTGGAAATTTGCTGCCTCATTTCCTACATTGCAACGGTGGCCGAACTTCGAATGGGAGCTCCCTTATCGGCTGTGGGCAGCCCTGGGGCTCCGAAGGGCGCTATACAAGTGCAGGTTCTCTCTTCCTTGCTTTTCACATCGTGGAAGGTGTTGAGGTGGGTGGGGGTGGTGGGGGCGGGGGGGGGTGGTGGGGTGGGGATTGAGAAAGCTGCGATGAGCAATATCCACTCGAGTTCCCACCTCTCCGCCTCTCACCGAATCGCCGGCTCTTATTACCACCTCGTCGCCTCCCCTCCTCGGACCCAGGGAGGGGGAGGGGGTGGAACTGTCCGGCTCCTCCCCTGGATTGTGGGGGGTGGTGATGGGTTTGGGGGGGGTGGGGGGGGTGGTGGCGGAGACCTCTGAATTCTCGGCCTGCCCCTCCCCATCCTGTCGAACCTGTCGAACTGGGTCCCAGTGGGAAACCTGACACCCGTCAGGCAACACATGGAGCCCAGCCCCAGCCGGGGCAAGTTCCTGGTGCAGCGCCACGCCTATCCTGAGCTCTGACCTTAGACCTGCCCCGGCTCACCCGCCCTCCTAAATCCTGAAGGGAGGTTCTGGAAACTTCCTTGCTCACCGCACTCCCCCCTCACCACCCACCACCCCCCCCCCCCCTCCCTCTCCATAACCTTGTGTCCACCCCCCGAGCTTCGCACAACCCTGCCACCTTCGACCAGTTCATCGTTTAACAACGCCTCCCGACTCTTTTTCTTTCCAGTTCCCCCTTTGGATCCTCACCTTCCAGTTTTCACAATACAAATTTCTCCAGAGAAAAAGAGATCACGTTGGTTAAAACGACAAAAGCTAAGACATGTTTTAAAAGCACAATATAGCACAGCAAGATCCCAGAGTTTCCACTCTCAAGTCGATCTCTCAGCAACTTCCTAACACAAACAAATCAGAGTTCGAAAGCAGATTGAGACACACAGAAACACACACGCGCACACACAGAAACACACACACACAGAAACACACACGCACACAGAAACACACACGCACACACAGAAACACACACGCACACAGAAACACACACGCACACAGAAACACACACACACACACACAGAAACACACACGCACACAGAAACACACACGCACACAGAAACACACACACACACACACACAGAAACACACACGCACACAGAAACACACACACACACACAGAAACACACACGCACACAGAAACACACACGCACACAGAAACACACACACACACACAGAAACACACACGCACACAGAAACACACACACACACACAGAAACACACACGCACACAGAAACACACACACACACAGAAACACACA
Organism: Isurus oxyrinchus; assembly: GCA_026770705.1. Taxonomy (NCBI): domain Eukaryota; kingdom Metazoa; phylum Chordata; class Chondrichthyes; order Lamniformes; family Lamnidae; genus Isurus; species Isurus oxyrinchus. Next base: position 12,926,692 of record JANJGN010000034.1, read on the forward strand.
CGCACACAGAAACACACATACACACACAGAAACACACACACACACAGAAACACACATGCACACAGAAACATACACACGCACACAGAAACACACACGCACACAGAAACACACACACGCACACAGAAACACACACGCACACAGAAACACACACACACACAGAAACACACACGCACACAGAAACACACACACACACAGAAACACACACGCACACAGAAACACACACACACACACAGAAACACACACGCACACAGAAACACACACACACACACACACAGAAACACACACGCACACAGAAACACACACACACACACACACAGAAACACACACACACACAGAAACACACACACACACACACAGAAACACACACACACACACACAGAAACACACACACACAGAAACACACACGCACACAGAAACACACATGCACTCAGAAACACACACGCAAACAGAAACAGACACGCACACAGAAACACACACGCACACAGAAACACACGCACTCAGAAACACACACACGCACACAGAAACACACACACACACAGAAACACACACACACAGAAATACACACACACACAGAAACACACACACACAGAAACACACACACGCAAACAGAAACAGACACGCACACAGAAACACACACGCACACAGAAACACACACGCACTCAGAAACACACACACGCACACAGAAACACACACGCACACAGAAACACACGCACACAGAAACACACACGCACACAGAAACACACACATGCATAGAAACACACACACAAACACACAGAAGCACACACACACACACACACACACACACACACACAGAAACACACATACACACAGAAACACACACATACACACAGAAACATACATACACACACAGAAACACACATACACACATTGAACCAGGGTGGGGAGTGTGTTCACTCTCTCCAAAGAGAGAGAGAGAGAAAGGAGAGGTCAGGGGAAAGAGGGGGAGAGATAACAAAACAGAGCGGAGTTGGGATGGGTGGGGGGCTTAAAAGACACAGGGTCTGGGGGTCAGGGGAGAGAGAGAGGGGTCTCCCCGTGTGCTGTCACTGTCCAGCTCCCAGTCACTGCCTTCCAGAAAGTGGGATTTGACACCCACTGAAATCCTGAGGCAGTGATTTTAAAATGTCTCTTGAGAATCCAGCTGCTTCCCAGTTGGAATTTCAGCCCTTTCAGGGGGCAGGGCTGGGGGTGGGGGAGGGGATTGAGGGGCTGTCTTTGGTTCCTACACAGAGACACACTCACACACACACAAAGAGACACACTCACACAGAGAGACACACTCACACACACAGAGACACACTCACACACAGACACACATACACACAGACACACATACACACACACACACTCACACACAGACACACACACAAAGAGACACACTCACACATACACACAGACACACTCACACACGCACAGAGACACACTCACACACACAGAGACACACTCACACACACACACAGAGACACTCACACACACACTCACACACACACACAGAGACACACACACACACAGACATACTCACACACAGAGACACACACACACAGAGACACACTCATACACACACAGAGACACACTCACACACACACAGACACACTCACACACACACACACACACAGAGACACACACACACACAGACATACTCACACACAGAGACACACTCACACACACACAGAGACACACTCACACACACAGACACACTCACACACACACAGAGACACTCACACACACACACAGAGACACACAAACACACACACAGAGACACTCACACACACTCACACACACACAGAGACACACTCACACACACAGACATACTCACACACAGAGACACACACACACACACACACACACACACAGACACACACACACACAGACACACAAACACACACACACAGAGACACTCACACACACACTCACACACACACAGAGACACACACACACACAGAGACATACTCACACACAGAGACACACTCACACACACACACAGAGACATACTCACACACAGAGACACAGACACACACAGAGACACACACACACAGACACACTCAAACACAGAGACACACACACACACAGAGACACACTCACACACAGACACACACACACACACAGACACACATATACACACACACACACTCACACACAGAGACACACACACACACACACACACAGACACACACACAAAGAGACACACTCACACATACACACTCACACACGCACAGAGACACACTCACACACACAGAGACACACTCACACACACAGAGACACACAGACACACACACACAGACACACACTCACACACACACAAACACACACACACAGACACACACACAGACACACACAAACACACACAGAGACACACTCACACACACACAGAGACATACACACAGAGACACAGACACACACACAGAGACATACACACACGCACAGACACACACTCACAGAGACACACTCATGCACAGAGACACACACACACAGAGACACACTCACACACACACACAGACACACACACACACACACACACACACACTCACACACAGAGAGACACACACACACGCACACACACACTCACACACACACGCAGAGACACACACACACACACAGACACACTCACGCACAGAGACACACACACACACACACACACTCACACACACACCGACACACACACATACACACACACACACACACAGAGACACACTCACACACGCACAGAGACACACACACACAGAGACACACTCACACACAGAGACACTCGCACACAGAGACACACACACACAGAGACACACACACACAGAGACACACACACACACACTCACACACAGAGACACATACACACAGACACACACACACACACACACACACAGACACACTCACACACAGAGACACACACACACAGAGACACACACACACAGAGACACACACACAAAGAGACACACTCACACATACACACAGACACACTCACACACGCACAGAGACACACACACACAGAGACACACTCACACACGAACAGAAACACACACACACACAGACACACACACACACACGAACAGAAACACACACACACACACACACACACAGACACACACACACAGACACACTCTCACACACACACACACACACCCACTCTCACACACACACACACACACACACACATACACACACAGAGGCACACTCACAAACACAGACACTCACACATACAAAGACACACACACACAGAGACACACTCACACTCACTGTACAATCCACTGTGAGGTCAGTAAAACGTGCACAGGAACATCTCAGTAAAAAGCCCCGTTCTCTGTCCGCTCCCTGTGTTTCGTGGGGGGAGCGGTGGGGTGGGGGGTGGGGGGGGGGGGGGTGGTGTGGGGGAGGTGGTGGTGGTTGGGTGGGGATTGGGAGGGGTAGTACTGGAAGTGTTCTAGGTGTTTGTGTGAGATCAGCGTTTGGAACTGGAGTAACATAACCAAGAGGGGTAAGAGAGGGAGAAGGAAAGTCCTTCACCAGAGCGATTGTCAAGCAGGGTTGGACCCCGAGCCAGATGTGGAGATGTTAGGACAGGTCATCAAAAGTTTGGGCAAAGATGAGGAGTAAATTAAAGGCACAGAAAGAGAGAGAGAGAGATAGGTGGAGAGATTTAAGGAGGGAGTTCCAGAGCTCAGGGCCCCCAGGCAGCTGAAGGCACGGCCGCCAATGGTGGAACGATGGGAATGGTCAAGGGGCCGGAATTGGAGGAGAGCAGAGATCTCGGAGGGTTGTAGGGGCTGGAGGAGGTTACAGAGATAGGGAGGGTTGTAGGGGCTGGAGGAGGTTTCAGAGATAGGGAGGGTTGTAGGGGCTGGAGGAGGTTACAGAGATAGGGAGGGTTGTAGGGGCTGGAGGAGGTTACAGAGATAGGGAGGGTTGTAGGGGCTGGAGGAGGTTACAGAGATAGGGAGTGTTGTAGGGGCTGGAGGAGGTTACAGAGATAGGGAGGGGTGTAGGGGCTGGAGGAGGTTTCAGAGATAGGGAGGGTTGTCGGGGCTGGAGGTTACAGAGATAGGGAGGGTTGTAGGGGTTGGAGGAGGTTACAGAGATAGGGAGGGTTGTCGGGGCTGGAGGAGGTTACAGAGATAGGGAGGGTTGTAGGGGCTGGAGGAGGTTACAGAGATAGGGAGGGTTGTCGGGGCTGGAGGAGGTTACAGAGATAGGGAAGGTTGTAGGGGCTGGAGGAGGTTACAGAGATAGGGAGTGTTGTAGGGGCTGGAGGAGGTTACAGAGATAGGGAGGGGTGTAGGGGCTGGAGGAGGTTTCAGAGATAGGGAGGGTTGTCGGGGCTGGAGGTTACAGAGATAGGGAGGGTTGTAGGGGTTGGAGGAGGTTACAGAGATAGGGAGGGTTGTAGGGGCTGGAGGAGGTTACAGAGATAGGGAGGGTTGTAGGGGCTGGAGGAGGTTACAGATATAGGGAGGGTTGTCGGGGCTGGAGGAGGTTACAGAGATAGGGAAGGTTGTAGGGGCTGGAGGAGGTTACAGAGATAGGGAGGGTTGTAGGGGCTGGAGGAGGTTACAGATATAGGGAGGGTTGTCGGGGCTGGAGGAGGTTACAGAGATAGGGAAGGTTGTAGGGGCTGGAGGAGGTTACAGAGATAGGGAGTGTTGTCGGGGCTGGAGGAGGTTACAGAGATAGGGATTGTGAGGCCATGGTGATATTTGAAAAGAAGGAGAAACAGTTTGGATTTGAGATGTTGTTGGGGCTGCAGTGAATACCGGTTGGTGATGGATGATTGGGACACGCTGCGAGTTCAGACATAGTGGATGCGGGCAGCTGAGTTTCGCACCAGGTAACTTTGACAGAGTTTGGATGATGGAAGAGCAGACAGGAGTGTGTTGGAACGGTCGAGCCTGGAGTATGTGTTGGTACAGGTGAGGGCTTCAGCAGCAGATGAGCTGAGGCAGAGACCGAGTCTGGCGATGTTCTGGGGGAGGGAGCAGACGGAGCTTTGAGTCACTTAGCCCCCTCCCTCAGCCTCGCCTCTTTCTGAATGCCCAGAAGCCTTGAAATCCTGTTTGCTGTTCCCTCATCCCCATCCCCCCTCACCTTACAATGCAGAAGGAGTCCCTTCAGCCCGTCCAGTTTTGCTCCTTTCCTTTACTCTCTGTGCCCCTCCCTTCAGGCTAACCATTTCTCCCACTTACCCTCCAAAAACTGGGAGGGATACAGATCCCGCGAAGCCTTGGTGGGCTATTCATTCACCCTGGACATTCTCCATGCCCACCCTCCTCTGCAGTGCCTGGGGTGGTGCGGGAGGGGTGGGGGGGGTGGGGGGGGGGGTGGGGTGTATGTGTGGGTGGAAGGTGGGGTATCAGTGGATGTGAACTGGGTGAGGAATACTAGACAATTCCAGTTTTGACTGGCACCCTCCAAATCCAGGAGGTGGCTGAAAAATTAAACCCGGGGTCTTCCTGGCCTGTTGGCCTCAGTGCCCTGATGGGGTGGGTCTCAGGGGACCACCTTCTGGCCCCTTGATGGGCTGGCTGCACGTCGCTCCTGTCCCTGACCCTTGATCTCTGACCTCCAGGCTTCATGGCTATAGCTTTCTTACCATAAACCCTGACCTCTGACCCTGAGGCACCCCAAGTCACGACCTTTTCTCCGCCTGACCCCAATCCCCAGCTTTCCGGGCCTTAGATCCCTGTTCCCGACCTCGGCCCCTGAGCTCCCTGCCCTCTGACCTCTCCGGCCTGAGATTTCCAACCCCTAGATCCGCCTCCTGCTCCAGATCTTGACCCGTGACTCCACTTCCCCCCAAACCCCTGACCTCTCGGCACCCTGATCCCCAAGCCCCGCCCAACCTCAACCTCCGGCTTTCTTCCCCAGACCTGGACCTCTGACCCTGTTGGCCCTGGGAGCTCTGTGTTCAATCACCCTTCCCACTGGCCCTTGACCCCTGACCTCCTGGCCTCGTCCTGACTCCTTGACCCTCAGGTCCCTCATCCTCCTATGAGGAGTGGGTTTCACTGGAGGAGTTAATCATCACCATTCCTCCCTTATTCTGAGAGAGGTTAGGGGGTGAGGGGGCGGCTGTTCTACTGTCACCCTCACTGGGACAAGACCCAGTCACAATCTATCCCCCTCCCTCCCTCTCTCTGTCTCTCTCTCTCTCCGTTTCCTTCTCCTTCTCCTTCTCTCTCTATCTGTCTCTCTCTGTCTCACTCCCTTTCCCCCTCTCTCTCTTTCCCTTTCCTTCTCTGTCCCTCTCTCTCTCCCTTTCCCTCTCTCTCTCTCTTTCCCTTTCCTTCTCTGTCCCTCTCTCTCTCCCTTTCCCTCTCTCTCTCTCTTTCCCTTTCCTTCTCTGTCCCTCTCTCTCCCTTTCCCTCTCTCTCTCTTTCCCTTTCCTTCTCTGTCCCTCTCTCTCTCTCTTTCCCTCTCTCTCTCTTTCCCTTTCCTTCTCTGTCCCTCTCTCTCTCTCTCTTTCCCTCTCTCTCTCTTTCCCTTTCCTTCTCTGTCCCTCTCTCTCTCCCTTTCCCTCTCTCTCTCTTTCCCTTTCCTTCTCTGTCCCTCTCTCTCTCTCTTTCCCTCTTTCTCTCTTTCCCTTTCCTTCTCTGTCCCTCTCTCTCTCTCTCTTTCCCACTCTCTCTCTCTCCCCCTCCTTTCTATCTGCCACTCGCGGTCTCTCTCCCTTTCTCTCTCTCCCTCTCTCTCCCTCTCTCTCTCCCTCTCTCTTTGCCTTTCCCTCTCTACCTCGCTCTCCCTTACCCTCTCTCTCACTCCCTCCCCCTCTCTCTATCTGCTTCTCTCTGCCTATTCTTCCCTTTCCCTCTCCTTTTCTCCTTCTGTCTCTATCTCTCCCTCCTTCTCTCCCTCACTCTTCATCTCCCTCATTCTCCCCCCGCATCTCATTCCCTCTTTCTCCCTCTCTTTCTCTCTCCCAACTCCCCACCAACCACGGCCCCCCCCCCACCCCCTTTCTCTTCCCCCCTCTAGTTTTCTCCCTCTTCCTTTCATGTGTGTATAGCGGGAGAATTGCGCTGGGCGCTGGTTCCTGACGCCACTTCAGCATGCATCCTGATGCCCAGTTGCACCTTCTGCAGGTCACTCTCTGTGGGGTACTCCCCATGGCTGCCAGGGGTTTCTGTCAGCAACCCTGCCAGCAGGTGGTGAAGGCAGGGGGTGGTGGGGGAGGGCCCCAGCCAGGGAGATTGTCATTCCCTGTGGGCCCCTCTGGTGCAGCAAGCACTGTCTTTGGCAGGCTGGGTGGGGGAGGTGGGGTGGGGGGGGGGGGGCAGAACCAGAGGTCATAAGGGGTGGGCTGAAGCAGATGCAGGAGCTAGAGACAAATGTATCAGCTTGTTGCTTATTTCGGGACCTGGAGACCAGGTGACGAGAACTGGAGCAGGCGTCTAGCTGACAGATGACACGTTCAATGGTTTGATTGATCTGTTTTTGATTATGTTAGTCTGTTCAATGACAATGTTCACTTTGCTTAATTGTATGTAGGGATGGAGAGCTAAGTAACAGACAACATGAGGAAGATTCTGTAGTCTGAACTAAGAATGTGTGTGTCGAAATCCTGTGATTGTTGAGATATTTTAAAGTACTGCTAATAAACCTGTTATAGGTTTTAGAACTAATGTCATTTCTGTATTGCGTGGAGATAAATCAGATACACAGGGGGATCCATAATAATAGGGATCCAGGCGGACGATCTAGACAGTACAGGAGCTACACCTACCACCACCTCCCCCAAAGTCTGAGGAGCTCCCAGCAACTTGTGATTCTTATGGAGGGAAAGAGAAAGGGAGAGGGAGAGAGATGGAGAAAGAGGGAGAGGAGGAGGGAATGAGATACAGAGGGAGAATGAGTGAGAGGAATAGAGATGGAGAGAAGGAGGGAGAGAGATAGAAACAGAAAGAGCAAAGGAAGGGGCAAGGGAGGGAGAGACAAAGATGATAATCTGGCAGACTCACGTCAACTGCTGGCTCTTAATTGTGTTTCTAGGCTGCTTTCCAAGTCTTGGTTTAATCCCAAACCCAGTTTGCAAAGAGTGGGATTGGGGGATAGAGGGAAAAGTTTCAGGACCATGCCCCATCACTCCAGCTGACCTCCAGGCACCCGGCTCCCATTCAAAAAATAAAAAATACCTGGAAAAACTCAGCAGGTCTGGCAGCATCGGCAGAGAAGAGCACAGTTGACGTTTCGAGTCCTCATGACCTTTCAACCGAACTAAGTAAAAATAGGAGGGGTGAAATATAAGCTGGTTTAAGGGGTGGGAGAAGAGAAGGGTGGGGGGTGGTTGTTGGGACAAGCAAGCAGTGATAGAAGGAGATAACCAAAAGCTGCTCCTCACACCCTGCTTCCTGTAAGGACTCCATCCCATTCTCTCAGTTCCTTCGCCTCCGTCACATCTGTTCCGATGATGCTACCTTCAAAAACAGTTCCTCTGACATGTCCTCCTTCTTCCTTAACCGAGGTTTTCCACCCACGGTCGTTGACAGGGCCCTCAACCGTGTCCGGCCCATCTCCCGCGTATCCGCCCTCATGCCTTCTCCTCCCTCCCAGAAACATGATAGGGTCCCCCTTGTCCTCACTTATCACCCCACCAGCCTCCGCATTCAAAGGATCATCCTCCGCCATTTCCGCCAACTCCAGCATGATGCCACTACCAAACACATCTTCCCTTCACCCCCTCCCAGCAGCATTCCGTAGGGATCATTCCCTCCGTGACACCCTGGTCCACTCCTCCATCACCCCCTACACCTCAACCCCCTCCTATGGCACCACCCCATGTCCACGCAAGATATGCAACACCTGCCCCTTCACTTCCTCTCTCCTCACCGTCCAAGGGCCCAAACACTCCTTCCAAGTGGAGCAGAATTTCACTTGCATTTCCCCCAACTTAGTCTACTGCATTCGTTGCTCCCAATGTGGTCTCCTCTACATTGGAGAGACCAAACGTAAACTGGGTGACCACTTTGCAGAACACCTGCGGTCTGTCCGCAAGCATGACCCAGACCTCCCTGTCGCTTGCCATTTTAACACTCCACCCTGCTCTCTTGCCCACATGTCTGTCCTTGGCTTACTGCATTGTTCCAGTGAAGCCCAACGCAAACTGGAGGAACAGCACCTCATCTTCCGACTAGGCACCTTACAGCCTTCCGGACTGAATATTGAGTTCAACAATTTTAGATCATGAACTCCCTCCTCCATCCCCACCCCCTTTCCGTTTCTTCCTCCTCCCCCTTGTTTTTTCGAATAATTTATATAGATTTTTCTTTTCCCACCCATTTCCATTATTGTTAATGTATTCCACCGATCATACCTTTTATGCCCTTTAAGTCTTATTTCACCCCACCCCCATTAGAGCTACCTTGCTTGTCCTGCTATCCATTCTTAATTAGCACATTAGTTTAGATAATATCACCACCTTCAACACCTCTTTGTTCTTTTGTCTGTGACATCTTTTGGTTATCATTGTTTGCTTGTCCCAACAACCAGCCTCCCCTTCTCTCCCCCCCCCCCCAACCCCCCCTTTTAAACCATCTTATATTTCACCCCTCTCTTATTTTTACTTAGTTCTGTCGAAGGGTCATGAGGACTCAAAAAACGTCAATTGTACTCTTCTCCGCCGATGCTGCCAGACCTGCTGAGTTTTTCCAGGTATTTTTTATGTTTTGTTTTGGATTCCCAGCATCCGCAGTTATTTTGTTTTTAACCTGGCTCCCATTGTTTAGCAGGCAAGTCCCCAGAGCTGCTGTATTGACACAAGGATTGAGCTCTCAATGGTTTTTCTGTGTTTTTGGAGTGTAGAGCAACAGTCATCCATTGTAAAAAGTTCATTTCTTGAAGGCAAGCCTTTTTGTGAGTGTATTTATAGGTTTGATGTGGAATAAAAGATCACAGTGCTGGAGCTTTTATGCATTATATCCTGCACTCTATTTGTTCCTCTTTATGTTTCTCTCTCTCTCTCCTTTCACTTTCCTTGCTCCTTCCTCTCATTTCCCTCTTTATTACTCTCTCCCACTCCCTCTCCTTTCATTTCCCTCTCTATTACTCTCTCCCACTCCCTCTCCTTTCATTTCCCTCTCTGTTACTCTCTCCCACTCCCTCTCCTTTCACTTCCCTCTCTATTACTCTCTCCCACTCCCTCTCCTTTCATTTCCCTCTCTATTACTCTCTCCCACTCTCTTTCCTTTCATTTCCCTCTCTATTACTCTCTCCCACTCCCTCTCCTTTCATTTCCCTCTCTATTACTCTCTCTCACTCCCTCTCCTTTCATTTTCCTCTCTATTACTCTCTCCCACTCCCTCTCCTTTCATTTCCCTCTCTATTACTCTCTCCCACTCCCTCTCCTTTCATTTCCCTCTCTATTACTCTCTCCCACTCTCTCTCCTTTCATTTCCCTCTCTATTACTCTCTCCCACTCCCTTTCCTTTCATTTCCCTCTCTATTACTCTCTCCCACTCCCTCTCCTTTCATTTCCCTCTCTATTACTCTCTCCCACTCCCTCTCCTTTCATTTCCCTCTCTATTACTCTCTCCCACTCTCTTTCCTTTCATTTCCCTCTCTATTACTCTCTCCCACTCTCTTTCCTTTCATTTCCCTCTCTATTACTCTCTCCCACTCCCTCTCCTTTCATTTCCCTCTCTATTACTCTCTCCCACTCCCTCTCCTTTCATTTCCCTCTCTATTAATCTCTCCCACTCCCTCTCCTTTCATTTCCCTCTAACTTTGCCTCTCCCATTCTCCTTCTCACCCTCTCTTGCTGCCTCCCTCCTTTCTCTCTCATCCTCCCCCAGTTTCTTTTCAGGATGGTGAGTGACTTGGAGGGGAACTTCCAGCTGGTGGTGTTCCCATGTGTCTGCTGCCCTTGTCCTTCAGGATGGTAGTGGTCATGGGTTTGGAAGGTGCTGTCGAAGGAGCCTTGGTGAGTTGCTGCAGTGCATCTTGTAGATGGTACACACACTGCTGCCACTGTGCGTCGATAATGGAGGGAATGAATGTTTGTGGATGTGGTGCCAATCAAGCGGGGCTGCTTTGTTCTGGACGGTGTCGAGCATCTTGAGTGTTGTGGGATCTGCACTCATCCAGCTAAGTGGGGAGTATTCCATCACACTCCTGACTTGTGCCTTGTAGATGGTGGACAGGCTTTGGGGAGTCAGGAGGTGAGTTACTCTGTGCAGGATTCCCAGCCTCTGACCTGCTCTTGTAGCCACAATATTTATATGGCTGGTCCAGTTCAAGTTTCTGGTCAATGGTAACACCCAGGATGTTGATAGTGGGGGATTCAGTGATGGTAATGCCATTGAATGTCAAGGGGCAATGGTTAGATTCTCTCTTGTTGGAGATGGCATTGCCTGGCACTTGTGTGGTGTGAATGTTACTTGCCACTTATCAGCCCAAGCCTGGATGTTGTCCAGCTCTTGCTGCATTTGGACATGGACTGCTTGAGTATCTGAGGAGTCGCGAATGGTGCTGAACATTGTGCAATCATCAGCGAACATCCCCACTTCTGACCTTATGATGAAAGGAAGGTCATTGATGGAGCAGCTGAAGATGGTTGGGCCGAGGACACTACCCTGGGGAACTCCTGCAGTGATGTCCTGGAACTGAGATGACTGACCCCCAACAACCACAACCATCTCCCTTTGTGCTCGGTATGACTCCAACCAGCGGAGAGTTACCCCCCTGATTCCCATTGACTCCAGTTTCGCTAGGGCTCCTTGATGCCACACTCGGTCAAATGCTGCCTTGATGTCAAGGGCAGTCACTCTCCCCTCACCTCGGGAGCTCAGCTCTTTTGTCCATGTTTGAACCAAGGCTGTAATGAGGTCAGGAGCTGAGTGGCCCTGGCGGAACCCAAACTGGGCATCAGTGAGCAGGTTATTGCTTAGCAAGTGCCGTTTGACAGCATTGTTGATGACTCCTTCCATTACTTTACTGATGATGGAGAGTAGACTGATGGGGCAGTAACTGGCCGGGTTGGATTTGTCCTGCTTTTTGTGTACAGGACATACCTGGGTAATTTTCCACATAGCCGGGTAGATGCCAGTGTTGTAGCTGTACTGGAACAGCTTTCCTCGGGGCGCGGCAAGTTCTTGAGCACAAGTCTTCAGTACTATTGCCGGAATATTGTCAGGGCCCATAGCCTTTGCACTATCCAGTGTCTTCAGCCGTTTCTTGATATCACGTGTAGTGAATCAAATTGGCTGGAGACTGGCACCTGTGATGTTGGGGACCTGTGGAGGAGGCTGAGATGGATCATTCACTCAGCACTTCTGGCTGAATATTGTTGAAAACGATTCAGCCTTATCCTTTACATTGACATGCTGCGCTCCCTCAAAATTGAGGTTGGGGATATTTGTGGAGCCTCCTCCTTCGATGAGTTGTTTAATAGCCCACCACCATTCATGACTGGATGTGGCAGGACTGCAGAGCTTAGATCTGATCCGTTGGTTGTAGGATTGCCTAGCTCTGTCTATCACTTGCTGCTAATGCTGTTTGGCAAGTAGTCCTGTGTTATAGCTTCACCAGGTTGACACCTCATTTTTAGGTATGCCTGGTGCTGCTCCCAGCATGCCCTCCTGCACTCTTCTTTAAACCAGTGTTGATCCCCTGGCTTGATGCTAATGGTAGAGTTGGGGATATGCCAGGCCATGAGGTTACAGATTGTGTTCGAGTACAATTCTGCTGCTGCTGATGGCCCACAGCACCTCACGGATGCCCAGTTTTGAGTTGCTAGATCTGTTGGAAATCTATCCTGTTTCGTGCCACACAACATGATGTAAGGTATCCTCAATGTGAAGGTGGGAGTTCGTCTCCACAAGGACTGTGTGGTGGTCACTCCTACCGAGACTGTCATGGACAGATGCATCTGCGGCAGGCAGGTTGGTGAGGATGAGGTCAAGTATGTTTTTCCCTCTTGTTGGTTCCCTCACCACCTGCCGCAGACCTAGTCTAGCAGCTATGTCCTTTAAGACTCAGCCAGCTCGGTCAGTACTGGTGTTACTGAGCCACTCTTGGTGATGGACAATGAAGTCACCCACCCAGAGTACATTCTGTGCCCTTGCCACCCTCAGTGCTCCCTCCAAGTGGTGTTCAACATGGAGGAGCACTGATTCATCAGCTGAGGGAGGGCGGTACATGGTAATCAGAAGGAGGTTTCCTTGCCCACGTTTGTCCTGATGCCATGAGACTTCATGGGGTCTGGAGTTGATGTTTCCGACTCCCAGGGTAACTCCCTCCTGACTGTATCCCACTGTGTCACCAGCTCTGCTGGGCCTGTCCTGCTGGTGGGACAGGACATACCCAGGGATGGCGATGGTGGTGGCTGGGATATTATCTGTCAGATATGATTCCGTGAGGATGACTATGTCAGGCTGTTGCTTGACTAGTCTGTGAGGCAGCTCTCCCAATTCTGGCACTCGCCCCCAGCTGTTAGTAAGGAGGACTTTGAAGGATCGACAGGGCTGAGTGTGCTGCGGTCGATTCCAGTGCCTAGGTCGATGCCGGATGTTCTGTCTGGTTTCATCCCTTTTTTGAGGCTTGGTTGTGGTTTGACACAACCGAGTGGTTTGTTGACCAGATAGTGATGGCCAATTTCCTTCCCTAAAGGGCATTAGTGATTAACATTGACAATGGGTTTCATGGTCATCATTAGACTTTTAATTCCAGATGTTTTTGTTGAATTCAAATTCCACCATCCGGCAGGATTTGAACCCAGCTCCCCAGAGCAATACCCTGCTCCTCTGGATCAGCTGTCCAGTGACAACACTACTGCGCCATCACCACCCATCTCTCTTGCTCGCTTCTCTATCTCTCTCTCCCATTTTCTCTCTTCCCCCCCTCACTCTTTTCCCCCTTCCCCCTCTCTCTGTGCCCCCCTCTCCCCCTCTCCCACTCTCTCTTCCCCCTCCACCTCTCCCTCTTGCCCCTCCCACCCTCTCTCTCTTTCTTTCTCTCTCCCCCACATCCCTCTCTCTCTCCCTGCCCCCCCCCCAACTCTCTTGGCCCTCCTTCTCTCCCACTCTCTCCTCTCTTGCCTTCACCCTGTATTTCCTCCTCTCTCTTTCTCCTCTTCTCTTTCTCACCCCTCTCTCCACCCACTCTTCTGCTCTCTCCCCCCTCTCTCTCCGCCTCTCCCTCTTGCCCTTCCCTCCCTCTATCTCTCTTACTCTCTCTCTGTCTCCCTCTCCCACTCTCTCTTTTCCCCATCCCTATCTCTCCCTCCCCCCACCCCCCCTTCTCTCAGCCCTCACCGTCTCTCTACCTCTCTCTCTCTCTCTCTCTCCACTCTTGCCCTCACCCTCTAATTCACCAACTCTCTTTCTCCCCCTCTCTCCCTTTCTCTCCCCCTCTCCCCCCCACTCTTCTGCCCTCTTACCCATCTCTCCCTCTTCCCCCCCTCTCCCTCACTCCAACCTGAATCAATTCCTCTCCCAAGTTCAGTATTCCTCAGGTGAGGGATGTGGAGCGTGAGGGTGGGGGTAGCAGGGCAAGGGAAATGACACTGTTTAAACGACCCAGCATCGAGCAGCAGGGCTCAGAGAGCAGAAGTCAGGACAGCAATTGCTGTCGAGTAAAGGGTTAACTTTAATAAGAGCATACTGAGCATGTGCCAAAGAAGATGTGTCACAGTGATGTCACTCACTGAGTGAGGATGTTGAGTAGCATCTCTGAGCGCAACTCGGGCTATATGGTAATCTGCGTTAGCATGTAAATAAATGTTTTTGAACTAAAACCTTCACCTCCAGTGAGATCTCTTATAGAAAAGGGAACTAATGGATCCCGAGGTCTTCAAAACCATGAGGGGGCTGGACAGAATAGATGGGGAGAAGCTGGTCCCACTCGTAAGGGGATCGACAACGAGAGGGCACAGGTTTAAAGTGATTTGCAAAAGAAGCAAATGCGAGGTGAGAAAAGTCTTTTCCACACAGCGAGCGGTTCGGGTCTGGAATGCACTGCCTGGAAGTGTGGTGGAGGCAGGTTCAACCGAGGCATTTGAGATGATTATTTGAATAGAAACAATGTGCAGGGGTATGGGGGGGGGAAAAGGCAGGGCAATGGCACTGGGTCATAATGCTCATTTGGAGAGCCGGCTCAGACACGATGGGCCGAATGGCCTCCTTCTGTGCCGTTAAAATTCTGTGACTCTGGGACGAAAAACCCATGATAAAACATGGTGGCAGCGGTGAACAACACCCACAGCAGAACAGTGCAAAACGACGGGAAAAGCCTCAAGTGAGGCCCAGCAACTGCGCAGCTCAGCAGCTGAAGGACTTCGAGGTCAATCCAGATGACTGAATAATGATGGCAGCCCAGTGACTGGCAAGAGAAGCCGTGCATAACCTCGGACCCGGATGAAAAATGGCTTCTACTTTTCCCCTATCAGAATCCTTCCAAAATACAGAGAGCCCAGAAAGGCTGAGCAATTGGCAAAATTGGCATAACTGTTTTACTCGATACTGCAATACCACAGGCCTGACAACTAAAGAGAACAAAGATCAAGCTAGCACTTTGTTATATTCTGTTGGGAGCAGAGCGGATGACATACTTGTCAGACTTCGGGTGAACGGCGAGACAGTGATGCCACTGAAGCCTTTGACTCATACTTCAGTCTTCATTAAAATATTGTTATCGAGAGGGTAAAGTTCAACCGGCGCGGTCAAAAACCGGGTGAAGGGATTAGCTCATTCGCCAATGACTCGCGCTGCCTAGCCGAGAATTGTGAGCGTGGAACACCGAAAGACCACCAGATCGGAGATCGAATAGGCGGTCGACCTTTTAGATCTCGTTCTCCCTGACTCCCCACAATCTCGGGAAGGTTTGATTTTAAGCGAATCCGTGCAGCTGTCCACACGGGCCGAAAGGGCGGAGGTAGAATAAGGGTTTTTGTCTGAGACGTGAGGGAAATCTCCTACCACCAGCCTGACGACGTCGTTCCATTGGTGGCTTTGCAAAAGCCCAGCAAGGATTGAAAGCCCAAGGACACACCCTGAAAATGGGCCGGCCACCATTTTCCCGCAGGCGGGAAAAAATGCCGCAAACGAATTGCCATGCTACCATGCTGGGGGGGTTGGGGGGCGACCAGTTAGACCCATTTCAAAGTGGTCTGCCATTTCAGTGAACCTGCATTCACCAGGCAGGAGGAGAATTCTGCTCAAAGGACCACCATTCAGGAAATCCCAGGCCTCAGCCTTCCTGGGAGAAGCCGAGGGCTGGCATTGAGGTAAACGGGCAGCTCACCGGATTCGAGAGAGAGGCACAGGGGCTGATGTCTCTGCGCTGCCGGACGGAGTTTCAGGGCTGGATATAGTGATACCGCAGCTGTCCTCTACTCAACTCCCAGTTGGCCTTTGAGGGGGCGGGGGGACCAAGTTAAAGACTCAACAGCGGCTAGAGCTAAAGCTGGAGTAACTCTGGAAACGATCATCATCATCAAGAATCACACGTCCTCTTTGTTGAGCAGCTGTAAACACGCTTCTAAGACTGGGCGAGGTCAATGCAAAGAGAGCAGGAAACAAATTTAGGAGGGGGTTCCCATACTCTTCATGGGCTTGGGTAAGACATTCAAAATCCGTACTAAGCCCCTTTGTCTATTCACGCCAGAGAAGGTCGCTCCGGAGAAAGGTCAGGAGTGAGGTTGAGGTGACGCTATGGCATGGAGTCATTTTGCCCACCGCGGAACCAGCCTTGCTCTGGCAAGGCACCGGTCGCTAAGCCTAATGGCTCCATTCATACCCGCGTTGACCTGGCACACCTCAACGGGGGAGCTGAAAGAGAAGTAACGACGGCATCAGTAGACGAGAGCGTGGGTCAAACGTGCCAAGACCACCATTTTTTTTTACCAAACTTGGTGCCCACGATGGTGTTTGGCCATTGGGCCAAGAGTTGAAGCTTTTAACCAGCTTGATGGGCACCACTTGGGCAGTAACTGCTTTAACTGTCAGCCGCTGGGAATATCCCGACGGACAATGTCCAACATGCCGCACGGCGTTGACGGAGCGGTCCCGCTATGCCGAGGATGCCTTGACCCGTGGCTCGACGAATTAGGCAAGGGGGAAATCCAGCTGACGCTGTAAGAGTGCGGGGCTGACGCTCAGTGGCAAATGTGAGTTTCCTGGGCCTGCGATAACATCCCGGCAACTGGGGTTACCAAAAAAAAACACAGGGAATTCTCGTCGCCTAGAAACGTGACAGAACTCCAAAGGTTTACGGGCATGGTCAACTTAGTAGGCAAACTCCTGCGCCACTTAGCCTAGATAGATGAAGCCCTCGGGCACCTTTTCCAACAGGATCAGGCACGGCGCTGGACCGAGAGCCAGCAGCCGCCTTTCGAAGAAATGGAAAGAATGCAAACATCCTCAGAGGCCCTAGCCCACTACAACCCAGGACTTCCCATGACTGTGGGAGCTGAGGCGTCTGAGGGGGTGAGCCTGGGAGCAGTGCTAGACCAGGCCCCGAAAAGGTGGCAAAGGGAGGCCCTTTTGACCCATGCGTCCAGGTTGGCCGCCGAGGCTGAACGGGGCCTGTGCCGTTATCGCAAAGGGAGCCCTGGCAGCGGCTCGGGTAGGTGAGGGGGGGTTCTCTGACAATGTAACGGGCCTCCACTTTGAGACTGAGACCCACCACGGTAACCGTTGTTGGACGCAAGGGAAGTTGCAAAGACGCCAGGCAGGATTCAGCGATCCTGGCTCAGACGAATGCTCTAAGACACTGCGGGCCTAATGTGTTACAGGGTAAATACCAGACTACAGCCGACACACTGTTCAGGATATCCACCACTTACCCAGCACGTGAAGACAAAACCTTTCACTCCAGAAAGTGGCAGCCTTTTACATCCTTGGCCGCCAGGTACTTGCCCGCAATGGGCCCGGAGTTGCGTGAATTTCACACTGCCCAAAAACAAGATGATGGATGCGCTCAGGTTCATATCCACTGGCCTGGGCAGATGACCACAGCCCACCCACCCACCCCCCCCACCCCCCCAAACCAGGCGACCCTGTACTAAGGCAATATTTTGAACTACACCTTCACTTCACTACTGTGGACGAGCTCCTGATGTACGAGACGATTGGTACCAGGTACTCCCCGCCGGGATCCTCTGGAAGGCCCACCTGGGGCGTCTTGGCATAGCCAAGTGCCGAGCCAGGGCTCAGCAGCCTGTATGGTGGCCTATAGGGATTTCACACTCTATTGAACCCACGGTGTCCAGCAGTGTCAACTGTGGCATCTACAGACAGGAGCACAAGGAGCTGTTCCTGCCCTCCTCCTTGGAACGGATTTGTTTGACTACAAAGGGAAAATCTTTCTCCTTATCGCCGACTGTTACTCCTGCTGGATAGAGGCCCAAAAGCAACGTGGCTTCACCACCCCACCCCCCACACCCCCACCACCCCAACCCCCCCGCCCCCCCACCGACGCTGTTATCACCCCCTTGGAGAAAATGTTGTCGACGCATGGCCTTCCGGGATGTGGTCACCCCCGATAGGAGACCGCAGTTTGCCAATGAGCACTTCCAATCCTTCGCAAAGCCGGATGGGTTCCTACATGCCCCGAGATCCCCAAAGTACCCCCCGGGGTGCACGGAGAAGCTGAGTGAGGGGGGTATGCTGTCAGAGCCCTCCTGAAGTACAATGCCAACGTGCAACTCGCTCTGCTCAGCCGGCGTTCAGCAACCAAAACACATCGCGTCTGCCCCCTCTGCGACCTCTCGATGGACACACAGGCTTAAAGGGGCAACTTCCCCTTCCTGCCGCCATATCTTGGGTGGGATTTTTCAGGTCCCGGCCCACCACAGGGCCGGAAATTACCGCCCAAAGTCAGCAGGCCTTTCATAAGGCCATGAGACGTAGGAGCAGAAGTAGGCCATTCAGCCCTTCGAGTCTGCTCCACCATTAAAAATCCATCTATCTCAGCCTTGAAGTTACTTAGCGACCCAGCCTCTACAGCCCTCTGCAGTAAAGAATTCCACAGATTAACTACCCTCTGAGAGAAGAAATTTCTCCTCATCTCTGTCTTAAATGGGCACCCTCTTACTCTGAGATTATGCCCTCTATGACCCTAGACTCTACCCACTATCAACATCCTGGGGGTTATCATTGGCCAAAAACTGAACTGGACTGGGTATATAAACACTGTGGTTACAAGAGCAGGTCAGAGGCTAGGAATCGTGCGACGATTAACTCACCTCCTGACTCCCCAAAGCCTGTCCACCATCTACAAGGCACAAGTCAGGAGTGTAATGGAATACTCCCCACTTGCCTGGATGAGTGCAGCTCCAACAACACTAAAGAAGCTGGACACCATCCAGGACAAAGCAGCCCCGCTTGATTGGCACCCCATCCATAAACATTCACTCCCTCCACCACCGATGCACAGTAGCAGCAGTGTGTGTACCATCTACAAGATGCACTGCAGGAACTCACCAAGGCTCCTTAGACAGCACCTTCCAAACCCACAACCACTATCATCTAGAAGGACAAGGACAGCATACACATGGGGAACACCACCACCTGGAAGTTCCCCTCCAAGCCACTCACCATCCTGACTTGGAAATGTATCGGCCGTTCCTTCACTGTCGCTGGGTCAAAATCCTGGAGCTCCCTCCCTAACAGCACTGTGGGTGTACCTACACCACAGGGACTGCAGCGGTTCAAGAAGGCAGCTCACTGCCACCTTCTCAAGGGCAACTAGGGATGGGCAATAAATGCTGGGCCCAGCCAGCGAAGCCTTCATCCCAGTGAATGAATAAAGAAAAGGGGGAAACAACCTCTCAGCATCTCCCCTGTCAAGTCCCCTAAGAATCTTATATGTTTCAATAAAAGTCGCCTCTCATTCCTCTAAACTCCAATGAGAACAGGCCCAACCTACTCAACCTCTCCTCATAAGAAAATCCTCCCAGGATCAACCTAGTGGACCTTCCCTGGACTGCCTGCAATGCCAGTATATCTATCCTTAGATAAGGGGACCAAAACTGTTCACAGTATTCTAGGTGTGGTCTAACTAGTGCCTGGTATAGTTGTAGCAAGATTTTTTTTATCTATTTTTATATTCCATTCCCTTTGAAATAAAGGACAACATTCCATTTGCCTTCCCTATTACCTGTTGAACTTGCATGTTAGCTTTTTGAGATTCATGCACGAGGACCCCCAAATCCCTCTGTGCTGCAGCTTTCTGCAGTCTTTCTCCATTTAAATAATGTCCAGCTCCTCTATTCTTCCTGCCAAAGTGCATAACCTCACACTTTTCCCACGTTATATTCCATCTGCCAAGTTTTTGCCCACTCACTTAACCTGTCTATATCCCTCTGTAGACTCCTTGTGTCATCCTCAGCACTTGCCTTCCCACCTATTTTTGTGCCATATGCAAACTTGGCGATAGTACGTTCACTTCCCTCATCTAAGTCATTCACGTATATTGTAAATAATTGTGGCCCCAGCACTGATCCCTGTGGCACTCCACTGGTTACAGGCTGCCATCCTGAAAATGCCCCCCTTATCCTGACTCCCTGTCCTCTATTAGTTAGCCAATCCTCTATCCGTGCTAATATACCACCCCCAACACCGTGGGCTCTTATTTTATTAAGTAGCCTTACGTGCGGTACCTTATCCAACGCCTTATGGAAATCCAAATATATTACATCTACTGGTTCCCCTGTATCTATCCTGCTTGTAATAAGTTTGTCAGGCACGATTTCCCCTTTGTGACTCTGCTTGATTAGATTGCGCATTTCTAAATTTCCCATGTCTATTGCTGGTGCGCTGGGCCTCCTGTCCTGCCCGTGACCATCCCTGTGGCTGGAGGGGCCAGAATATTTAGGCCCTCATCACTGAATGTAACGGGGGGGTGGGGGGGGGAAAGGCCACGACGGACGAGGAAGGAGGGAGAGGGCCGCCAGAGCCGCCGAGGTGGCCATAGTTGAGAAACGGCTTCGAGGCGAGATAGCGCCGGGTTCAGGGCACACCCCGCTCCATGGAACCCTAGCCTACCATGGGCACAGCACTGTCGGCAGCATGGGCGGAGATCCCTGAGCCAGGCAAGGCTGTCACGCCCACGCCACACCACAAACCGGGAGGGCTGGCAAAACCACCAAAGAGACGTTCCCTTTGCAAGAAGGGACTTTGGTGGGGGGGGGGACGAGGTGGGTAGTATAGGGCAATGTATAGGGATAAAGACTCGGTTGGGGTGGGGGTGGGTCGGGGGGGAGGAATGTAGCGTAAAGGGTTAACTCTAATAAGAGCACGGTGAGCATGTGCAGAAATTGTGTCACAGTGATGTCACTCACTGAGCGAGGAGGTTGGAGTAGCATCTTCGAGAGCAGCTCTAACTATATGGTCGTCTTATTTAAGCTTTGTAAGTGGTTAGCATGTAAATACGTAATTTTGAATGAAGGTTTTCACTTTCAGTGATGTGTCTCAGCGTTAACCCATGATTACAGGATCACCTTCAAGAGATCCGCTTAAGTATTGAGGTTAGCACTGAGTGGGGCCCCTTTAACACACATTGTAGCACTTGCACACAGGCCCTCACACACACACACACACACACACACCCCATATACCCTCACATCCAAATTCCCATTCAGCAGCACTCACAACCACAATGACACACTCACATTTAGGGTCAGCAGTGTTCCTGTGTAACCATCTCAAGGGGCTGAATGGCTTCCTCCTGTTGCTGTGTAACCATCTCAAGGGGCTGAATGGCTTCCTCCTGTTGCTGTGTAACCACCTCGAGGGGCTGAATAGCCTCCACCTGTTACTGTGTAACCATCTCAAGGGGTTGAATGGCCTCCTCTGTTTCCTGTGTAACCTACTTGAGGGGCTGAATAGCCTCCACCTGTTCCTGTGTAACCATCTCGAGGGGCTGAATGGCTTCCTCCTGTTCCTGTGTAACCATCTCAAGGGGCTGAATGGCCTTCTCCTTGTGTAACCATCTTGAGGGGGCTGAATGGCCTCCCCCTGTTCCTGTGTAACCATCTCGAGGGGCTGAATGGCCTCCTCCTGTTCCTGTGTAACCATCTCGAGGGGCTGAATGGCCTCCTCCTGTTCCTGTGTAACCATCTTGAGGGGCTGAATGGCCTACTCCTGTTCTTGTGTAAAGATCTTGAGGGGGCTGAATGGCCTCCCCCTGTTCCTGTGTAACCATCTCAAGGGGCTGAATGGCCTCCACCTGTTCCTGTGTAACCATCTTGAGGGGCTGAATGGCCTTCACCTGTTCCTGTGTAACCATCTTGAGGGGCTGAATGGCCTTCTCCTGTTCTTGTGTAACCATCTTGAGGGGGCTGAATGGCCTCCCCCTGTTCCTGTGTAACCACCTTGAGGGGCTGAATGGCCTCCTCCTGTTCCTGTGTAACCACCTCGAGGGGCTGATTGGCCTTCTCCTGTTCCTGCGCATCAAGCTTGAGTGGGATGAATGGCCTTCCCCTTTCCCTGTTTGCAGGCTCGAGAAGGGCTGAATGGCCTCCTCTCCTGGTTCCTCAGGTCTAGTTCAAAATGAGAGCTGCTGTCTGGCTGTTTCAGAGTCGGGGGTGGGGTGGGTGGTGGGGGGAAGGGCGAATCTCTAGTGTGCTGACCTCTCAACTGTTACTTGGAGACGGTTAGGTTTGATACGCTAGGTCACAGGAAATGGAGCTCAGAGTTGGAGGCTGTGAAGCGAGAATCAAAGCGAGTGGCTTCACTTATCAGAGTGAAAGATCAGATTAAATCCTTTTGTTTACTGCCCCTGAGCAGCCCTAACAGCATGAAGCTATCACAAAAACATGTACACAGGGTAAAGAGTTTCATCACTGGAGAAAGAGCTTTACTCTGTATCTAACCCCGTGCTGTACCTGTCCTGGGAGTGTTTGATGGGGACAGTGTAGAGGGAGATTTAATCTGTATCTAACCCCGTGCTGTACCTGTCCTGGGAGTGTTTGATGGGGACAGTGTAGAGGGAGCTTTACTCTGTATCTAACCCCGTGCTGTACCTGTCCTGGGAGTGTTTGATGGGGACAGTGTAGAGGGTGCTTTACTCTGTATCTCACCCTGTGCTGTACCTGTCCTGGGAGTGTTTGATGGGGACAGTCTAGAGGGTGCTTTACTCTGTATCTAACCCTGTGCTGTACCTGTCCTGGGAGTGTTTGATGGGGACAGTCTAGAGGGTGCTTTACTCTGTATCTAACCCTGTGCTGTACCTGTCCTGGGAGTGTTTGATGGGGACAGTGTAGAGGGTGCTTTACTCTGTATCTAACCCTGTGCTGTACCTGTCCTGGGAGTGTTTGATGGGGACAGTGTAGAGGGAGCTTTACTCTGTATCTAACCCCGTGCTGTACCTGTCCTGGGAGTGTTTGATGAGGACAGTGTAGAGGGAACTTTACTCTGTATCTAACCCCGTGCTGTACCTGTCCTGGGAGTGTTTGATGGGGACAGTGTAGAGGGAGCTTTACTCTGTATCTAACCCCGTGCTGTACCTGTCCTGGGAGTGTTTGATGGGGACAGTGTAGAGGGAGCTTTACTCTATATCTAACCCCGTGCTGTACCTGTCCTGGGAGTGTTTGATGGGGATAGTGTAGAGGGAGCTCAAACACTCGATGAGGCCAAACTGTTCTCTCTCAGGACATGTGGGCTCTGCGTAGCCTCTTCCACGGTAAGTGTGGAAAGCACTGGCGTGGTGCTATGGTGCAGCCTCGCTCTGGGACCGCGAAAGAGGGCACACATCTCGGACAGCATGTCAGCGAGTTCCATCGGGCCGGGTAGAGGTGGAGTGGGTGTGTGCGGGGGAAGTACTATACTTGCTTATTGGAATGGCGAGGGTTCCACCTCACTCTCCCGTTCCTCCTCACCCTCGCACAAGCTGGCATTGCTTTGCCCGCTGGTGTGCCACCCTCCCGTGCCACCGGCAGCTCAATCACTTCCCCCATGACTAAGTAACTGCTTTACTCTATGGTGGCCCCTGTAAGGTGGAATAGCACAACACCCCTTTCCTCTTCACTCAATTCCTTGGGGAATTTACAGTCTAAGTGATTATCACTTTGGCTTAGAGTAAGATTCTTTTCCCAACAATCTACTCTATTCATAATAGTTGGAACAGCGCATTACATAACCGGTCCTACACGACCCCCCACCCCCCACCCACCCCCATCAGGGGGCTGCTCGGAACCGTGAATACAGACACCCTATTTGCATCTCTTCCGAGACCTGCGGAACATTCCGGAAGCCAGTGGGCAGCAAAGCTTCCGGGGAAGTCTCCTGTTGTGTCTAACCGGGGCTCTCTTCTGAGAGACGTGGGCTGCGGCGGTTCAAGAAGGTGGTTCACCAGCTAGCTTCTCAAGGGGCAATTAGGGATGGGCAATAAACTGCTGGGCCCAGCCAGCGAAGCCCACATCCCATTGGATAAACCTCTTTTGAACCACCTCCAATGCATTTACATCCTTCCTTAAATAAGGAGACCGAAACTGCTCACAGTATTCAAGATGCAGTCTCACCAATGCCCTGTATAACTGAAGCATCACATCCTTACTTTTATGTTCAAACCCTCTCGTAATAAAGGATAGCATTCCATTAGCCTTCTTGGGTGGAACACGTTCTGTTTACTTACAAGGTACTCAGTGTACAAGGTATACATGCATGCTTCTACTCCAAACTCTTATCTACATACTTCTGCTGCTCTCTTGCCTATTTCTAACGAAGGGGAGACGATGGTATTAGACCATAAGACATGGGAGCAGAAATTAGGCCATTCTGCCCATCGAGTCTGCTCCGCCTTTCAATCGCGGCTGATAAGTTTCTCAACCCCATTCTCCCCGTAACCTTTGATCCCCTTACCAGTCAAGAACCTATCTATCTCGGTCTTAAATACACTCAATGACCTGGCCTCCACAGCCTTCTGTGGCAATGTATTACCGCTGGACTGCACTCCAGAGACCCAGGGTAACGCTCGGGGGACCTGGGGTTCAAATCCCACCCCGGCAGATGGTGAAATTCGAACTCAATAAAAAATCTGGAAGATGAATCGATTGTGGTAAAAACCCATGGGTTTCACTAATGCCCTTTGGGGAAGGAAATCTGCTGTCCTTACCTGGTCTGGCCTACATGTGACTCCAAACCCACAGCAATGCGGTTGACACTTATATGCCCTCTGAACAAGGACAATTAGGGATGGTCAATAAACGGCTGGCACCTACATCCCAGGAACCAATAAAAAAATGGTTCACTCCAGAGATAGCCGGCACTACTCCTCTATTGGTTATACCAGGTCATGTGATCTTCCATTATTACATCATCCTTGAAGGTATACTACACATTAGATAAAAAACCATAGTGTCCACAGTGTACCACTGGAATGCTGGGGTCAATCAACCGCCTTCCTCGCTCATGACCCTCTTCTGGCCCGGAAAGCACTTTCTGCCATGGGGAGCATTTTCTACTGCCCCTTTTTCAACTATTACAACACATGCAAGGAGGCTATTCTGCCCCATGTACCTGGCTCTTTGATACAGCTCTCCAAGCCTACCCTTTGCCACTGTCGGAGGGTCAGTACTGAGGGAGTGCTGCACTGTCGGAGGGTCAGTGCTGAGGGAGCGCTGCACTGTCGGAGGGTCAGTACTGAGGGAGTGCTGCACTGTTGGAGGATTAGTGCTGAGGGAGAGCTGCACTGTCAGAGGGTCGGTACTGAGGGAGTGCCGCACTGTTGGAGGATCAGTGCTGAGGGATTGCTGCACTGTCAGAGGGCTAGTAGTGAGGGAGTGCTGCACTGTCGGAGGGTCAGTACTGAGGGAGAGCTGCACTGTCAGAAAGACAGTACTGAGGGAGTGCTGCACTGTTGGAGAGCCAGTACTGAGGGATAGCTGCACTGTCAGATGGTCTGTGCTGAGGGAGTGCTGCACTCTCGGAGGGTCAGTAGTGAGGGAGTTCTGTACTGTCAGAGGGCTAGTAGTGAGGGATTGCTGCACTGTCGGAGGGTCAGTACTGAGGGAGAGCTGCACTGTCAGATGGTCTGTACTGAGGGAATGCTGCACTCTTGGAGGGTCAGTACTGAGGGAGTTCTGCACTGTCAGGGGGCTAGTAGTGAGGGATTGCTGCACTGTCGGAGGGTCAGTACTGAGGGAGAGCTGCACTGTTGGAGGGGTCAGTACTGAGGGAGTGCTGCACTCTGGGAGGGTCAGTACTGATAGAGAGCTGCACTGTCAGAGGGTCAGTAGTCAGGGAGAGCTGCACTGTCGGAGGGTCAGTACTGAGGGAGTGCTGCGCTGTCAGAGGCTCAGTACTGAGGGAGTGCTGTACAATCGGAGGATCAGTACTGAAAGAGTTCTGCACTGTCAGAGGGTCAGTGTTGAAAGAGAGTTGCGCTGTTGGAGGGTAAATACTGAGGGCGTGCTGCACTGTGAGAGGGACAGTACTGAGGGAGTGCTGCACTGTCGGAAGGTCAATACTGAGGGAGAGCTGCACTGTCAGAGGGTCAGTACTGAGGGAGTGCTGCACTGTCAGAGGGCCAGTACTGAGGGAGTGCTGCACTGTCAGAGGGTCAGTGCTGAGGGAGAGCTGAACTGTCAGAGGGTAAGTACTGAGGGAGTGCGCGCACTGTCAAGGGTCAGTGCTGAGGGAGAGCTGCACTGTCAGAGGGTAAGTACTGAGGGTGTGTTGCACTGTTGGAGGGTTATACTGAGGGAAAGCTAAACTGTCAGAGGGTCAGAACTGAGGGAGTACTGCACTGTCAGAGAGTCAGTACTTAAGAAGTGCTGCACTGTCAGAGGTTTATTACTGAGGGAAAGCTAAACTGTATAGAGGGTCAGTACTGAGGGAGTGCTGCACTGTCGGAGGGTCAGTACTGAGGGAGTGCTGGACTGTCAGAGGCTCAGTGCTGCACTATCAGATGGTCAGTACTCAGGGAGTGCTGCACTGTCGGAGGATCAGTACTGAGGCAGTGCTGCACTGTTGGGTGAAGATGAGACACCTCCGGATGAGGCACTAACCACAGGCCCTAAACGGCCCCCCTCGGGTGGGACGTGGAAAGATCCCACCACCAGCACCACCACCACCCCCATCCACCAACCCACTCAAACCCATGACCATTGCGCCATGATCGCACTGCTGTCTGTGGGAGCATTGCCCGTGCGCACGCAAGGTGGCACGTTTACCCCGTCCCACCCGCGACCACTGTCAGAGCGAGCACCGAGCCTTTGGGGGAGGTGGGGGGAAGGTCCTGCCGGAGGAGACCGGCGCTACAGAAACGAAACTCGCCCCTGGGCGAAACCTCTGTTTAATTTTGAACGCCCCTTCACCGAATCCCACACCACCCCCAACCCCGCAGAATCCTAACTGCAAGGTTATAAAAGGTCTCACTGCAGCTGAAAACCCTCCCAGAACTTTTCCCTGTGTTACTGGGTAAAAGAAACGAGGTTGGACCTGTGCAGACCCCGGGGTATTTGTTCAGTCAGTGTCTAACTCCTCCTATACAAGTCACGCCTCAGCCTGAGCTATTTGAATAGAGCTGGCTCTCTCTCTCTCTCTGCTTTGAAGCAGGAAGTGTGGTGTGCCCGAAGGATGATTTAAACAAAACATGTGTATGTATAGACTCGAGGACGGAACGCCATGGCGACACCTTGCAGGTCCCCACAGCCAGCGCCCCGAGGTTCAGCCGTGCCCGGGCTGGGGCAGCGCCCTCGGGCTGACAGGCGAGCCCTGGACAGGGTGTGCCAGCAGCTGCAGAAGCTGGTCAAGCTCTGCCAGAACCCGCGGCTCCGGCTCCGGAACAGCCCCCCCTACATCTTGGAGATCGTGCCGGAGGCGCGCACCCACCTCCAGCTGGTCCTGGCCAGCCACCCAGCCCAAGCCGGCTTGCTGTGGCAGAACGGCTACCTCGCCGTCTGTCTGCAGAACCTGTCCAGCAAGTCCAAGCAAGCCATCAGGCTGTTCCAGCAATCCAAGGAGAGGATGTTTGAAGAGGGCTCCCTGGCCAGGTGAGTGTCCAAAAGTAAATAACAGATAAGGACAGAAAGCCTCTGTCTGCACCACCTTTCCCACCACCACCCACCCCCCACCCCCACCAAGGCACTCAGGCTCCCTCAGTCCCCTATTTTGGGGACGGTAGTCCCTCACACACTTGGATGCACACAAACACACATATTCGATACTTCCTCAATTGTGTTTGTGTGTACGTGTGTGTGTGTGTGTGTGTTTTACATCTCATATCAGTTCGGATGGTCACAGGGGTCAAACCGTGAGGAATTGTTAGAATCGTACCCCACGAGGGCCATTCAGCCCGTCTTTCTCGGGATAGCCCTTTGAAAGACTGTCCAACTTGTTCCATTCTCCACCGCCTTACCCCCCACCCCTACCACCCCACCCCCTGTAGTCCTGGGAATAGGTCGGATTGCATAGGGCGACACGGCGCAGAAACAGGCCATTCGGCCCATCCAGACCATGCTGGCGCTTATGATCCTCTCAGCCTCCTCCCGCCTTTCCCCCCTCCCACCCCCCCATCTGAATCTACCCTTCATAACCCTCTCCCTCTATTCGATTCTTCCTCAGATGCGGGTCTAAATCTTCCCCTTAAACGTATCCGTCCCTATTCACCTCAACCACTCCCTCTGGCAACGAGTTCCACATTCTCTCCCCGCACCCCCCCCCCCCCCACCCCCCCACCTCTCTCCGGGTAAAGAAGATTCTCCTGAATTCCGATCGGATTTATTAGTGACTCCCTACACTGATGGCCTCTGGCTCTGCTCTTTCCCACAGGAGGAAACGTTGGCTCTGTATCCGCTCTATCAAAACTGTTGTCGTTTTAATTGGTCAGTTAAATGTTAGGTCAGCCCTCAGCTCCCTCTTCTTTCAAGAGTAAGCAGAGTCAGCCTGTCAACCCTTTCCTGAAGTGTATACCCTGACATTTCTGGTATCACCCTGGTAAATCCTCCCCCTGCCCTCTCCTGTGCCCCCCACATGCTCTTTACATATAGACGGCCAGGACAGGACACAGTTCTCTCCATGTGGTCTACCCAAGATTCGATACAGGTTTAACACAGCTTCCCTACTCTCCTCCTTATCCCCTGTAGAGGTAAAGCTGGGGGCTCAGCTCACTTTATTCACAGCCTTGTTAACCTGTGGTGCAACTTTAAATAATTGGTGTATTTGTGCAGCCAGGTTCCATTGTCCCTCTGCACCATCCAGCCCCCTCACTCCCAGGTAATAAGTGACCTGCCTGTCCTCCCTCCCAGAATGTATCGCCTCATGTCCACCAGTGTTAAACTTCATGCGCCAACGCGTTGCCCGTTCCCAAAGTTCATTCATGTCCTCCTGTAACTTACTGCAGTCATCCACAGTTTTGACTACCCCACCCCCTCCCCACAACCCACGTCCGCCCCTCCCCGCTAAATTGGTGTCATCCGCAAATTTAGAGTTAGTATTTTTGATTCCAAATCCAAATTGTTGATGTAAATTGTGTTCCCTGCAAGGGTCCTCATGGATCCTTTTGCCGCTCTGAACATCTCCCCTTCACTCCCACACCCCCCTTCCCCTCCCCTTCTCTGCCTCGAAGCCACCCCACAGCCCATTCTGCCGCTGACCCCACATCCCCCTGGCCGTATTTATCCTCGACGAACGGGACACCTAATGGAAGGCCTTTCGGGAAGTGCGGATTTGGAGAGTTGGTGGGGTGCGGGGCGGGGAGGTTGAAGTGAGGGGTGCCCAGAACATGGGGACATGTCACTTTCAGTTAAAACCAGGGTGCTCAAGGGAGCGGTCAGGAAGCACTTCTTAACACGGAGCTGGGTGGAAATCTGGAACTTTCTCTCCACATAACCCCCACCCCCCACCCCCACCCCCACCCTCCCCACCACCGACCCACCCTCCCCCCCACCCCCCCACCCCCACCCCCACCCCCCACCCTCACCCTCCCCACCACCGACCCACCCTCCCCCCCACCCCCCACCCCCACCCCCACCCCCACCCTCCCCACCACCGACCCACCCTCCCCCCCCACCCCCCACCCCCTACCCCCTACCCCCTAAAAAGGCTGTTGAGACCGGGAGGGATCAATTGAAAATATCCAAAGTGAGATTGGCAGGCTTATTGTTGAGTAAAGGGGGGGGGGTGCGGTTAAGGGTTATGGACCCAAAGGCAGGTGAGAGGGGGGTTAAGATACAGGTCAGCCGTGATCTAATTACTGGAAGCGCTTCACGGGTTAGTGGAGACCGGCGTGGGTTAATGCTTTGGTGAAAAATGGAACTGAAATTTGATGAAGAGTCTGTGGTTTTCCTGAATTTATTTTAAGGAACATTCTGATTTAATTTGTGGGCTTGAAGTCCTTGTAGAAGACAACAGTTTTCAGATGAACTCTGCTCATATCTGTGTGTGCGCGTGTGTGTGTGTGTGTGTTTTTTTTTATATTCCACAATCCTGTCAGAGCTACTTTAAGAATTTAATTTTAATTGCTTTATTTTCCAAAGGAAGCTTTCTTTTCATGAATAAGGGGCTGCAGCGATATCTCATTTTCGACTTCATGGATTTATTAATTGGCGAGCTTATCCAATATTGTTAGGGAGTCACTGTTTAAAGATCGTTTAAGATGGAGATGAGGAGGAATCTTTTTCTCTCTGAGGGGTGTGAGTCTTTGGAATCTCTCCCTCAGAAGGCGGTGGAAGCAGAGTCTGTGAATATTTTTAAGGCAGAGCTGGATAGATTCTCAATTAACAAGGGGGTGAAAGGTTATCGGGGGGTAGGCTGGAATGTGGGGTTGAGGGTTACAGTCAGGTCAGCCATGATCTTATTGAATGGCGGAGCAGGATCGAGGGGGCCGAGTGGCCTCCTCCTGCTCCTAAATTCGTACGTTTGCCGGGGTGCTTGTTTGTACATTGTTAGTGGTGAACTTTAACCTTTGGTGTTTGCGGTGTTCCAAACCGCGAGAGGTCCGGGCCGAATAGAATGGGAAGAAACTGTTCCTGTTGGCCAAGTGAGGGGGAGGGGGCAGATTCAGAGGACCCGGATTTAAGGTGATTGGGCAAAAGAGCCGATGGCTACACAGCGAGTGGTTTTAGGGTCGGGGGTGCACCTTCTGAGAGCGCAGTGGAGGCAGGTTCAATGGAGGCTTCCAAAAGGGCCATGGGGAGGAGGCTGAAGAGTGGGACCAGCTGAGTTTCGCTTGCTGAGGGCCGGCACAGATGCAATGGGTCGAATGGCCTCCTTCTGTGCTGTGACCATTCGCTGATTGGTAACACAGCTGGAGGCCATTCTGCCCATTGCCTCCATTCTCTAATCTCTCTCTCTCTCTTTCACTCTCTCTCACTCTTCCTCTCTCTCTCTCTTTCACTCTCTCTCTCTTTCACTCTCTCTCTCTCTTCACTCTCTCTCTCTTTCACTCTCTCTCTCTCTCTTTCTCTCTCTCTCTTTCTCTCTCTCTCCTTTCACTCTCTCTCACTCTTCCTCTCTCTCTCTCTTTCACTCTCTCTCTCTTTCACTCTCTCTCTTTCTCTCTCTCTCTCTCTCTTTCTCTCTCTCTCTTTCTCTCTCTCTCTTTCTCTCTCTCTCTCTCTTTCTCTCCTCTCTCTCTTTCTCTCTCCTCTCTCTCTTTCTCTCTCTCTCTCTCTTTCTCTCTCTCTCTTTCTCTCTCTCTCTCTCTTTCACTCTCTCTCTCTTGCAACCTTTCTCTCTCTCTCTCTGTCTCTCCCTCCCTCTCTCTCTCTCTCTCTCTCTCTAGGAGCTCAGCGTTCATTGTGTCAGCTGTGGCTCTGTGGGGAGCACTGTCACCTCTGAATAAGAGGTTTGTGGGTTCTCCTTCTGCTCTGGACCCAGTGCTTCCCAGTGTCAGTACTGAGGGAATGCTGCACTGTCAGAGATGCCCATTTTTCAGATGAGATGTTAAACTGTCCTTCTGCCCTTTTGGGTGGACTTCAAAAACCCCCACAACTACTATTTCAATGAAGTTGGGTGGGTGGTGGTGGTGGAGGGGTGGTGGGGGGGTGGGAATGAGGGAGGGGTTCTCCCTTCACGTCCTGAGGCAAATTTTAACACCTCAATCAAACATCATCCAAAAAAATCCCCCACAGATTATCTGGCTATTATCGCGCTGCTGTGTAAATTGGCTGCCATTCCAACAGTCAGTGAGTACACTTTGAAAAGCCTTTCATTGGCTGCGAAGCACTTTGGGACATCCTGGGCATGTGACTGACGCCGTAGGAATGCAACCCCGCAGAGCTTGGTGGGCCAACGGCGCATCATGGAGTAGACCATTGTCGCTCCAGCTTAACACAGCGCTGGGTGAAATAGTGGTAGGACACGGTAGCAGGGGCCAGAGCTGCTCTTATTCACTCACAGGGTGTGGGTATCACTGGCAAGGCCAGCGTTTGTTGCCCTTGAGAAGGCGATGGTGAGCTTCCTTCTTGAAAAACACCGAGGCCGCTTCAGGGAACAGCTCTGAGCCGATTGACTCTGGGGCCAGATGCAGGCCGGGCCGAGCTAAGATGGCGGACTTCCTTCCCGGTAGGAGGTGGGATCCTACGGCAATGTGGTAGATTGGTCACCGTGACTGATACCAGCTTTTAATTGCAGGCTTATTGAACTAACTGTAATTAAACATCA